>CM018697.1:9640185-10240185 GCA_009363875.1 Mikania micrantha | reverse complement strand
TCACATGAGAAAACATGAAATTAAACAAAGTCAACACTAGGTTGGTGAGTTCATAAGTTTGAATATTGAAAACCTTGATTTATTCACATTCACAATCACACTGTCATTCAAGTCACTTGTGAGTTGATTGATTCACCCGTTCACACAATGGCCTCTCCATAGTTATATTTGCAAGTAATATCTCATCCTATTAGTTATGCTTATATATAGGGCATATGTAAGGGAACAAGCCCTAGCCAACATCCCACCACATAACTAATAGAACTCCACACTACTTGCAATACAACTATAGATACCCATTTCATTTCACCCGTCCGTCTGTGTTCATCACTCGTTGTATCATATGTAGAATAATATAATAAGAGGATTTTAGTTATCAAACCGTAGTATTGATAAACCCTCAATGTGTTCATCACTCCTTGTTATTATTCTATTTTTGTGGGGTTAACTGTTAATCACTTTTAGAATAGTAGAGTGTTAGTTAACCTTTTGATTCTTGTTCTCATCTTGAAGTGCATAGAGCCTAAAAGGAATCCATTGCAATCCTCACGTAATCAGATTACAATGCATCCGATTTACCTCTATCACCTTGTATTACCGTAGGCCTCATCGAAACTGTTGCTAGTAATATGACATGAGAGAAAATAAATTCTTCAGTATACTAATCAACAGGTAACGATGGATTAATTACAATTTCACTGCAGATTAGTATCACCATGTGTCGCTTTCCAGACCCTGACTGTTGTCGCCCTGTCACCGGTCATACCTTACCGGCCAATGATAAATACGATCAGCATACTAGCCCTACAAGCTAGAGGTTTGTCAGACCTATGGTACCACTATGCTATCGTCGGTTTAGTCACGTCAAATTAACTGGTCAGCGATTCGTGAAAGGGGCTTACAATGATCATACTTGAATACATGGCACATGATTGTCGTGATATAATACAGATAGTTCAATAGCAATCAATTGTATTGTGTTCAGATATGTTGTTTGTTCTCAATGTTGTATGTTCTCGTTGTTATTAACAAAGTTAAATAAGAGCTTGTCTTATTAAATTATGTTAATTGTGATGTGAATGATGTTGTTATCATGAAGTTACATTATCATGATTATCATTCCTTGTTATTCCATAAAGTCATCATGTTGTCACTAAGTTGTTGTAAGAACTAGTCTTACTACACTTAGTCGGCTCAGGTGGTGGATGATAGTCGTTCCATGTTATTTTGTAATATGTTCCGAGTTATAAGCTAAGTGTTATAAGCACTTGACTTATTACACTTAGTTAACTCTAATGTTGAATGATGTTATAAAGATGTGTTATCTTCATATCATTCATGTGTTTTGTTTCTTGTCATCATGTTCACCTATGTTTATCTCAATGTTTGTTCTTGTAAGAATAACTAAGTGTTGTGAGATATAATCTTACAACTAGGTTATTCTATTGTGTTGATGAGTTATGAAATTATATTATCATATTCATCTTAGTTATCTCTGTCATATCATGATCATACAAGCATGCATACAATGATAACCGATAATAATTCAAGTAATATTATCTAATCAAAGTATAAGCAATATGTTAAACATAAAACTTTTAAATAAATAAAAGTTAAGCATGTTTCTCAACCCCAAGAGTTTAAAATCAGTTAAGATTAGAAAAAGGGGCGTATGAACTCACCTTGTTGTTGTAGGGGGGTTGACTTAGCTTAAACAAGAATTGCACGTGCTCTTGATTATACTTGATGTTGTTTTCACAATCCTGTATTGATTTCACATTGTTTGTAATTTGTAAGTATAAATTGTAGGGGTTCATGTGTGTGTATGTGTGTGTATGTGTGTGTTAGCCCTAAAGTTGGCTAACACTTGTAAGTCTCGGTCGTTGTTCGGCCCTCGTTCAATTGTTATTGATTTTAGTAACCCTTAACATTTCGTTGTCTAGTTTTATGTTATCATTGCTTCCTTTACCTTACACTTTTAAAACCATTTGTTGTCTCATAAATACCATGCTCTAGGCCTTATAAACCGAATCTCAAAACTTTGCAACCTTTGTAGTTAGTACTTGATTACACATGCATGATACCATAACTAAATTGGTTTAAGGTGTTATATTAGCTCGTTAATCATGTGGGCCAAATAATGAGGTGTGGGCCAAACATGTAGGCCAAGTCACTATCTTGGACCAATTAGTGGACTGATTTTATAACAATGGGCCGAATCCCATCACGTGGGCCTAACAGTTGGGCTGAATCAATGGTTTAAACCACCATGGGCCAGCTAGACCAATTGGGCCAGATAAGTTGTATGGGCCGATTAAATAGGCTGATCCACTTGAGGAATGGGCCGAAACAGGTTATTGGGCCGGGATATGCTGAGTGGGCCTGCTGAATATTATTGGGCCGAAACAGCACACTATGTTGGGCCTGGTCAAATATACTGGGCCGAATGAAGGTTATCTGGGTTTGGGCCTGATTAGTTTTTGTTGGACCCAAATGGTTTCCTGGCCTAGGGTTCTTGGCCGAAGGGTGCTGCTGTGGCCGTATGTGAGCTGATGGCGAATGGGGTGTGTATGGCCGAGAGAATGGCTGGAGTATGAGGGTGGTAGAATGGTGCATGGTGGTTCGGGCGAATGACCGCCACATGACCGAGAGAATGGGAACGAATGGGTGTGCCGACCGAGTGAGTGTGGTGGTCGAATAAGGCCATTCGGCCAGTTAGTTGGTTAATTCGGTCGGGATGCTCTTCATTCGGCAATCTGGATGTGTGGGTCGACCAGGGTGTTCACCCGAGTTCCCCACCCAGATCTATGATGGTTTTAGGTGTTGATGTGTGTTAGAACTAGTCTCGAGGGTGGAGGACTCAAGGTGGAGGTCTAGAACCGGTCTAGAGGTGGTGGCCGAAATAAGTGGGTGAAAACCCTAATTTTCGTGATGTTCACATCCTCGTACCTCGATTCCAGATGGGTTTGGCTCTAGATCGGTTGTACTTTCGTGTAGAGGGTGATGAGATCTTCGTTTAGGTTCAAGAATGAGGTGATTTGGTGGAGAAATGAGTGAGATATGAAGGTTTGAAGGTGAGAAATGGTGGTGGGAGCTTAAAACCGGGATTAGGGTTTTGAGTGGGGAAGAAGAAGAGTAAAAATGAATAAAACGAGCTCATTCAAGGTATTTATACCTCGAGTGAGTTCGGGTTCGTTTTCGTTGTTCGGTTCGCGTTTTAGTTGCGTTTCCGGAATGTAGCGCGTAGTTTTTACGCTTTTTAATTAAAATGGTTTCTTTATTTAATTTTGATGAGTTTCAAATTTGTAAAACATTAAAATATTTTATTTTCTTAAATTATTGGCGTTCGTTTTGTTTTCGTTTCGTCAGAACACGTCACCTTCGCGCGTATTCGTTCGAATCGTCACCCGAACTAACACGACGATGGTTCTGCTTTCCTACTTTTGTTTTCTACTTTTCAGTCATTATTTCAGAACGCCAAACTCACAGATATGTTTGTGTGAATCGTCACCCAAGCAAACACGCTGTCAGTTCGTTATTCTGAAATAGCACTACAATTGTGTTTGAATTATGTTTCCTCACTGACGGACTCAACTAAACTTCATGTTTTCACACTGTTTTCATACTGAATCATCGGCCATCTGATTCCTGTTATCTATGAATATCAGATCGCAACCGACATGTTCTTGTTGTTTACGTGTGCACTGTTGTTTCTCTGGATTCGTTTTATTAACTGTACTTAGGTTTTTCCCCTAAATACATACAACTTATTGTTTATCATGAGTTGTTGTACTTACTGTATTTAAGTTTTCACATAAATACGTACAACTGTTTACTGTATTCTGAATTCTGTTATCACAAACACTGCACACATAATGTATTTTACACACAGTAAATATGTGAAAGTACGCATACCGTACGGACTTGCCGGACGATCTGGTACTGGATGTCACAGTGAAGAATTTGAATTAAGTATAATAGTGATTTTATCAAAATAATCATTGGAATAAAAATTAAAAAAATATGAGAGAAATTATTTGATTGATTACTGGAGGTTTATTTTAGTGGAGCATGATTATTGATCCGTAATTTATAGTTGGTCTTTGATTATGTGTGTTAAAATACGGCCTGTGAATTTTATATAATGTGGTCCGTGATTATCCACGGGGTCCTTAATTATATGTGTTAAATGCTAGTCTGTAATTTTGTGAAGCACGATCTACAATGTTATATGGACGATAATGTCGTTTACCAAGATGACACATGTCAAGTTCTTGTGGCTTCTTATGCTTCTCATGGATTTTACAGTTTGTACGTTAATCATCCCCCATATACATACATACACACACACATACATACATTGAGAACTAAAAAAAACCAATTTTAGTCACAATTTTAAAATGATATAAAAGTAACTTTTCCTATTTTAAAAGAAAATTACTTTTATACCTTTTAAAACATGTGGTTCAAATTAGTTTCTATAGTTCCTTCATATTTAACGGTTATTAATATAATAAGCCCCTGTATATATATATATATATATACAGGGGAAATATTAAATAAATAGTTTATTTTGCTTAAGAAGGCTAAAAATGATTATTAAAACCTCGAAAACCGACCTAAACGAACTCCGATTGAACTCATTTCGATGGCGTTGGAATCGTTTCATCAAACCCTACAATATTAGCTTTTAAGTTATAGCTTTAATAACTACTTTTAAAATTTTGATTTTAGGGCTTGATTTTTGGCTTTTTAGGTTTTTATCTTTAAGTTTATGGTTTGTTTTTAAGTTTTGGTTTTAGTATTTGAGTTTATTGTTTACAATTTAATGTTTGTGTTTTAGGGTTCCAATGATGCAAAAATGAATTCAATCGGAGTTTATTTGGGTTGGTTTTCGTATTTTTGAAAATCCTTCTTAGCCTTCTTAGGCAAAATAGACTTTTTAGTGGAACCTTCCCCTATATATATATTGTATCATGTAGAAACCCAATTTTTAAATAGAAAACCCTTAAAACCTATGTAATCTATTAATTTGAAATTTTGAAAATAAACAAGGACCACATGTTTATTTTCAAAAATTCCAAATAAATGGCTCACATGTGAAACTTTTTGAGTTACATATACATAACTTCGTAATCTACATAGTTTTTTCAAAAATTTGTTTCTTATTGTAACATTTCTAATCTTATAATAAAACATTATGAAAAAAAATTATAAATATTATTGGTTAGTGTAAAATTTTTTAGTTTTCTTTAAAATGAGGAGTTTTCTCATGAACTCTCCTCTCTCTGTGTGTGTGTGTCTATATATATATATATATATAGGGCATGTATATTATAGAAACCCACTTGAGATGTTCAAACTTCAAAAACCCAATACTTGTCCACAATTTGCAACATCATTATTTCATTTTACTAAAATTATTAAACACAAGGGCACGATAGTCTTTTACTCCATTTGTACTATCACCCACTATTTTATTAATTTACCACCTTCTCTCTCATCAAATTAAAATAATAAACAAAATAAATTTGTTTTTAAATTCCCCCTTCCATTTCCCACCATATTTTTCCCCACATGAATATTTTCGTCTTTTATTTACATAAAACAATTTGCGTCGATGTTACATCTAATTTACGTTATTTTATTTCAGCTAAAAAACTAAAGATTTTCATTTTTTAAATATTTAATACATTTTATTTTCACCTTTTACTTTCCAACCTTTAATTTTCTCACCTTTTTTTCCCACCATTTTGTTTTCCCCAACTTTTTAAATATTCCCCCCCTTTGATATCCCACCATAAATTTTGTTATATTAATATTTTTGTTTTTTCCTTATTTTATACAACCGATTACTTGTTACATCAAAATTACGATTTTTAATTTCAGCTCAAAATTACGAGATTTAAATTTTTAAATTTTTCCTACCTTTTATTTTTCTCACATACTTTTCCCACCATTTGTTTTATCTAACTTTTTAAATATTCTCTCCTTTTCAAATGATGCCTGGATTTATATAACTGTTTTATATGTTACATCAATGTTACGTTTTTTGAGCTTTTTTCCCAACTTTAATTTTCCCACCTTTTTTCCCACCATTTATATATTATTTCAAACAAGTAAAAATCATTAAAAAGTTACATTGTTACGTTCAGTTTACATATATTTGCAGAAACCATATTTTTTTTTTAGCATTTTATATTTTTGGAAGAACTTTAATTCATTAATCGTTGTCTTTTTAAAAAAAGAGTTAAAAATTATTGTTGAGTTGACATACATAAAGCTAGTACACAAGCATTTAATGTTTGCTTTATCAAAAAGATAAATTATATATTTTAAATTGTACTTTGTACTATCATTTAAAATATTCAACCACATTCTCTCTCATCAAATTTAAACAATAATCAAAAGAAATTAATTTTTAAATATTCTTTTTCTTTTTACACAAGAAAAAATTCTGGATTTGATTTTTTTAACAATTTGCTGGTTATATATAATTGTTGTCGTGTTACATCAAAGTTACGGTGTTCAATTTCAGCTCTAAAACAAAAGAATTTAATTTTTAAATACTCTAAACCTTTTTATTTTT
Source organism: Mikania micrantha (assembly GCA_009363875.1). Taxonomy (NCBI): domain Eukaryota; kingdom Viridiplantae; phylum Streptophyta; class Magnoliopsida; order Asterales; family Asteraceae; genus Mikania; species Mikania micrantha. Next base: position 10,233,596 of record CM018697.1, on the reverse strand, counting down.
CCCACCATTTGTTTTCCCCAACTTTTAAAATATTTCTCTGCTTTGATTTTCTCATCATTTTTGCTCTTATTGAAATCAAATACATGATGGCTTTATATATTTTTGTATATGTTACATCAATGTTACGTTGTTCGATCTTATTTCTCTAACTTTTTTGTTTATCCTATATTTTTATTATTACATATCAAATAGTTTTAATATTTCTTTTTTTTTTAATTTACATCAATTGACTGTGTAATAATACACATATATAATATTTCAAACAAGTAAAAGTCATGAAAAAATTACATTGTTACATCCAATTTACACACCATATTATTTTGTTTAGCAATTTATAATTTTGAAAAAAACTTTAATTGATGAATCGTGGGCTTCCCTCATTAAAACAATAGTTAAAAAATATTGATAAGTTGACATGCATAAAGGTAGTACACAATAATTTAATGTTTGCTTTTTCAAAAAGATTAATCATATATTTTAAATTGTACATGTGTATTATAACTTAAAACAGTCAAGAAATCACTTACATAGTACAATATCATTTAATAATTTATATATTTTCATTTAATATATGATCTCTTCGTTTCTTCTTCATTAGTATTTTCTTTAATTATTGCAACCTGAAACATGTTACGCTGATGTTACATTATATACTTTGTTTTGTTTATCATATCTTGCAAGCTAAACATATTACACTTATGTGTATATTTTTATATTAATTTTTAATTACTATATAATAAATATCATTACTTATTTCATAATTTAAAATGCAAAACTTTCCATCAATTGATTATTGTATTCTTTTGGTTTTTTAATGCAACCTGAAACTTCTCACATTGAATTTTTGCATCCGAAATTTGAACAATCATGTATTCATGTGTGTTTTCAATTTTTACCTTGTTATAATGATTTTACACAATAAATTTTAGTACCAGATTGTTTACATCTTTCTTTTGTTTTTTGTTATTTGTTGCAGGATATACGTGTTACATTAATGTTACATTATATATATACGGTTACATTATCCTTGAAACCGTTCTTAAAAATTTGAACATTTTTTACAATGTTAGTAATAATTAATCCATAAGTTTGTTTATAATCTAATATATTTATTGATTATGTAATAATTAATATTTTTATTTAATTCAATAAAAATATTCACTCACATCACTTTATTATATGTAACTTCGATATAACAAAATACAAGTAAAAAATACATAACTGAAATAATTATAAATTATGTAACTTTGATGTAACATAATACAAATAAACAATACGTAACTAAAATATGTAACTTCAAATTTATTTAAGAACACATGCAAATATAAATTAACATAATTAATGATGTAACTTCGATGTAACATAATACAAATAAACAATACGTAACTAAAATAATTATGAATTACGTAACTTCGATGTAACATAATACAAAATGTATCAAAAAATCAATCCGAAAAATAAATATGCTAAAAGTACATGTTCATCCATTGTATTCGCAACTTACCAACAACATCAACAATAGTAATCTCCTTAGATGTCTATGCATATTTTATTTTAAAATTAAAAATAAGACAACATCAACATCCATATGTCAAATATGTATATGAAACCGTTGATTCTTACATAAATCGTCACAAAATCTGTCGTTAGCCACATGATCGAAATCAAAGTTAAATAAATGTAACATACATTTAAATTTATTCAAGTTTTTATATGTTACATACATTTACAACGAATGTTAAATAAGCGTAACAAAATTAAAGTAACTTCAAATTTATTCAAGAACACATGCAAACATAAATTAACATAATTAATTATGTAACTTCGATGTAACATAATACAAATAAAAAACACGTAATTGAAATAATTTAAAATTACGTAACTTCGATATAACATGATACAATATGTATGAAAAGATCAATCCGAAAAATGAATGTGCTAAAAGTACATGCGGAGAGCCTGTTTTCCACCAACATTTTCAAGATTTTTGTAAGCGTTCACATCATCTACATCAATCTTTTTTCTTTTGCTCCTCACCTTTCTGAACAATTTAAAAAAAAAATACAATCAAACATTTCAAAAGTTTCTGGCACAAATCATCAGTATATTTAATGTAACTTGAGGTAAACATATGTCCTAGTAAATTTATAGACAATCAATATTGGGTAACTAAGAGTTTATTAACGTTTCCCCAATATGAACGAAATGAAAGATACCAATATACTATAAAACATACTATTTTCATTTGAATATTTGACAAAAATCACCATAATTTCAAAACAACCAAAAATCACTTATCATTATCTCAAGGGTCACCAGAAAGAAGAGAAGAACAAGATTAAAGTTTAGTTTCACATACCTTTACAGTAAATATTACATATTTTTAAAAAGAATAGAACACGATCAAAGGTTATTGTCATCGATCAAAGCTTAAGATCAAACATGTTGCTGGAACGAGATTGAACACGATCGATGCTCAGAATTGAACACATTGCTGAAACAGGATCTAACGTAGTCAAAGATCAATATCGAACAGGCTGCTCGAACATGTTCGAAGTGGTTCTTGAAAACATGTGTTACAGATTGGTTACATCATGTTGCTGGAAGCATGAAGAAGAATAAGAATGAAGAAAAATGGGTTCTTCTGTAGTTTAAATGAAATTTTGAGAGAGAGCTGAGGCTGACAGTACAATTATCAAGAAAAAAATGACACATATTATTTCAATAAAGTACTCTCAAAGTGTAAGAAAAGGACGGGGAAAGAAAATTACGTTTCTATCCTTTTATACTATAAAGTACAAAAGTATATTATTATGTCACCATTTTTGATTTTTTAATTCAGTCAAAAAAACACCCACCATTGATCAACTTTAATTAAAGGCCTAGATTGAGTTTCCAAAGTTTCTTTAACTCAACTAGGTTTCCAAAATATCCTTCCCATATATATATATAGGGAAAGGAGTGAATAATAACCCACCTTAATTGGTAACCCATTAACCCTGGCAAAAAACGCTCAAATCGCAAAAATTTTTTTTTCATGGTTTTTTTTATGCAAAAATAGGGGGGCTCCTTTTTTAAGCGTTCGCTAATTCACAAGCGTTAAAAAGTTAAACGAAATGTAAGTTTGTGTTACACTGCGAAGATATATATAAGTGTCGCAGTGTAACGCAAACTTACATTTCGTTTAACTTTTTAACGCTTTTGAATTAGCGAACGCTTAAAAAAGGAGCCCCCATATTTTTGCATAAAAAAAACCATGAATTTTTTTTTTTTGCGATTTGAGCGTTTTTTGCCAGGGTTAAGGCCACAAGGAGTCCTCCCAAAAATCCCCACTTTTCCCCGTTGACACATCAGCGCCACATCAGCTTTCCCCACTTTTCCCCACTTTTCCCCATTTTGCACGGTGTCGTCCCACTTTTCCCCATTTTCAAATCTTATTTTTATTTAATTATTTTAACAATAAATAATAATAATAATAATAATAATAATAATAATATTAATAAAATAAAAAAAGATTCATTAAATTTAAAATAAAAAAAAAAGAATACAACCAAAAAAAAAAGAATACAACCAAAAAAAAAAGAGTACAACCTAAAAAATTAAATTAAAAACCTAGAAAGGGCAATGTCATCCCCAACGAGCAGCAATTTCTCGTTTACGATCGAGAATCAGTTGTAGCATTGGTTCTTGATAAATTGTGTGGTCTTTCATCATAAACTCTAAATCTACAGCCTTTTGCTGTTCGTCTAAAGCCTGTTGTTGTCGTCGCATTAATGCAACACGTGCGTCTTTCTCCTCTTGCAAAACACGGAGTTTTTCTTCTCGATGGCGGAATCTTTGTTGGGATTCCTCTTTGTTCAACGAGTTGAATTCCGCCATTTGTTGAATTATTTCGTCATGCGACGAGGAGGACGCGGCCGATCTTTTGCCCTTTCTTGTTGGCCTATCCGGTTCATAGTAAATGCGTGGGCCATCACGATCAAGGTTGATGTTGATGTCTTCGTCATCATCAAGGTTGATGTCGATGTGGGCGTTCGCACTACCCATTGACTCGTTTGGCTTCGGCCTTTTTGTTGTAGATTGTGACTCACAACCTACTGGTGGAATGTCGCACCATAAAGGGCTATCGCGGACCACATCCCACGCTTGGATGTGATCGAATCCCTTTGACTTGACCAAGATTTTGTAGTTTTTCATGGCCGTTTTCAAAACTTGTTCATCCCCTTCACCGCTTTTGCGATTCATTGAACACTGTTGTTAAAAACCATTCCATTTCTTCATGGAGACGTTCATATCGTTCCATTTGGAATAGATTTGATCAACAGTCCTCGACCATTCCTTCACGAGATGGTGAAAATGTTCGGTTACCTACATATAAACAACATAAATTTAAGCATCAACCGTTACTTTTTTTGTTAACTTAAACAATGTTAAAAAATACCTTTTTATAAAAACCATCCCGTTTTTGCGCATTACCAACATCGGGATTTTCAGAAATAGTTAGCCAAGCTCTGGCCAACGCAACCTCCTCTTCATCGGACCATCGCTTGGCCGGTGCTTTCTTTCCAATTGGTTTCTTTCCCGTTCGCCTAACCGGTTCTTGTTCTTCTTCTTCTTCCGACTCGACTTGAACACTTTTATTATGTTCGCTTGAATCCGAGTCGTCTTGATTATGGTCACGATAGTCTAAACATAAAAATAAACGTATAAAAATAGACGTAAAAAATAAACTTATAAAAATAAACAAAAAAAAATATAAAAATAAACGTATAAAAAATACCTTGAAATGGAGATTGTTGTTGAAAAGTTTGTTGATCGAATTGTTGGTAACTTTGTTGGTCTTGTTGATACGATTGCTCCCACCGATTGAATTGTTGTTGAGTGCCCGGTGAATATTGCAAATATGGAGGCGGGTTCATTGGATCGTAGTAAAATGTTGGTTGATTCGGAGATGACATTTGTGGATGATACCCGGGTGTGTTGAACGGGTTCATTTGAGGCGTTTGAACATTTTTTTGTCGTGGTTTTCTAAATTTCTTGGTTGACGACCCACCACGTGATGAACCTCCTTCCATTTTAGTTGAAAATTTTATAAATTTTAGTGTATAGATTGTAGAAGATGAGAGAAAAAAGTGTGAGATTTTGGTTGGTTTTTGAGTTGTTTAAATAGAAAAAAATTGGATTTTTTTTTTTAAAAACTAACCGTTTGACAACGGATAGATTTTCTCTCCCACGCTCGGTGAAGTTCGGTGCCATCTCCCCGATTCACCCCACCCCACTTCCGGGGGGTGGTGTTCCCGTTCAGCCCCGGGGCTCCCCGCCTCTCCCCGCCTCCCACTCCGACCTCTCTTAATGGGTTACCTCAATTAATGTGGGTTATTATATAATCCCTTCCCTATATATATATATATATATCTATATATCTTTGAAGAAAAAAATTTCTTTTAAGACAAAAATTAATAACAAAAGTTGAGGCAATATGGATGAGTGATAATCCCTTCTTACAAAAATGTAAATTTAAATCTCACAATTAGATTGAATTTAGGAGTAAAATTTTTTTGGAGTAAATTACGGTTTGACATATGTGATTTTAATATTTTAACTATTTCAACAAAAAATAGAATTGTATCAATGTAGCACTGTTGGTTTAAACAAATAACATTTTTAGCCCCCAAAACTAATTATTCTAATGGTTTTGGCACACAAACTTAATTATGGTTAAGGGGCAAAACCGTTATTTGTTTAAACCACAAAGGTGAACCGTTAGTTGTTTAAACCACATGGGCTGCATCAATAAAAGATTTCATTTTTAATTTTTAATTTTTGCATTAAAAAATGATTTTATCTTCCACTACTTAACGAGACTCAGCTTTATCTTACTCCAGAATGGAAACCAATTTTCTTGTGCTTTTAACATTTATGTTACTATAAAATAACTACGTTATTAAAGAAGTGCAAACTCTATGGAAAAGGAGGAATGGAAGTCGTCAGACAAGACTATAATCTATGTTCTCACCGGAAAAAAATCACATAGGCTACCGTTGAATCAATTTATAGGTGGCATGTAGTGGTCCTAAAGCCAACCACCAACACCATTGCATACGCACAAATCAGACCTGCCAATTTTGACCTAAAATAAAATAATTGGGTTGATTTGGGTAAAGAATTATTGTATTTTGGGTTGAGATAGGTAACATGTAAATTTTTTTTGTTTTTTTTATTCTATTTATGATATTACCTATTTAAACCCAAAATACAATAATTGCTTAACAAACCAACCTATTTTTCTTGCTTTGGGTCAAGATTGTAAGGTATAATAAGAAATATATAAGACAATGGGGGCTAAATACGAAAGGATACAAAACTGATGATTTTGTATGTAAACACCTTGAAGGGTAGCAATAGTTTCTATATGGTTCTCTCACATTACATAATAATCTCCAAGTTTGTAAAAATCGTTAAATCGCTAGGCACTAGTTGGGCGTTGGGGGTACCAAATAGGGATTAATATAATTATATTGAAAATTTATATATAATTTTTCAAAATTATATATATGTATATACACACATAAATTTATACATATTTTTCAAACAAACAAACTTTCCCAAACTTTCTATACTATTCGCGCATTTATAAGTAAGGAATGCCAATATAATTTCTTTTGGGTGCTATAAAACCTAAAGATACACTTCAATAGTATATAGAACCATGTGTTACAGTAACTGATAGATACATGACTCTTATAAACGCATTTAGAATAATATTCTTGAATTCAACAACAATACGTTAGATAACATTGTTGGGGCGTATCATCCAAATTGTAAAATCTCAAGAAGAAGCTATAAAAGAAAGCTTTGAAAGAAACAAAATATTTCAATTGACACATCGCAATGATGATCAATTTGAATGGTTGAAAGAAAATGTTTCTCACTTGGCTTTAGATCGGTTGGTGAAAATGCTAAGTTTCAGATATTTATAACATCTAATTCCTCATTGATTGTCACATTTTCAAGGGTTGCGGATTGAATGTAACTAGTAAATAGTATGAGTAAATTAAATTTTAATTATACTTATTTACTATTGCATAAATATTATTTTTTTTACATAAATACTATTACATCAGTGATAATGATTTGATGAACAACTTGTGCTTTGTAAACGGAGGTTTACAGGACTTTTCGTCAATGGTAGTCAACCCGTCACAACTCACAAGATTCCAAAGGGTTTATGCCAATCAAAAACCTAAATGACCTAATTACAGTTTTGATCTTCTTTTTCTGAAATTGCAGTTTTGATTTCTGCTATTAACTCAAGCTTGTAACACGGGTGGTTATTGAGATTGTTAGTCATTAAGTTATGAATTTATATTTTTCATAATGTTCAAAACACTCTTAATATTAAAAAAAATTTATAATATATTCAATCAAGATCTTTTTCCATCAGGTTCCTTTACATAATCGTCATCAATTGGTTTTCGTTAGGTGTTTAAAAATATCTGAATTGAAATCAATCCGAATTATTTAAGATTTTAATTTAGAAATATCCGAAAATATGGATATACAAAAATATGGATTATCTGAAATTCAAAATTGAAAAAATTACAAATATCCAAGGTATCTGAGCTATTATTTTTAGAGTAAATTAACGATATAGTTCTTGTGGTTTGCCAGTATTTTACTCTTGGTCTCTATGTTTCATAAATTATCTATATGGTCCCAAACTTTAGACATTTGTAATATATATAGTCCTTAGGTTACCAAATTACTCTCACATAAGGATTATATGTGTTACAAATGTCTAAAGTTTGGGAACATATAAGTAATTTATGAAACCTAAAAACCAAGAGTGAAATACTAGCAAACCACGAGGACCATATTGGTAATTTACTTTTATTTTTATATATTTTTAATTAATAATAAATAACAAAATCAGAATTTAAATCCAAAATTTTAGATTCTGTATGTTTATAAACACTTATTTAATTGATTTTTAATATTTTTAAATCACTTTTATAAATTATAAATAATATATTTATATATATATATATATATATTTATAATTATTTCTTATTATTTAGGATATTCGATTGCACTATCTAAATTCGAATATTATTTATAACACGTCTCGCTGTCATTTTGATGCAATAATAGAGACAATTTCACTTATATAAACATTTGTCTCTACTTATTTACAAGTTCTTAGCTAATATGCAAACAATTCTACTACCACTATTGCGTTAATGATATAAGCCATTTGTTTTTTACCTTGTCATTTCATCTTCACCACCACCAACCACCCATTGTTATTGTTGTCGACTTCAGTTACAATCTAGAATCTTAAATTACATATCTACGCATTACCATCAAAGACCCCTACTAGAGTGGTTCTAGCCAATGTTTTAAAAACCGGTTCGACCGGTTCAACCGTTTGCCGGTTAGTAATCCGGTACGAAACCCCCCAGTATTATGCAGGTTCTTTCGATCAACCGTGCCGGCGGTTTAATCCGGTTTTTCCGGTATTTCCGGTTTCAAAAAAATCACAAAATTTAAGCTTTTAAGCGATTTTCGGCTTTTAAGCGATCGTGAACTTAATGCGTTTAACACGCCAACGTCATAATCCTATTATGCACTTTTATTTAAAAAAATTATTATAATTTAAATACTTTTACATTGTTTTGGATGAATTTGAGTACTTTTTGAATTGATTTTGGATGAATTTGAGTACTTTTTGAATTGATTTTGGATAAATTTGTATACTTTTTGGAAACTTATTTGAGTATAAGTTGTATTTCTATATAATTGTATGGTTAGTTAGTGTGCCCGGTTGAACCATCCGGTACAACCCGGTTGAACCATTTTTTAGTCAAATCCGGTATAACTAAAATACCGGTTTTTAAAACATTGGTTTTAGCATACTATTAAGTAAACAATAAGAACTAAAAATTTAAACGCATATTATCATATAGACAACATATGTAAGTCCCTCCAAAGAAATTTTTGATATTAGATTATTTGTTTTTAAATATTTTAAGTACACTTTTCTTTCTTTGTTTTTTTTTCTTAATAAAGTACGAAAGTTTAATTGGGAAGACTAAACAAGTGATTGGCGGACTTGGGTCACCTCCACTAACTTTATCCATACTAAGGAATTTAAAAGGAAACAGCACAAAATATTAATATTATATTAAAAAATAATTCTAGGAAATATTATTAACAAAAACAATTTATTATTACATTACTTTTTAGAAGGTACCCGGTAAGACTTTGAGTCTTTGACACGTTGACAGGTTACTAATACTCCACTCAATGGTATAGCCCTCTTCAATCAAAATTTTTTTTTATCTCAAGCTAATTATAATATGCTATATTTGTTTTACCTTAAACTATCATTTTTTTACAGTAAAATTTAAGAACATATAATCTTTATTGGGATGTAAGCTTGTTACCACGTCCGAAATCAGGATCTCTAGGCTAGTTACCATGTGTTATAAAATATCAAATTTAATCCTAAAATGTAAGAATTGATCCTGTAGCTCTAAAATGATATTATCATCAATAATTGGTTCGATCGAAGGATTTTGAATTTAAATCAGTGATATAGCATTCTTGTCATCTTCTAAGATTACAAGGTGAAATATAACACATGTGTATATCATGTTTCTTAATTTACCACGCTTCATCGTCTGTTTTGATAGATTAGTTATGTCTAATTTAGCTTTTAAGGCACTAAAACTCATTTGACATCTTTTATTGCCTATTTAAGCACCTTTTTAATTTTTTTGAATGTTAAGATCATTTAGTGAAGAATAAGATTTCATAAAAATTGACCAAAATGGGTATATCTCCTCGACAATGTGATAACGACGCTTGGATTGTCTATAGTTAACTTAACATGGTCACCATAGAGGGGTTTGTGCTAGGGTTGTGCATGGTATGGTTCGGTGTGGTTATGACCATTTTCATAACAAAAATAACTACTTCAGTTAATTCTAAACGCATATCCATATCCATAACCAATTGATCTGTTAACCATTAATTGGTTAACGATCGGTTATGATTCAGTTTTGGTTAAATTCGGTTGATAATGAAATTGTTGAAAAATAAACAAGAATTGTAAATAAGTTTGAGAAGTTGAGATATATTCATAATGAAAATCTAAGTAAAACTCATATAACTTTGGAATGACTGAGAATGAGTAAATAAAAAGTAAAAACCATATGAACACTAACTAATCTTCTAAACTTAACTTGCATCGTAACTTCTTAAAAAAAAAGAAACACACACACACTCACCAAGAAATATTAAATAAAAAGAAATATACAATAATCGGTTTAGTTAAAGTCAACTAACGTCTTGGATTAACCATAATCATAACCAAATGGGTCGGTTAATCGCTTCGCTTAACTATAACCATTGGTTAAAGTCGTTTCCGGTTAAAAAACGGTTATGGTTCAAGGCGATTATCATTTATTTTTCAGTTATGGTTATATTGTACACACCACAGGTTTGTGCATCTCGTTTGTAAACAATGAAGATTGATTAAGAATATTAATGTCGTTGTTTGAACCAGCAACACCCGATTACCCGTTATAAAACATAAATCATGTGACGCTACAATTTCGAGTATGATCTTTGGGTATTGTTAAGAACCTCGGTGCTATTGATCTCATAAACATGTTAAACGATTTCTCCAAACTTGTATAACAACATTGCATAAATATTCAAAGCATTCATTTGAGTTCTATAAAGCATATCTGAATATTCATCATATTCATTGCCTCATTTAAGGAATTAAGGCAAAACGAGTCTTAATGGGTTTAACATGTTTCGAACGACGCGATTAATGTAAATATAAAACATGAAAATGACTTGTTTAACACTTTGTTTGGTGATTTAAATATAACAGTTCTATATTTTATGTAGCAAAAAAGAAAAAATGATAAAACATAGCCTCTTAATTTTTATTATTTTAAAAAAAGTATAAAATCAAATAGTAATATTTTTGTTAAACATGTTTAACCGTGTCTTAACAGATACCTATTTTGCCAGCCATAGCCTCATTGGAAACATTAATAGTTAGTTTTATTTAAAAATAAATACTTGAAACGGGTGTTTTTAACATGGTGTTTAGATCTTGGTGTCACATGTCGTTTTTGCTTTTTAATTATGGCATTTTATCAATTTGAGGTTAATTTTTAGCATGAATTTTTAGACTGTTCATGGTGTTTTACACACTTAGGGATGACAATAAAATCCAAACCGGATAAGAAGACCTTGAAACCCGAAACATTCAAGACCGTATAGAGCCGGATAATCAGATATGGGATCGACTGATATGAGATTACTTTTGAATTTATTTTTTCGGGTATGAGATGTAACATTTACGAATTTTTCAAATTTTTGCAAAACCCGAAAGCTATAAAAAAAAACGTATCAACTTACGAGTGTTTAATCAACAGTATATATGTATAATTAGAATCTAAATTATATTATTATAAAGCTTTAAAAGAATTTAATTAAAGCCTTAAATAAAATAATAATAATAACAACAACAACAACAATAATAATACAAAAATTTATAAGCCTTATATATTAAAAACATGACACTTCTATAAAAGTAAACATTTAAGTTTTATAAACTTTATTTAATAATAAGTTACTAACCTTGTTAAATACTATGTATTATAAACTTTTATTAAAGTTAATCAAGAAAAAGTGAAGTCAAAGGGCCATTCTTGTCATATTACAAACTAGGATTTGTGTGTGTGTGGTGGGGTTTAACCAAAAGTGGAACAAGTGTAATTAGAGGGACCAAACATGTCAACATCCCAAACCAGCCCCCCCCCCCCCCCCCCCCCTTCTCCTTCTTCCTCGAACGGCTGCAACATCACCGGCCTACACCGACCCATTCCCCAATCACGAAATTCGGCCATTTAATGCCCTTCCACGCTCGGCCGACCACCGCCCAGCCTCCAACGAACTTAATCAAGGCATTAATTGGATTAATCACGCGTTTATCACCACTAATTAACTCGACCGAACCGTTAACTCTTCTTCAAACTCGAAAATGCCATTATCGTTCACCAAAATCAAATCAAACACGCACACATATTCACGACAACACTCTGATTCTATATGAATTCTCAATTTGATCTCAGAAGCATCGGTTCATCAGATCTCAACTCAAGAACGTCCGAACTTAAACCGAACTCGATCTCGTTAATCCTATATCATTACAGGTACTTATTATGATCAATCAACTTTTTTTTGGGATTAGAATAAAAGCCCTATGAATTCAGGGTCTCACAATAGCTCATTCGATCGAATTCGAGGAGGGTTTAAGCTAGGGTTTTCGGAGCTGTATGGATGAGCATGGTGATCTGATTAAGAATAATGGTTTCCGGTTGATGTTAAATTTACCTCACGCAGCCGGGTGGTTAAAACTTTCGGCTTGAGGAGGGGAGACCAAGGTTCGAATCCCATCCTTTGCAACCAAACCGGTTTTTGCTCGAACTACATCCTTTTTATCATTTTAAACCTAGTAAAATTTTATAAAAATATTTAATAATTTTATGAAAGTTCTGTGAATTTTTATAAGAATTCCAGAATACAAAATTTTATTATTTCTCTAGTTAAATAATTATAAATGTATTAATAATCATTTTGATTATAATAAGCTATGTAAATTATTTATAATATTTAAAAAAAAATTATTATAAATTTATACAGAATAATATCTTAATAATATTTATATTTTAATTTTATTTAAAATATTATAAATAGTTTAAAACCATTGTTTTAAGTTGTAAAAATAATATACTATATATACATATATATAAATTCAATAAAAATATGTAAAAATCCATAAAACATATTTAAATATTTCTGAAATAATTGTATAAACTAGAAGTCATTTTTATTTAAATCTTTTCATTTGAATTGTTTTATGTCTATAAAACCTAAACGAAAGTGCATTTTAATTACAAGTTTTACAATATATTTGGTATAATTTTATAAATATGTTCTAAAGAATTCTTTATAAAATTCAAGTTATATTCTATTTAATATATTTTACTTACATTTGAAACCTTAAAATATTTAGTTCTAAAAAATTTTCTAAATGAACTTATAAAATACTTTGTAACATATTATTAAACTAAGAATATTTATTTTTGATAACTTTAAAAGTTTATACAAAAGTAAGTCAAATGGACCAAACCCAAATCCTTAGAAGTCTAGGCTTGCCATATGTCTTAGTATTTTATAATGATTAAAAGCTAAGAAACTAAGGATATATTCTTATGCGTGTTGTATCCAAAAACAGGTTGACACGTGTTTGCTAGTGCACAACTAAGCTTTAGTTGTATTGTTGGATTTACTTAGCAACACAAGTGAGTTTTCATATCCCCTTTTTGTTTTACATTGCTTTGGGGCTTTCACACATGTCCGTATTCAAAAACTATTACTCGTATACTTATTGAAACTATGCAAACTTTGTAATGCCTATTGGTTGAAAGGTTATTACGTGTTGAACTTGTATCGTATACTTGTTTGCTTATGTGCTTATGTGAAACTACTTGCTACTTGAAATCGTAATCGTAAACGTATTCTTGTACTTGGTTCCTAAGAGAGTCGCGCTCTCTTCGCGTGTGAATTCCGAGTTAAAAAGGGCCAGTACCCCGCTTATACATGCTTGATTCATACACAATGATAATATTCATACTTGTAGTCATTGGGTTTGCATACTTTGACACTTATACTATTTCAACAATATGACTACTCACCAACTATTCAATTAGTTGACAGTTACTTTACATGTGTGACAGGTTAAAGTGAAGCTATGTGACAATATAGGATGATGGACTTAGATAGCTATTAAAGATTTATGTATTGTAATTCTTAAATGTTGTATTTGAATTTGAACTTGTAATATATTGATATTTATTTAAACATTGCAACTTGATATTTTAAATATGAAACTTTAAATCAGAAATCATGAGCTTATGGACAATCATTCACATATCATGCCCCGACATATTCCGCCACCGGTCGGGGTGTGACATGAGACACGTATAAGATCTGATGATATACTTGTTTACTCGACCCGATGACATATACATGTTTACCCAATTATACACCTTATATAATTGTCTATTTTTTAAAATTTATTCTAAGTATATATTGTATGTATTTAAACGTCTACTCATAGTTTTCGCCGTCTCATGCTATTCTCAAATTCCATCTTTCTCAATTTTCCTATGCTATACCCGATAAAAAAACCTACACATTTTGAGTTCGGTTTATCAACCTCTATTTTTAATAAACTAACGAGTATACCTGAATATTCACAAACATATACGATATCCCACGGAAAAATACCTAATGCATAATTTGTAGGTTTTGGGCCCATTATGGATGAGCTTTTATAATGTTAGGATTACGTAAAACCAACCCATTGTCATCCCTATACACATTGTTGCTCATTTTCAACATGATGTTTAGTTTGGTAATGTTGGTTTTTGCCTTGGCATCAATTTTCAAAATTTAGTTTTAGCTTTTTGGTCTTCGCGTTTTACAACTGATTGTCAATGTCAACATGACTTTTTAGTTTAGTCATGGTGTTTTACACCAATGCGTCAATTTTCAACATAATGTTTTAGTTTGATCATAATGCTTTCTTACATTGGGTGATATTTTTAAAAATGACTAACTTTTTTGTTATGGTGTTTTGCACTTAATTGGTCGTCAATTTAACACAAAGATGTAATTTTATATCATAGTGTTTTACTCATTGATGCCAATTTAACATGACAATTTATCTTTTCTACAGGAACATCAATTTCTACATGAGTGTTAATTTTCAACCTGGACACCATGTTGAAAATTTATAAAACATCATGTTTAAAAACACTTGGTTCAAAGCTTTAAAAAAAGACATTTTCTTTAAATATATATAATTTATACTCATTAAAATAAAAAAAACTTGATTTCACAGTGTACTAATTTTTTAAAAAATAATTACATATAAAAAAGTTATAAGCACTTAAAATATAAAATATTAAAATATAAGGACAAGTCACATTAGATTTGAATGTATAATAAACTGTTTTTTGGACATGTATACCTTTCTCTCATTTGATATTTCCTCTAATGTCAAGATCGTTTTGTCATAGTAATACGACTTGTGTAAGCTCATACGAGTCATATAAGCGTGTCAAAAAATCCAAATGGGCGTCAATTTAACAAATTCGTATAGGTGTATGCTAGTCATATCAATTTAAGAAGGTTGATATGAATCGTATAGGTTGATATACGACGCACTTTCCACACGTCATGTTAATTGACACAACTTACAAAACAAAAAAAAGTACAATTTACCACTTGTTCAAATTTTTGGTGTCACCTCAACACACAAGATTTTCTATATTATTCATGCATTTATAAGTAAGGAATGTGAATATAATTTCTTTTAGGTGACACAAAACCTAAAAGATACACTTCAACAATGTATAGAGCCATGTCTTATAGTAACTGATAGAGACTTGACTCTTCTAAACACATTTAGAAGAATATTCTCAAATTCAACCAACAATACGTTGGACAACATTGTTGGCGTATCATCCAAATTGTAAAATCTCAAGAAGAAGCTATAAAAGAAAGCTTTGAAAGAAGCAAAATCTTTCAAATGACACATCACAATGATGATCAATTTGAATGGTTAAAAGAAATGTTTCTCGTGTGACTTTAAATTAGTTGGTTGGTGAAAATGCCAAGATTCAAATATTTATAACATCTAATTCCTCATACGCTTGTCACATTTTCACGAGTTGTGGATTGCATGTAACTATCAAATAGTATGAATAAATTAAATTTTAATTATACATTATTTACTATTACATAAATATTTTTTTTACTCTTTTATCATAGATACTCAAATTCTACTTGATGTAATAAATGTGTTTTGATGTAAGCTTGATTTATACTCATCATTTCTTCATGATGATGAAAACGTTAATATTGATGAGAAAATGGATAGGGTGAAACAACATAAAAAGCTACAACCGGATCTAGGGAAAAATAATTTAATGTCAAATGTTTTAAGTGCGGTTTTTCCACTTAAAAAAAAGAAAAAAGAACATGTTGCAAACGAATACTCTTGGACAACCAAATTTAAAGACACAAAAACAAAGAAATACAAGAGTCTGCTAGACAATGTTAACTTAAAACGTCACAGAAAAACAAGCAGAACCAAGCAATGGGCGCTCACAATACACCATTGCAATTTGCCAATTTGATTTCTTCAACATCAGGAATGTATGATTTCATCAAGTTATCACAACAAACTCTTGAGTTTTCATTAATTTTTAATCGATTAACAACTGTACAATGTTAACCTTTTTAAGGATCACATTCATGACGTTTTCCATCTATACATGTCACACGTATAAAACATCAATCCAGATGGTAACTGTGGTTTTTGATCTGTACATGTTGCTTTAGGGCTTTAATGAACAAAATGACTACACATTCGAATTGCTCTTTTAAATGAGCTAAACTGAAATGAATTATTGTACAAATTTGTGTTTGAAGTGGTATTTGGTGAAATTCGAGAATCTTTACAATGGTCAGGACCTTAGTTTGCTCCAAGATTCTATTTGATGCAAATGCCATATACGAGATTTTTGATTGATAATTCCTTTGGTTTTATTGTAATATATCTAAGCAATAACGCTTTTTGCGGATCATGTCGCCTCGAAGATATCGAGATGAGTCAAATTCAGATGAGGACAATGCTCTTCTGGATGTCATCTTTGTGCCTCATCCGCTGCCGCAGTCGAGAGGGGATATGAGGTGCACAAACTAGACCACATACTAGAAGATTCTAGAAACACCTAAGATGATTGGTAGAAAAGGCGATTGTCAAGATGAGGACCACAGACTCGAGGATTCCATAGTCGCTTGACACCATAGACCAAGCGACCGCCATCATCGGGGGAAATACCCCGTGGTGACGCATGTTTCAAATGGGTGGTCTCCAAGCTTATCAGAAAATCATCCTTGATTTCCTGTCCACATTCCATTTCAATCCACCACATAATGGTGGACTTTAGGGTATACAACAACATCATGCTATTAGTTTTACCTTATGTGGATAGCCGATTGTTGTGCCCTCCGTTTGGGCTGCAGATATAGGGTTGTACTGTAACAACCGAAAATTTAGCAATTTAATAGTAAACGTACGAGATTTCGGTTACTGTTGAAACTGTGACGATTGCGTACGAAAAATTCGGCATTTATGACGTGAGCACATTTGGTCGTGATTGAAATCCACGAGGATGTAGTAATTTTAATCATTACAAGTTGATAGTGTGTGAAAAATGATGAACGTGGCGAAAACCGTGCGCAAAACGGAGTTCGTATGCTCCGGGAATCGCGAAAACAAGAAAATCAAAGATTTAGACAAAATCCCGTGGGGAGGTACGCCCCGGGCCACGCACCCAGCTGGGGCGATGCGCCCGGGAGTGATTTGAGGCGGTGGACGAGTTTAAGATCAGATTTCGTCCAAAAAACGCAATTTTTACTTATTTTCGACCCTGTTCGACCTCCAGACGCAAATTCACCCTTCTTAAACCTCAAATCTTCATTTCTGAGGCCCTTGAACATCCAGATCATCCCAGGGATCATATATACAAGTCCTGATCGTTGTTTTACTCGCACAAATACGTCAGATCAGGTAACGGTTCGTTTTAACTTTCTAGTTTGATTTTGATTGATTAGATCTTGATTTTGAACATAATAACATAGTTAGGATTGTTGATTATTGCCTAGATGATGGCTAGGATTGATTAGAAATGAAGAACACGATGTTCTAACGGTTAAATCCTTGTTATGATCCGTTGTAATGCCCGGTTTGCATGAAATCACAACTATGGTTATAATGGTTTAATCCATTTGATTATGACAATGTAGATGATTAGTTTGATTAATCTTTGAAATGCAAAGGTTAAATCTAAGTGTTTCAAACTAATCACAATCATTAACATACTTATTGAACGATTATCTGATGTTTATGATAACAGTCAGATTAGTATGTTAAACATGGTTATTAAACCTATTCTAAGATTACATTGTGATATTTCATGATATCTGGGTAATCAATGATAAGGATTTATCATTTTTAAGCCATTAATCTGTTTAGGAATTGTTTTAGCATTATAATCAACAACATTAACTATTTGATGACTTTCAAGACAAGGTCTTTGACATTGAACGTTCAGAAAGATCTAATCAGTAGGTTAAAACATAAATGACTTATTAAGTGTAAACGAATGCAGAATTACACCATTAGTACCAGTTTACGAGGAATCTTGCTACCGTAAGATACCAAGTGAGTTCTATGAGCCCTCTTTTACTGTTTTAACGTTTTGGGCTGATATGTATGTTATAAAGTTATTTTATGAAAATGATTGTATGTATGTATAAAGTATTGTATGAAAGTGATTCTAACCTGATTATGGTCAGGTAAAGAATGTTTTCAGGAAAAGTATGTTTTCAGATAAAGAATGTTGTAAAGTAAATGATTTTAAGAATTTCAGCTGAGATGTAAAGAATATATTAAGTCTCAACGATGATTGAGAATTGAATGATTTTAAGAATCTCAGCTGAGATATAACGAATGTTTTTAAAGTCTCAACTGCGGTTGAGAAAGAAATGATTATTTTCATGTAAGACACTCGACTGATGTCGAGGATGAAATGTAAGACACTTGACTGATGTCGAGGAGGAACATAAGACACTCGGCTAAGGTCGAGGAGGAACATAAGACACTCGGCTAAGGTCGAGGAGGAACATAAGACACTCGGCTGAGGTCGAGGAGGAACTGTGGTTTTGTCAGCTACGGTTGAGCAAAACTTAAGCATAGCGGTGAAAGGAGCCGCTTTTGCTTATGATGTTAAAGAGTCATGTGGAAACATGGGCCTGCCGACTGTGTGTCGCCAGTTGATGGAATCTTATGCATGTATAAGTTATCGACTTCGGGTTGATAGTTTAAGAGCCTTGTGCTGCACAAGCCTGTTTGACCTCAGGGTCAGCAGTTGACGGTGAAGTTCTTTCACTGTATGAATGATGTTATGATGATATGTATGTTATGTAATTATGTTATGATGTTATGTATGTGATGAAATTATGATATGAGAACAGGTATGTTATGTATTTGGAATATGTTATATGATGACATGAAGGAATAAGGATTTCTAAGAAATAAACTTAGAACTCACCAGCATAAAGCTGACTTGTTTTACATGCATATCAGGTTGAATAGTTTGAGAAAGGAGACCAGGAAGGCTCATGGCATATGTTGAAGACTACCCCTGGCATAGACTGGCTATGTATAGAACCAAAGAGTGTGGGCTTTATATAATATGTGTACTATGTTTTATGTAATCGCCTTAAATTCCGCTGCTATGGTAATGTAAATATGTTTTAAGGACTATGGGTATGATGATTTGCCAACCGAGGGGCTCGGGGCCTCTCATGTACACACATAGCTAGACGTCTTCAGAGTGGTGGCCATCAATTAGGGATGCGTTTTTATTATCGAATATCGGTAGATTAACAAAGTTGTGTCTGATAAGACACGATAAGGTATGTTTAACAAAAATTACATTATGTAATTTTATACGTTTTTTAAATAATAAAAATTAAAATCATATGCTTCATCATCTCTCTTTTTTATATAAAACATAGAATTGGATGCGGGTAGTTTTTTAGACATGATTTGGACTGTGCCAAATATTACCAACGCAAAAACCAAACCTTTTAAACGCGATTGAGTGCACCACATTAAAACTTCGAAAAAAACTTGAAAAGAAAATACCATTTCCACATATGAATATCTTTAGTGATGATCCAATTAAAAATATATTAATTTACTTTTTACTTGTAGGAACCAAATGTCATGGATATAGCTAAACTAGTTTTTTTTTTTTTTTTTTAATTTTCTTACTATTTAGTCGATAAATAATTAAAAAAAATATTTTTTACCTACAACAACAACATTTCATCGCTACAGGAGTAACTACATTTTATGGTTTCTTCTTAAAAATCCTTAAAAAAGAAATAATAAATTTATTTATTTCTACATATAGCAACTACATATTATGGATATATGTAAAATATTTTTTCTAATGGATATAGCCAACCGAGGGGCTCGGGGCCTCTCAAGTTGGTATCAGAGCCATAGTTTGAGAGATCCGGTTATCCCTAATGACTGGACTTAGACTGAAAATGGGACTGAAGTATAAGAATGCCAGTCAAGGGTAGTTTGATGCCACGATCTAAGTGTTATGTATGAGTTAAGACATAGGTGTAAGATTAGAAAGATAGTTAGAGTCATGCACGTTGGGGTGACGGGATGGGAAACGTTTAGAGCCTATGAGTTGGGTAAATGGTTAATAACACCTGATCAACGTCATTAACGATTTACAAAGCTTATTTCGTACTAAACTAATCCTGTACTAATTCTCCAATTGTTGCATCCTGTAGGTAGTTAAATGGCTGGACAAAGGGGTAGACCACGTAAGCAACCACAGGAACCTGAAGAACCACATATCGAGAATGAAGAACCTGTCAATGAAGACGACTACGAGCACAATGAGCAACCGGAAGATGAAGACGAGTTTACTCTAGAGCCTATCGTAGTGAAGGCTATTTCTGATGAGGTCTCTAAAGTTCTGGATGATAAGCTACCAGCTTTGGTTACAAAAATACTAAAGGATACTTTGAAAGACAAGTCTGAAGGAACTAAGGACAGCACCAAAGAAGAGGAAGTTGTGATCACCGGAACTAAGAACGGTGATTCTACGTCAGAGAAACGAAAGGGTTGTGATTACAAGGCCTTCAAAGGATGCAGTCCACCCTCCTTTGATGGTAAGAAGGATGCCGTGGCCACCTGCCACTGGGTTTCGGCTATGGAGGCAGTGATCGCTATCAGTGAATGCCGGGAAGACCAAGCTGTAAAATTTGCAGCTCATTCATTTACTGAAGAAGCTCTACATTGGTGGAACACCATCAAGCAGTCAAAGACCACTAATGATGTGGAGGGCTTAAAATGGGAGGAATTGAAAGAATTAGTTATGAAACACTTTTGTCCGAAGAATGAAATTGATAAAATCGAGAGAGAATTTCTGACTTTGAAAGCTGGACGTATGAACCATCGGCAATATACGTCAAAATTTAATGAAATGTCAAGATTGGTTCCTCATTTGGTAAGTACGGAAGAACGTAGACAGAAGTTATATGTGGAAGGATTACCACCTAAAGTTCGAACACATGTGAAGGCGCATGCTCCAAGAACTTTTGAATCAGCCGTAGAAATTAGCGGCATTGTCTGGGATGATGTTGTTGAAGCTGAACCAACAAAGGAGGAACCGAAGCAAAAGTGGTCACCTAAATTTAAAAGAAACCGATATGACAAACCAGGACCCCCTATGAAAAGGTTTAAAATGGAAGGAATTGAAACATGCCCTAAGTGTGGAAAGAAACATGGAGGAGAATGTCGGACGGGGACTACTTTGTGCTACCGATGTGGAAAAACTGGACATTTCTCGAATAATTGTCCTAGTATGCCAAAATGTTATAATTATGGTGGAATCGGTCATATGAGCAGAAATTGTTTTAAACCAAAGATAATGCCTACTGAAGCCATCAAACCTGAAAGTAGCAAGGGAGGGGAGAAGCAAAAGGCAAAAGCTCGTGCCTTTACTATGACTAAAGATCAGGCAGCCAAAGACCCTGATGTGGTGACAGGTACATTCTTGATTAATAATATCCCTGCTTCAGTGCTATTTGATTCTGGTGCAAGTATGAGCTTTGTGGCTATTGCTTTTTGTGATAAACTGTGTGTAAATGTTAAAAAGATAGAATCTGTCTTTAACATAGAAACTGCTCTTGGTAAATCGACTAGAGTAACGGAAGCCATCGAGGAAAATTGTTATATTGATATAGAAGGTCATAGATTCCCTGTTAAGTTGTTTCTGATTACGTTAGGAGGTTTCGATGTAGTGTTGGGTATGGATTGGTTGGCCAAACATGAGGCTAACATTGTCTGTCGACGAAACATGATTTTCTTAACAGCTCTTAATGGGAGATCAGTAACGGTTTACGGGGATAAAGTGTTTAATGCGCCTAAAGTTATTTCAATGATTAAGGCGAGTGAATTTATGAGGCGAGGGTGTGGGGCTTATCTGGCTTATGTTATTGATAAAGAAATTAAAGTAAAAGAATTGGAAGACGTACCCGTGGTGTGTAACTTTCCTGATGTATTTCCTGAGGATTTGCCAGGAATTCCACCTGATCGGGAAATCGAATTCCAAATTGATGTTGTGCCAGGAGCTCAACCTGTCGCTAAGGCACCATACCGTCTGGCCCCAACAGAGATGAAAGAATTAATGACCCAACTACAAGACCTTCTAGACAAAGGTTTTATACGCCCAAGTGTGTCACCTTGGGGTGCACCAGTGTTATTTGTAAAGAAAAAGGATGGAAGTATGAGAATGTGTATTGATTATAGGGAACTGAATAAGCTCACAATAAAGAATAAGTATCCGTTACCAAGGATTGACGATCTGTTTGACCAACTGCAAGGAGCAAGTTGGTTTTCTAAAATTGATCTCAGATCAGGATATCATCAACTAAAGGTGAGAGAACAAGACATTCCGAAGACAGCATTTCGCACACGTTATGGACACTATGAGTTTCTTGTGATGTCTTTCGGATTAACAAACGCACCTGCGGCGTTTATGGATTTGATGAATCGGGTGTGCAGACCTATGTTAGACCGATCAGTGATTGTGTTCATTGATGATATCTTAATATACTCAAGGAGTGAAGGTGATCATGCGTGTCATATCCCGGAAGTTCTTGAAATACTAAGAAGAGAAAAGCTTTACGCTAAGTTTTCTAAATGTGCCTTTTGGCTACGGAAAGTACAATTTTTAGGTCATGTTATTAGTCCAGAAGGCATAATGGTGGACCCAGCTAAAGTAGAGGCAGTAATGAAATGGAATACTCCGAAAACACCAACGGAAGTTCGTAGCTTTCTCGGGTTAGCAGGTTATTACAGAAGATTTATTCAGGATTTCTCTAGGATTGCTACACCGTTGACAAAATTAACTAGGAAGGAAGTAAAATATGACTGGGGTCCAACTCAGGTCCAAGCTTTTGATGAATTGAAAAAGAGATTAACTGAAGCTCCTATTTTAACACTGCCGGATGGTAATGAAGACATGGTTGTGTACTCAGATGCGTCTTATCTGGGTTTGGGTTGTGTACTTATGCAAAGGGGAAAGGTAATAGCATATGCCTCAAGACAATTGAAAACCCATGAAGCTAATTATCCAACTCATGATTTGGAATTAGCTGCGGTGGTATTTGCTTTAAAAATTTGGAGGCATTATCTATATGGAGTCAAATGTACAATATACACAGATCATAAAAGCCTGAAATACTTCTTCGAGCAGAAAGATTTGAATATGAGACAAAGAAGATGGCTTGAGCTACTCAAAGATTATGACTGTGAGATTTTGTATCACCCGGGCAAGGCCAATGTAGTGGCTGATGCTTTAAGTCGCAAGACGGAACACCCTGCTATACGGATTAAGTCTTACAGTTTGGTGATAACACCAGATTTCTTGAATGAACTTAAAGATGCACAGAAGGAAGGACTAAAGGAAGAAAATGTTGGATTCGAAAGAATCTTTGGTCAAGTTAAGAATCTAGAAGAAAATGAATGTGGTATTAAGATCCGATTTGGTCGAATGTGGGTTCCACGAAACGGGGACATCAGGTCAAGGATTCTAGACGAAGCACATAAGTCACGTTACTCCATTCATCCTGGGGCAACGAAAATGTACCAAGACCTCCGAAAGGATTATTGGTGGCCAGGTATGAAGTTTAATGTAATGCAGTACGTAAACAAATGTTTGACATGTGCGCAAGTAAAAGATGAACACCAGAAACCCTATGGTTATGTGCAACCTTTAGAAGTCCCAGAATGGAAATGGGAACACATCACTATGGATTTTATTACCAAGTTGCCTCTTACAGCAAAACGTCATGATGCTATTTGGGTGATTGTAGACCGGTTAACGAAAAGTGCTCATTTCTTGCCTATACGGGAGACTTATACGTCGGAGAAACTGTCTGAACTATTTGTGAAAGAAATAATTACAAGACATGGAGTACCAGTTTCTATAGTGTCAGATCGTGACACGCGATTCGTTTCAAGATTCTGGAAACAATTTCATGAATCAATGGGCACAAGACTCAATATCAGCACTGCGTATCATCCTCAGACCGACGGACAGTCTGAAAGGACTATCCAAACCTTAGAAGATATGCTCAGAGCTTGTATTATTGATTTTGGTGGTAGTTGGGATGATCATTTACCATTGGTGGAATTCTCGTACAACAATAGCTACCATGCTAGTATTGGCATGCCACCATACGAAGCATTGTATGGACGGCGATGTAGGACACCGGTATGTTGGGGAGGTGTAGGACAGAAAGAAGTGGGAAGTAAAGCTGCAGTGTTAGATTTGACAGAAAAGCTTCAACTAGTTAAAGCGCGAATGAAAGCTGCACAGGATCGACAAAAGTCCTATGCCGATAAAAGACGGAGGCCAATAGAATTTGAAGTAGGTGATCAAGTATTGTTAAAAGTTTCACCATGGAAGGGAGTTATTCGATTCAGGAAAAGAGGAAAGCTAAGTCCGAGATTTATTGGACCTTTTCAAATAATGGCACGGGTTGGTAAGGTAGCTTACCGATTAGATCTGCCAGATGAACTAAGTGGAATTCATCCAACATTTCACGTTTCACATTTGAGAAAATGTCTAGCAGATGATGTAGCATATGTGCCGTTAAATGACATTGAAGTTGATGAGAAGTTAAACTACATAGAAGAACCAGTTGCAATTGTTGATACGAAAGAGAACCAGTTATGTAACAAGGTGATTAAGCAAGTTAAGGTTCAATGGAAACACCGAAAAGGATCTGAGGCGACATGGGAGACTGAAGACGAGATGAAACGACTCTACCCACATTTGTTTGAAACGTAATAGGTTTCGAGGACGAAACCTATTGTAAGGAGGGTAGATTTGTAACAACCGAAAATTTAGCAATTTAATAGTAAACGTACGAGATTTCGGTTACTGTTGAAACTGTGACGATTGCGTACGAAAAATTCGGCATTTATGACGTGAGCACATTTGGTCGTGCTTGAAATCCACAAGGATGTAGTAATTTTAATCATTACAAGTTGATAGTGTGTGAAAAATGATGAACGTGGCGAAAACCGTGCGCAAAACGGAGTTCGTATGCTCCGGGAATCGCGAAAACAAGAAAATCAAAGATTTAGACAAAATCCCGTGGGGAGGTACGCCCCGGGCCACGCACCCAGCTGGGGCGATGCGCCCGGGAGTGATTTGAGGCGGTGGACGAGTTTAAGATCAGATTTCGTCCAAAAAACGCAATTTTTACTTATTTTCGACCATGTTCGACCTCCAGACGCAAATTCACCCTTCTTAAACCTCAAATCTTCATTTCTGAGGCCCTTGAACATCCAGATCATCCCAGGGATCATATATACAAGTCCTGATCGTTGTTTTACCCGCATAAATCCGTCAGATCAGGTAACGGTTCGTTTTAACTTTCTAGTTTGATTTTGATTGATTAGATCTTGATTTTGAACATAATAACATAGTTAGGATTGTTGATTATTGCCTAGATGATGGCTAGGATTGATTAGAAATGAAGAACACGATGTTCTAACGGTTAAATCCTTGTTATGATCCGTTGTAATGCCCGGTTTGCATGAAATCACAACTATGGTTATAATGGTTTAATCCATTTGATTATGACAATGTAGATGATTAGTTTGATTAATCTTTGAAATGCAAAGGTTAAATCTAAGTGTTTCAAACTAATCACAATCATTAACATACTTATTGAACGATTATCTGATGTTTATGATAACAGTCAGATTAGTATGTTAAACATGGTTATTAAACCTATTCTAAGATTACATTGTGATATTTCATGATATCTGGGTAATCAATGATAAGGATTTATCATTTTTAAGCCATTAATCTGTTTAGGAATTGTTTTAGCATTATAATCAACAACATTAACTATTTGATGACTTTCAAGACAATGTCTTTGACATTGAACGTTCAGAAAGATCTAATCAGTAGGTTAAAACATAAATGACTTATTAAGTGTAAACGAATGCAGAATTACACCATTAGTACCAGTTTACGAGGAATCTTGCTACCGTAAGATACCAAGTGAGTTCTATGAGCCCTTTTTTACTGTTTTAACGTTTTGGGCTGATATGTATGTTATAAAGTTATTTTATGAAAATGATTGTATGTATGTATGTATAAAGTATTGTATGAAAGTGATTCTAACCTGATTATGGTCAGGTAAAGAATGTTTTCAAGAAAAGTATGTTTTCAGATAAAGAATGTTGTAAAGTAAATGATTTTAAGAATTTCAGCTGAGATGTAAAGAATATATTAAGTCTCAACGATGATTGAGAATTGAATGATTTTAAGAATCTCAGCTGAGATATAACGAATGTTTTTAAAGTCTCAACTGCGGTTGAGAAAGAAATGATTATTTTCATGTAAGACACTCGACTGATGTCGAGGATGAAATGTAAGACACTTGACTGATGTCGAGGAGGAACATAAGACACTCGGCTAAGGTCGAGGAGGAACATAAGACACTCGGCTAAGGTCGAGGAGGAACATAAGACACTCGGCTGAGGTCGAGGAGGAACTGTGGTTTTGTCAGCTACGGTTGAGTAAAACTTAAGCATAGCGGTGAAAGGAGCCGCTTTTGCTTATGATGTTAAAGAGTCCTGTGGAAACACGGGCCTGCCGACTGTGTGTCGCCAGTTGATGGAATCTTATGCATGTATAAGTTATCGACTTCGGGTTGATAGTTTAAGAGCCTTGTGCTGCACAAGCCTGTTTGACCTCAGGGTCAGCAGTTGACGGTGAAGTTCTTTCACTGTATGAATGATGTTATGATGATATGTATGTTATGTAATTATGTTATGATGTTATGTATGTGATGAAATTATGATATGAGAACAGGTATGTTATGTATTTGGAATATGTTATATGATGACATGAAGGAATAAGGATTTTCTAAGAAATAAACTTAGAACTCATCAGCATAAAGCTGACTTGTTTTACATGCATATCAGGTTGAATAGTTTGAGAAAGGAGACCAGGAAGGCTCATGGCATATGTTGAAGACTACCCCTGGCATAGACTGGCTATGTATAGAACCAAAGAGTGTGGGCTTTATATAATATGTGTACTATGTTTTATGTAATCGCCTTAAATTCCGCTGCTATGGTAATGTAAATATGTTTTAAGGACTATGGGTATGATGATTTGCCAACCGAGGGGCTCGGGGCCTCTCATGTACACACATAGCTCGACGTCTTCAGAGTGGTGGCCATCAATTAGGGATGCGTTTTTATTATCGAATATCGGTAGATTAACAAAGTTGTGTCTGATAAGACACGATAAGGTATGTTTAACAAAAATTACATTATGTAATTTTATACGTTTTTTAAATAATAAAAATTAAAATCATATGCTTCATCATCTCTCTTTTTTATATAAAACATAGAATTGGATGCGGGTAGTTTTTTAGACATGATTTGGACTGTGCCAAATATTACCAACGCAAAAACCAAACCTTTTAAACGCGATTGAGTGCACCACATTAAAACTTCGAAAAAAACTTGAAAAGAAAATACCATTTCCACATATGAATATCTTTAGTGATGATCCAATTAAAAATATATTAATTTACTTTTTACTTGTAGGAACCAAATGTCATGGATATAGCTAAACTAGTTTTTTTTTTTTTTTTTTTTTTTTTTTTTTTTAATTTTCTTACTATTTAGTCGATAAATAATTAAAAAAAATATTTTTTACCTACAACAACAACATTTCATCGCTACAGGAGTAACTACATTTTATGGTTTCTTCTTAAAAATCCTTAAAAAAGAAATAATAAATTTATTTATTTCTACATATAGCAACTACATATTATGGATATATGTAAAATATTTTTTCTAATATTCTTATTGTTTTGCTAAGATTAAAAGAAATATATTAAAAAAAATTAGTTTTACTTATAGTAACAATATGTCGTCACTGTATGTGAAACTGATTTCTATGATTTCCTTATTAATAAATACATAAGAAAAAGGAAAAAAAAACCTTTATTAGGTAAAATATTCTTATTATTTTGCCAAAATTAAAAGAAAATATTTTAAAATTAAAGTTTTACCTATAACAACAACATATTGTCGCTATACATGTACTATTTTTAGGGTTTTTTTATGTATTTAGAATAAAATAACAATGATGAAAATATTTTTATATATAATAACCACATATCCTAGCTATAGGATTTAGAAAAAAGGCCAAACTTTCCTATCATAATACCATGTCAATTTTTATGAAAAATTATAGCAATGAAATGTTCTTGATATAGTAAGACTTCTATTATCGTTACAAAAGATGATGTTGTAAGATATATTTGTTGGATATGTGATGCCCGATCATCGATAATATCAACGTTGTTATCGGGGTACGATCCAAAGAGTTACACTTTGGAAGATAGTAATGTGACTATGTCTAAAATTTGTTTTAGACATGTTCAATTTCACGAATTATATAAAGTGGTGTGTTATTATTATTTTTGAAATAATAATAATATTGGAGGAATTAATTATTGTGATAATTAATTATAATTAAATTGATAAAGTTTAATTAGTTAAACTTTAGACATTTAATTAAATGTTACTAACTAATTGTTAGTTAGTAATATTAGAGAGTAGTAATTAAATGGTTTAATTACTAAAAGAGTTTAAACAAATTAAAAGAGTTTAATTTAAATAAAATGTAAAATAAAAAGGTGGGAATTAATTTTGAATTGGTAAATTCAAAATTCCTAGAAAAGTGGATCTTTATTTGACTTTAAATGGAGATCCAACCTACCGCTTTTTGATACACATTTTTTGACAACAAACTCTCCCACTCTCTTTCTACCTCACGACCACCTCCCCTCTCCTCTAGGGTTTCGGCCAACACCACTAGCCACCATAGCCATAGCTGAACAAGGGTGGTTTTGGAGCACGCAGTTGTTACGATGATACGCGATAGAGATCGTGGTTCGTGATTCAAGTCATCTAACGAGACTACTATCGAATCCAAGGTGTGTTTTTGGAGGTTCTTCATTGAGGTCAATTCTAAACACCCTATGGTTGTTTTGTTTATTCGTATGTAATTGGATTCCTGGTTTTGGGAATTTTGTTTATGAAACAAAATGTGTAACCTAATCGCTTCCGCTATCTTAAAATTATGATATTATAATTAATATGATTAATTAATGGTTTTAAAATGGTTACTACAATTCCCAACAGTGGCATCAGAGCCGCTTTTACACGCGAATAAACTTTTGTTAA
Source organism: Mikania micrantha (assembly GCA_009363875.1). NCBI lineage: Eukaryota > Viridiplantae > Streptophyta > Magnoliopsida > Asterales > Asteraceae > Mikania > Mikania micrantha. Next base: position 10,204,039 of record CM018697.1, on the reverse strand, counting down.
TCGATCTTGTGTTTTATTTGTCAAAAACGTTTTGTTTGACAAAAGATCGAGCCTTTGATTTTTTGATTGTGACTATGATGATTTGAGCCCTAGGTTTTGACCCATTTGAATGGTTGTAATGTTTTGGTTTTTCATTTTTGATTGGATGTATTTTTAACGGGTATTTGGACCCGATGTAATAGATTAGATTTCTATTTTTGTAAATAGATAGAATTTATTTATGTAACCGATCAAATGGATTTGAAGACCAAAATGAAGACATTCAAGGAGCATGAAGATAGAGATCTTGGATCAAGTGGGAGATTACAATCAAGGCGTTGATTTGTAAACCCTAGACCTAATTCGGTTTACGTTTAATGGCTCGAACGAAACTGAATAAATTAGATTATGGCTCAAATCATATTTATATATTTTTGTTGTTTGTGTTTGTGGATATTTAGGAAATATGAAACTAACAAAAACAAAATATTTGTCACAATTTTAAAAACAATAGTAAATATAAAAGGAGTTTTATAATTACTATAAAGGCATTTAAATAAAATGTTGTTTTATTTAAACGATAAAACAGATTATAAAATAAAAGTGTTTATTTTATAATAATATTTTAAACTTGTTAGTTTAAAATCGGTTCGCGTAAACTACCGACTTAGATTAAAATAGGGTATATAAAATTAATCGAGTCGAGTGTTTGAAAGGAGTTTCAAGCAAACGCAAACCACATGTAAAATTGGATTTCACTAAAAGAATTTGCACGACTTGTTTCATGCTACAAGTCATCCAATATGTTTTTGACCCGAATGGTAAATAAACATAAAAGAAATCCCAATTATTAAAAATAGATATTCTGCACCATCCTTAATGAGTAACACTTTAACCAATTTATTTGAACCCTCGGTGTTAGAGATTTACCCTGCATCCGAGCCTACGGTTTTGGAAAAAGGAAAAATCGCGATTCCTAAGTTACTTAGGCCGGTTTTTCAGTTACAAATTAAGGAGGAATATCACTTAAAAAGTTAAGTAGGTGCAGTTGGGGTTAAACGTACAAATGGTCGACTATACCCGTCAACCAACCCCAAAACCGAGAGTTGTGTGGAGACACAATTGGTAATCGTTACCTACCTGTCTAGTCATAACAATGGAGAGTGCTAAAGCCATTCATTGATTATAACGAAGCATGATCTCATTCCTAATAAAATATTTTGTGTATGGGTCATAATATAATTAGGACAAGCATGAAAATACTAAATTCAATAATGTTGAAATTTGTAGATGTCTGCTGACGCAAACTCCACTAATTCCTCGTTTACTCTTAAGTCTATCATTGAGAAGGATAACCTCAACAACTCCAACTTCATGGATTGGTATCGTAACCTGAGAATTGTTCTTAGGGCGGACAACAAGTTGTATGTCCTTGAAACACCAATCCCAGAAGAATCTGTGAATGCTACGGGTGCAGCCCGTAAAGCCTATGACAAACATGTAGATGATTCTGTCAATGTTTCTTGCTTGATGCTTGCTTCCATGATTCTAGAACTCCAAAAGAGTCTGGAACACATGAATGCATATGAAATGATTAAGCATATGTTGAAAATGTTTCAGCAACACATTCGACATGAATGCTTTGAAGTGATAAGATCACTCTTAGGTTGTCGCATGCAAGAAGGTTATTCGGTTAGTACTCATGTACTAAAGATGAAGGGTTTCATTGATCATCTAGCACGTCTTGAGTGTCCACTGACAAATGAATTAGCTGGGGATATAATCCTCAATTCATTGCCAAAGTCATATGACCAGTTCACTTTGATCTATAATATGAATGCTTGGAACAAGACTAACCCAGAGTTGCATATGATGCTTAAAACTGCTGAGATGAATATACCAGGCTCTAACAAAGCTGGTTCAGTGCTGATGATCAAAGGGGGTCGATTTGAGAAATCCAAAGGTAAGGGCAAGAAGAGCATGAAAGGTAAGGGCAAAGGCAAAGGTAAAGGCAAAGGCAAAGGTAAAGGCAAAGGCAAGTTTGTTGCCAAGACCAAACCTCTAAAGGATGCCAAATGCTTTCATTGTGATGAAACTGGGCATTGGAGGAGAAACTGCCCAAAATACCTAACTGAGACAAAGCAGAAGAAGGGTTCTACTGCAAGCACCTCAGGTATTTTCGTTATGGAAATCTTCTCTTTTTCTAGCAAATCTTGGGTGTTTGACACCGGATGTGGTTCTCACATATGCAATGATTTGCACGGACTAAGGAAGGTTAGGAAGCTGAAAACCGGTGACCTGGAACTCCATGTGGGAAATGGCAAAAGGTTGCAGTCAAGGCAGTAGGAGAATACGTTCTTTTACTACCTAATGTTTAGAACTTGTTTTGAACAATGTTTGTTTTATTCCTAGTTTGACTAGGAATATTGTTTCAGTTTCAGCTTTGTGTGAACATGGCTTTAAGTATGCTTTTAATGACAATGGTTATTTTTCTGCATATTTAAATGGTGTGTTTTATTTTGATGCAAAGCCTCATAATGAAATCTATGAGATAGATGCCCATGCTAATAACGAAATATACAATATCTCCAATAAACGTATGAAATTGGATTTCAATGATACGTACTTATGGCATTGTAGGCTTGGACACATTAACAAGAATTGTATGAAGAAACTCCAAACCTCAGGAATATTAGATTCAACTGGTTCGGAATCTTTTGATGAATGCGAATCATGTTTAAGTGGAAAGTTGACTAAACAACCCTTTAAAGGGAATAGTCAAAAAGCCAAGGATCTAATTGAGATAATACATTCAGATGTATGTGGTCCATTCAGAACCACTGCCAGAAATGGAGAGAGATACTTTGTTACATTTACTGATGATTTCAGTAGATATGGTTATGTTTATCTTATGAAGCATAAACATGAAATGTTTGAAATGTTCAAGCAATACCAAAATGAAGCACAAAATCAGTTGGGTAAAACAATTAAGATACTTCGATCAGATCGAGGAGGTGAATATCTTAGTCAAGAATTTGATGAACATCTAACAAATTGTGGAATTGTTTCACAACTTACTCCCCCTGGAACACCACAATTAAACGGTGTGTCTGAAAAGAGAAATCGAACTCTATTAGATATGGTTCGATCAATGATGTGTCGTACAAACTTACATAACTCCTTTTGGAGTTTTGCTCTTGAAACCGCCGCACGAATTGTTAACTTAGCTCCAACAAAGAAAGTTGAAAAGACATCATATGAGATATGGCATGGGAACAAACCCAATGTGTCTTATCTTAAGGTATGGGGATGTAAAGCGCATGTTACACGAGAGTCTCAAGACAAACTAGATCCCCGAGGCGATAAAGTTGTTTTCGTTGGATACCTTAAGACAATCGGTTATTATTTCTACAATCCCAATGAAAATCGTGTTTTCATTAAGAGGAGAGCTACCTTTTTGGAAAAGGAACTATTAGCTAGAGGGATTGGATAAAATAATGTGGATTTAGATGAAATCCGTGAATCTCAAATAACCGATACACTAGCTAGTACATCCACACAACATAGTGATGTTGAACTTGAATCTGAAAGGACTCAAGAGATGGATATAACTCCAAGCATCCGTAGAAGTACTAGAGATTGACATGAGCCTGATAGATATATTGGACTTCATGAAAATGTCGACAGCTTGGTTGTTGATCAAGCTGAACCTACTTCTTATAAAGATGCCATTATGGATTCGGAATCCACAAAATGGCAGGATGCTATGAATGCATAGATGCAATCTATGTATGAAAACCATGTATGGGACTTGGTTGAACTTCCTCCCGAGTGTCGGACTGTAGGATGTAAATGGATCTTCAAAAAGAAGACCGACATGGATGGAAATGTACAAACCTACAAAACTAGGCTAGTAGAAAAATGTTTCACACAAACTCAAGGTGTTGATTTTGAAGAAACCTTTTCACCAGTAGCCATGCTTAAATCAATTAGAATCTTATTAGCCATAGCTGCATATTATGACTATGAAATATGGCAAATAGATGTCAAAACCGCGTTTCTAAATGGACATCTTACTGAAGATGTCTATATGGTGCAACCTGAAGGTTTTGTAGATCCAAAGAATTCTAATAAGGTTTGTAAGTTGAATAAGTCCATTTATGGACTAAAACAAGCATCTCGGAGTTGGAATACTCGTTTTGATCAGAAAATCAAAGAGTTTGGTTTTATCAAGAACGAAGATGAACCTTGTGTTTACAAGAAGGCTAGTGGGAGCTATGTTACCTTTCTGATCTTGTATGTGGATGACATACTGATCATTGGAACCAATATACCTATGTTAAAAGATGTAAAATCTTGGTTAAGTAAATGTTTCGCAATGAAAGATCTTGGCGATGCCGCTTATATTCTGGGAATAAAGATCTATTGAGATAGATTTAGACGACTCATTGGGTTAAATCAAAGCACGTACATTGATAAAGTTCTTAAACGTTTTTCAATGCAAGATTACAAAAGAGGAGCCTTACCCAAGGCACATGGTACAATACTTAGTAGTAACCAATGTCCTAAAACTAATGAGGAGAAGAAGAAAATGGAAAGAGTTCCATCTGCTTCTGCAATTGGTTCAATCATGTATGCCATGTTATGTACTAGACCCGATGTATCATTTGCTTTGAGCATAACAAGTAGATACCAGCAAAATCCTGGTGAAAGTCATTGGGCTGCTGCGAAGAACATATTAAAGTACCTACGAAGAACTAAAGATACGTTCTTGATCTATGGAGGAATGGAAGAAGAGCTGACTCTAAGGTGTTATACAGACGCTAGCTTCCAAACAGATCGAGATGATTCTCGATCACAATCGGGGTTTGTGTTTACCCTCAATCGTGGAGCTATCACTTGGAGGAGCTCAAAAAAAAGTGTTGTTGCTCAATCCACGACAGAGTCTGAATACATTGCTGCTTCGGAAGCTGCAAAAGAAGCTGCTTGGATGAAGAAATTCATGACTGATCTCGGTGTGGTTCCTAGTATTAGGAAACCAATAGAGATATTATGTGACAACACTGGTGCTATTGCTCAGGAAAAGGAGCCAAGGTCACATCTTAGGTCAAAGCACATACTCAGACAGTTTCACTACATTAGGGAAGTAGTGGAAAGAGGAGACATCAAGATAGACAAAATTCACACAGGTCAAAATCTAGCGGATCCCTTTACCAAGCCTATGCCTCTGTCTAAACACGAGGAGCATGTTGAGAAGATAGGTCTTAGGTTTGCTAGTGATTGGATTTGATCTGTATTTAGTATTTGGGTGCTTTCGAATTAAAGTTACATTGGATATTTATTTTGAATTAATGGTTAAATGCATAACAAATATTGTTTCTTTATTCGATATTTTGTACGTTTTAGTATCCTTGAATATGGTATTCTAAATGTCCGTAGTCGATCAGATTTATGGGAATCAATCTGAATTAAGACTACTTGAATGCTTGGTTAATTTATAAGATAAAAGCTCAAAGTGTTGAGGACCAAGATTCATAGACATACATTAGAGAATGATGTCGGACGTAACTTGTTTCAAAACTTTCTTCATGGATCATTGTCATAAGAAGTTTTGAATATGGTATGATCTATACATATCCTTAGACCTAAGAAGCATATTAGAACTGACATTAGTCTAAGGTCGTTCTTTGATCTTATCTAACGCTGTTCTGAAAATGGGCAGCAATAAGGATATTTGATTGGGAATGGTTCTGAAACTAAGTGGGAGTTGTATGCTGCCAAAGGGATTCTATACTCTTATATGATTAAGAGATGATATTCAGGTACCCTCGTTAATTTAAACTGGTGTAAATGCATGGCCGTGCTCAAACTAAGAGTAGTTTGTTAGACCATTTTAAATTGGAGAACGAGAATCAGAATGTTTGAACAACATATGAGAATGAAATGTGATCCATGTCTCATGTTCAAAGAATATCAATTAGAAAGGATAAATAGATAAAGGTTGCCATGGTTATAATTTTAGTTAATTAAAGGGTTACTTGAACTAAAAGTTTAGTTGACTTTAGAAGTAATACCCTGCTAGGGGCAGCGCGATGCAGCTAGGTGTCCAACACTGTCTACGTTGAATGAATTATGCGATTAATCGTCCAAGTGGGAGTCTGTTGGATATGTGATGCCCGATCATCGATAATATCAACGTTGCTATCGGGGTACGATCCAAAGAGTTACACTTTGGAAGATAGTAATGTGACTATGTCTAAAATTTGTTTTAGACATATTCAATTTCACGAATTATATAAAGTGGTGTGTTATTATTATTTTTGAAATAATAATAATATTGGAGGAATTAATTATTGTGATAATTAATTATAATTAAATTGATAAAGTTTAATTAGTTAAACTTTAGACATTTAATTAAATGTTACTAACTAATTGTTAGTTAGTAATATTAGAGAGTAGTAATTAAATGGTTTAATTACTAAAAGAGTTTAAACAAATTAAAAGAGTTTAATTTAAATAAAATGTATAATAAAAAGGTGGGAATTAATTTTGAATTGGTAAATTCAAAATTCCTAGAAAAATGGATCTTCATTTGACTTTAAATGGAGATCCAACCTACCGCTTTTTGATACACATTTTTCGACAACAAACTCTCCCACTCTATTTCTACCTCACGACCACCTCCCCTCTCCTCTAGGGTTTCGGCCAACACCACGAGCCACCATAGCCATAGCCGAACCACCAAGGGTGGTTTTGGAGCACGCGGTTGTTACGGTGATACGCGATAGAGATCGTGGTTCGTGATTCAAGTTATCTAGCGAGACTACTATCGAATCCAAGGTGTGTTTTTGGAGGTTCTTCATTGAGGTCAATTCTAAACACCCTATGGTTGTTTTGTTTATTCGTATGTAATTGGATTCCTGGTTTTGGGAATTTTGTTTATGAAACAAAATGTGTAACCTAATCGCTACCGCTATCGTAAAATTCTTATTTTATAATTAATATGATTAATTAATGGTTTTAAAATGGTTACTACAATTCTTAACAATATTTTTGTAGTGGGTGCAAGTGTGCAATGCATGGTAGAATGAGTCTAGCATTTGATACAACTTATGATAGCTTCACATTGCTTTACAATTGAGTCACATTTGCTTTCATTCTCTGTGTCAGTTGCTTTCTTCTTCGCATGAGGTCTCTCATGAGGCTATTTGAGGAGCTTTTCTCCTATGCAATTGTCCGATGAGGTTCTATCATTCTTTTCCGGTGATTTCCTTTGGTGGATTTATCTAGTTTCAATTAGTGGCGGAACTTGAAAAACTTGTCCGAGGGGGCCGAAAGTTATTGTGCAAATTTTTTTCTTATTGCTATGTTTCAGGCTGAAAATTCAGGTCGGCAAATAGTAATTCGGGCCGGGTCAAAGGAATGAAGAGTTGTTTTCTTCATGATACTTCAAACCAGATAAATATCTAATCCTAAATCCTGAAACAATTTTATAGTTAAGTAGTTAATTATTTAACTAGTCAACTTCACACAGTTAACTAATCAATAAAGTATAATCAATAAATTAACTCAATAACTCGTAAATTTCTTAACACACAATTCACAAATTGTAATCAATAAACTCAATAACTCATAAATAATTTGACAAATCAGTGAAGAAGAAGAATCAAACCTGGATCTTGGAACTTGGAAGGAAGAAGAAGAAGAAGCAGTAACAGTGAACGGTTGAACCGCTGAAGAAGAAGAAGCAGCAGCCAAGGCGCCAAGCAGGAAGCACTAAATCGCTCAAGATCGGTTGAAATTATACATGAAATTTGAACACTTTTAGCTTGAAGTTGAAGCCCTAGTTGAAGCGCACAGCGCCAGATAGTTGGACAAGAGCAAAAAAATTTGAAATTGGAGCCCTCTTTGAAATGAACGCACCATAATGAAATAGAAAATGGGGTATATGATTTGGGCCTTGCTGGATTTTCTTTCTTTTTTTTAACACAAGGTAAACACAAGGTAAATGGGATAACAATCGACAATATGAACCGTTAAAGGTAATGTTAAAACTTACAATATAAGATTAACTTTATTATTTTTTAAAATCCAAGGGGCCCCAAGAAATTTTAGGAAGAAAAACCGAAGGGGCTGGGTTCAATACCTATAAAATTTTCAGGCTGAAAACTATTATATCGAAGCTTCTGACTAGAAAAATGGCATGGGCCGGGCACCCCCTGGCCCCTTATATCCTCCGCCCCTGGTTTCAATTGCTTATAACTATTTGTAGAACCCCATGTTAGGGCTTTTAGGTTCTGTCTGAAGTCAGTGAGATGTGGTTGTCTTTCATGAGATATGTCATTTCTCTAGAGACTTGGGTATGTTAATGAACTGTGATACTCTCAGATGTCCCATGACGAGTTACGGTGAGGTTACCTTACCCATGCATGACTAGTTCATTTTTGGGTTTAACATGAGGAGACAATCTTCGATTTGCCTAATCCTAAGTTTCGTTCTATGGCCTGGGACTCCGAGGATGAGCTTTGTGCGATTCTCCCGTGAGAATACAAGTGTCTTGGACAAGTCAGGAAAAAAGTTCCCGAATTGTAATTTTATGCTTTGTTTAGTTTCATATTTTTTAATCTTCCTTTTCTAATAAAGGAGTATTTTTAGGTGACACGTGTCACGTTCTGATTAAATCTGAAAATAGTTTTCCCGCTTCTCTCTCCTAACAAATACTATTAACTTTTTGTATAATTAGATTACATAATTAAATATAAAAAATTATAATTTTTTATTTCAGTAATTTACTAATTTATTAGAAGTTAATAAAAAATAACTAAATTATATGTTACTCTAAATATAATTTTATAATTATTTGATATTTATTAGTATTCAACCCGTGTAATACACGGGTTTTCTAAGCTAGTATATATATATATATATATATATATATATATATATATATATAGGGGAGGGTTCAAATAAAAACTCTCTTTTTTTAAGAAAACCTAGAAAACTCCCATCCACCAATCACATAATTTATATAATTATTTCATTTTTTTAATTAAAAGGATAGTTTGGTAATTTAACAATTTATAAAACAAGATCCCTGATTATCTCCAAAATTAACTCGTCAGTTTTGAATCTTACAAATGAACAAATCAAAACAAAATTTTAACAAAATTAAGGAAGATTGAATCAACGATTCAATAAAATACGTCATTATAACCATCAAATTAGATTCAATTGTAAAAATTTGTGCTGAAGATAACCTGTACCAAGATTTGTTGATAGTCGCATATCACAGAAGTGTTTGACGAGGATGATACTCTGTTTTTGACGATTGATGATACATTCATAAAAGATTCAAGTCGTTTCAATTGAAGATTCATAATAGCACATTTGATAGTACTTCTCACTGTCAATTTTTCGACAACACATTTGTTAAAATGATGAGATCGAACGAGTGGGAGAACCTAGTAAATGAACTTGCGATTTTTGATCTAGTAGTTGCAATTGAAGATTATTTGATCACAGATGAATGTATTGAAGATATATGCAATTGGAAAATGTTTTTTATATCCTTATTAAAAAAAACAGGATACCGAATTTCATACATCAATCACTTTATCATTGTTGATTACATATGTGTAATCAGATACGTAAATTTAGATTATATGAATATACGTGTTTACAATTGTATACAGATGATTGATATGAGTATTTAATATGTGTTTTTGTTACAAGTTAACAATTAAGTGTTAGAAGTACCATGCATTGACAAAGGAAAACAACTGATGGATACTGAAATGTCAATTGAAGATGTTGATACCCGTAATTACAGTCGTCCTGTATATCTAATTGTGGAATTATTTGTATATTAATTTCCCGGGCCTGGTCGTTTATTTCAACATTTATTTTTTTACTTTTATAAGACTTTTAGTAATTTCAACCTTTTTTGAGATGGTTGACATATTTGACTTACTTATACTTTTGGATTCCTAGGAAGGATGCTACTGGTCTGAACGAAATTTACCTGCAGCGTTGTAGTTCTAGTAGGAGAGGGGACCGTCATGCTTTGACCGGTTGACTTTTTATGGTCAAACTTGTGCGATTTTAGTGTTTCATTATAGCTGGATTTTTGGGCTTCAGGTCATGGATAGGAAGCTTTGCAACATCACCAGGTGGTTTTGGGGCAACCTGGGTATGCATCAGAAAGGGTGGGTTCACTTGATGGGTTATTTCTAGGTCAATGTTTCCTTTTAATGTTGTCACTTTGGGTGACTATACTATTATATATTATTTTTAAAAAATGGTGATGTGTCATTTCGATTGGCGTTTTAAAAGAAGAAAATTTAATCTTCAGAAAGATTACTAAGCTAGAAGATTACATAACTTCGTCATTCTATTTTAGACTTTTAACTTGGTGTATGCTAGTTGTCCAACCCATTATGTGAGCATGTCCTAATTATTACAAACTTTCATATTTTTTGTGTATGATAGTTGTCCAACCCAAGTTTAATGACGCATGTTGTAATATTGCAGGTGGAATGTATGTTGTCATAACCCCTAATGATGATTAACATCAACATGATTATACATGTGTAATCATACATAATTTTAGATTAAGAATACGAATACCAAATAGAATTACACATAATAATTACTAATTTATAATAAAATCAAATAACTTAAAACATGTCTTAAAATAATCCCAAAACCATCATATCTTAACTACATGTCCAAAAAACATAAAAACATAAAATAGTGTCTAATATGTCGTTTCAACATCTAACTCATCTGCTTTTTTGATAACTCTAGCTTTGTAAATGTTGACATCTGATGTTAACATTTTGCATTTGTTTTTTTCCTTAGCAAACCACACTTTATCTTCTTAGCTCTCTCATCATTTGAAAACCCACAATCTCATGACCTTGCATAATTAGCATTAAACATCTTCATGTGATGCATAACAAATATTCCACAATTAACAAAGTTTTTCGTTGTTGCCCAGCTAATCTTTAACTTCTCAACCGGTAAACCTTCAAGTTCCTTCAATAAAATACACAAATTATAATATTAGAATATAAATAATATTTGATTCAATACATGTAAGTAACTGATTACACATGCATAACAAGCTGATTACGTATATGTATCCATTTGATTACATACATGTAACATCTTTGTTTACATATATGTAACCGCCCAGTAACACATAATTAAACATATGTAACCAGGATATCAAAAGAAAACTATATAGTTGATTACATATATGTAATCAAACAAACCAATAATAATATAACAAAAAACTGTCAGGGTAACATACATGCATCTGGTAAACTTATTTTAATAAATCCACATACCTAAATGTTCTTTCAACTTCAGTTTTCTTACCATGCTCTACTTCCTTAACTTTATAAAATCCACATACCTAAATGTTCTTTCAACTTTAGTTTTCTCACCATGCTCTACTTAACTTTATTTGCCTCCTTTCTGTATAAAACATGTTTAAGTTGAGTAATGTTATTAATATAATGAATAAATAAAATACAAATCAACTAATATAATACTCCCTCCGTCCCACTTCAAGTGTCATGGTTTGAAAAACACGAATATTAAGGCAGATTGAATGATTGTTTTTTTCCTTACCAAATGACAATAATGCCCTTGACATATATGAAAATATCAATTATGTAAAATATGTAAACAAATTTCTGGTGGGCCCACTTAAGGGTAAACTTGGAAATTGGTTAATAAATTTTAAAAGTGGACACTTGAAATGGGACAAATAAAAAAGGGAATCATGACACTTTTAATGGGACGGAGGGAGTAAATACTTAATAATCTTACTCTTGATCAACAACACCATTAACAAGATAGTTCCATTTTTTTCCTCCTTACTTAAACACTTGTTTATATTAACGGTTCTATCCACATGTGACCATGTGTTAAGTACATAAGCATTTGATTACATATGAGTAATAAGATTAGTATAAACAAATAACCAAGTGATTACATATATGTAATCAGTTGGTTACATATATGTAACCAGTTAAATAACTTAGAAAGAAACAAGTCGATGTTGGTTAACATAATTGAACCATGATTTTGATCCACATTAGAAAGAAACAAGTCGATGTTGATTAACATAATTGTCCATAAATTTATGAATAATTAACAAGTCCATTAATATGTAACATGATCTGTCCCTATGTTTGATTTGGATATATTGATTGTCTAGAAGGGAATGTAGGACATGATTCTCTTGAAAAATTATCAATCCTAAACAATTGGACTTATATAAACAAACATTTACACCTTTAACATAACAATCTAAACAATTAAACGGTTACATATGTGTAATCATAATAACAATGTATATATAATCAACAAATTACACATGTAAGCATAAAAGTCCAAACAAATAGTTAAATAAACATAAAACGATACATCATATAAAATACAAGCTACTATCATATCACTTAACAATCCTTAAACTTATATAAACAAACATTTATAACATATTTGTTTATTAAATATCACAATCATAACATAAGATTTCATATATAACTTTATTATAGAAACAATGTTTCAAAGCTATGGTTTGGATGTATAATGTCTGTTATAAAATTAATGGTGAAATCAAATAAAAACTTAATTTTACCTAAAAACATGAACACATCTATTCAAAAACAGGAGATTGAGCTAATTAACAACTGAAGTTGATTTGTATTCATTATTTGAATGTATGTTATTTTCAAAATGATTACATATGCGTAATCAAAAAAACAATATGCTTTCACATGACCAATTGAGTTATTTATATATAACCCCATATAAAAAATTTGTCAATGTTTATCAAAGAAATAATTGAATCTCGAATGCATCTCATTACGTACTGATCACAAATGATATTTGTTATGATGAAACTGATTACATATGAGTAATCAAAACAAATGTTAATTTTACAAAACATAAACATGTAATTAACGAAATGTTGAAGCACCAATTTCATAAAACCCCCAATTGTTATTAATCTTGGGTTTCAAATCAATATGTATTCTAAAATCAAACATCGGTCAACAAAACTTCATGAATTTACAGTCTACAAACCTTCGTAATGAAACCACCGTTGATAACCCACCTTTGACTAACTTCCGTCGACATCAAACCTTCCAAAAATCATTGTCGAGAACCACCGAGATTGAAGCAAAATTCGGGCAACACTGGAACACTCCTAATGAAGATTGAACAAAAAAATTGATTTTTTTAATAAAACAAAATTTGTTTTAATCTCCCCTGAAAACCGGCAATATATCCTCATTTTTAAAATTTGTTTCCCCATTTAATTTAAGGTGAATGTCTATTATACCCTTATTTCCAAAATTCCAGTTTTTTTCTTTACAATATTTACATAAATGCCACTACTATTTTCAACCATTGATCAAAAAAATCAATGGTTAGATGAAGGTTTCTTAAGTTTTCTTGAAATGCATGGTTTTTTGTGGAACCTCCCCCTATATATATATATATATATATATATATATATATATATATATATATATATATATATATATAGCTTAGGCTTTATGAGGTTATGAGTTCAAATCCGTGCTAAAGCGGTCAGTAGGAGGTTTTATCACATAGTGAGTTTCCTCATGAGGAATTGGTGGATTTGCTCGATTCAGCGCTCACCAACATCTGGGCTTTAGATACCAGGAAGTTGGTAGCGGACTGTGATCGCATTGCGTGAGTTGTTGGGTTCAAGTATCCATTTGGGTTATGAAAAAGTATGTCATTGAGCCCTCGTTAGCTGTTCAACAAAAAAAACAAAGAAAATTTTTAAAATTTTTGTGGCCCTAGGTATGCTCGTTTTGTTTCATCTTTATCTTCCAATGAATTTTAGTTGGCCCAAATCCCAATCACCCAAAGTCCCAAACCTGATATACTAACACCCGACTGAAAACTATGTCGACAGGCCTCTCCATTATTCCCATGCGTTTGTTTTTTTAACAAACATACTATCATATTCCTAAACTACACCTAATATTCTCCCCATGTTTGGATTTAAACCCAAGACCTCCTTTTTAAGAGGCAATGCCTCTACCAAGTGGGCTACTTCCATATTGACCCATGTGTTTTTGTTCAGTTAGCCAATTTATAGCTGAAGACCTCCCATTTGGTGACTTCATGCAGCCATGCGCCAGCATGTTATGTAGCACTTGATTAAGCGCATTCATATCTGAATCGTTTATTCGGCCGGATTAGTTATGGCTATTGTATGCTACTTGCCTACTTGGCTACTTGTATGCTTCTTATTTGGAGGCACTACATATAGCTCAAAAACACCGTTCATTAAAAATAACAGACAAAAGTTTGTATAATCAGGGACGAAGCTTAATTTTTCGGCCAAAATGTTATTTTTAGTTAAAAATAGTAGTTTCGCCCTCTTCACATGAAAAAATTAACATGTATTCTAGGTTTCAAAAATTTCCGGCCCCCGTCTCACTTTGTCCAAGCTCCGCCACTGTGTATAATTATTCTCTACATGTTTAGTGTTTGCATCGTTTAGAAGCGTTTATTTACATTTTCATGAGTAACATTGTCAAACTTATCTATATCTATGGCGCAAATTATGCATGCGTTCAAGAAATCATCACTAATACGATTACACAAATTTGAGTTTACACTCTTCATCGCCAAAAAAATATTTCAAATGTTGTAGTTGCAAGAGACCAAACCTATGCTAGATTCAATAATCGATAGACCAAATGATAAGAATTATGATCAGCAAACTCTTGAATCAGCATGTCCATAACCGTGTTAAAGCAATCAAAATTAAAATAATGTTGATTGGTGATTTTATTCCTTTGTGCTTGAGATATTGAGTGAACATAATGTTCCTTCATGTTCAACATTTGTATATTATGTTTTTTTCACATAAAGAAGATATTTTTTCTAAAAGGGATTAAATCCACATTTTCTAAAATCTTGTAACATTTTTTCCGTTGATTCCACCATTGGAACCGCTTCTAGTATGCCTTGATATTTCTTTTGAAGGGCTCTTGATAAGTATCAGTTAGCCTTAGATTTGGAAACACTTAATTCAAATAAAACACAAACTTAAATGATTCAAAATATTTTAGAATACCATTTGCTTGACTTTTGCTAGAAATAGAATCATTAAGATCGTCTTCTACATTATATTGAAGCACTTTAACAATAGTTGGAAACAAATCAATCACATGTCTAAGTGTTTTGTAGTGAGAATTTCACCTTGTATCTACGGGTCGTGTAAGAGAAAACTCTTGGTTTATTCCGGTTTCAATTGACCAACAAGCAATATTATTTTATTTCTTCTCTCTTAGTTTCTCGAAGAATATCTTTTCTGTAACTAAAAGCACAAACCACGTTCATCAAAGTAGCTATCTTTTCGAAAAATTTCTCAACACCCGTATAATTTCTTGCAACCAAATAATTAGATTGTAAACAAATACTTATACAACAAACAAATAATAAAAATAAAAACTTCACAAAGTGCAAACTTGCTGTCTACAAGAAGCAAGTAAGCGGCCTATCAATTGGTGACAAAAGTATTTGGATTGTGGACCATGGAGAGCTAGATGCGTGCATGGCAGCAAGGGGTCGGCGAAAATTAAGAGAAAGGAGTCTAACATCAATATGCAAATAGGCATTATTTAATTTGGGATAATATCATATTTTCCCCTTATTAAACATTAAAATTACATATATCTCCAATGTTAAACCAAAATTACAAATATTCCCATGTTCCAAAATTGTCCCTTAGTAAGGAGAAATATGTAAGTTGTTTTTAGCTAGTTCATTAAGGGTAAAATAGAAAATACATAATTTGTTTTTTTAATGAAATAGACAAATATGTAACTGAAAGGACAAAAGAGGAAATAACTCATTTTTTAAATTAAAAGAAACTTCTACCAGTTTTTTAAAAATTCAATAACTTTTAAAAGCTTTTTTATTTTTTTTAAAAAAACACACCATAAAACAGAGAATTTCATAATCTTTAATTTGAGTATCATATTGATATGGTTTTTTCTCATTTTTTTACCATGGTCCGTATTTTTTTAACTTGGTACGTGATTTAGGTATCAGATATGTCAGAACGTATTTTTTTGCCAACGGAACGTATTTTGTTGCCTTCAGAACGTATTTTTTTTGCCTATAGAACATATCATTTTGTATCAACTGTTTGGCCTATGAATAATTAAACTGTAAATACCGTACGTTTTTTTTGCCTATGGTTCGTATTTTGAATGCTCAAGTCCGTAATTCTTGGCCTATAGTCAGTATTTTTATTCAGTTATATATGTGAACATAACATTTTTTATTAATTACGGACCATTATACCCCTTACACAGATTACACGTGGCGCAATCCTGTGGCTTCTTACGCTTCGCACGTTAATTTCCTTTGTACAATAACCGGCCCCTATATATATATACACTTCTTTATAATAGAGACTAGTGTATTAACCCGTGTATTACACGGGTTGATCATCAATTAAAAAAATTACACTATATTTTAAACACTATTTTTTCCGATATATGTTTCCTTAAACATTTTATTTTAAAATATTGTTTTCATAAATTGTATATTTTATAATAAATTGCTTTTTTAAAATGTGTTTTTTTAATATTAATATATTTTTAGTGTATTAGAAATATTTTTTCTTAATTTTAAAAAAATTATAAAAATCATACTTAATATTTAATATTATTATTTAATATTATGTGTATTTAATAGGGGAGAGAGTCGGGAAAATAAAGTTGAGATGCTCCAAAAATGCGCCATGTGTCCAAAGAAAACCTTGATTTATTATAATAAATAGATTGGAGAAAGAATGTCTTACAATTAAGAGGTACAACTCTCTATGCCTAATGTACACTCAGTATTGCAAGTTGTGAATCACGCGGGCGGACAAACACGCGGACAAACCCCAAAACTCTTCAAAATTCAAACCCAGCCTCTCCTCCATTTCTGTCATATTCACAGAGAACCATCGACCCACTCATCTCAAAATTCAAAATTCAAACCATGTCATCCTCAGTGTATGTGTTTGATAAACCGTAGAGGATAAAGCTTTTCATTCGAACTTGTTGATGTGCGATGGAGTTGAGATCCGAGCGATGGAGGAGGTTTCCGGTGACGCCGTGCGTTAGGAATGATGGACCACAAAGCATCCCTCAACTCTAACAGTGGAGTATGAGCAATAATTTTGTTTTAGTTATGATTTAAAGCTATAAATATATTATGAAAATTGAATCAGTTTCTTGAACTTTCATTTATAGGGTTTTTAGAATACGGAGGATGCGAGAAGGAAATCAACAAGTTGTTCTTCTTGCGTTATGTTCTCATACATTTATATCGAAAAAGATCATATTCAGGTAACTCTAAGCAATAATCACTTGGAGGTGGCAATTTTGACCAAAAGTGCATTTCCTTTTAAACTAGTTCAACATAATAATAAGTTTAATAACCAGTACCTGCATTTCCTATGATTTTGAAATTGCTGTAAAAAAATTATTTTGACATGTGTACAACTTATGCTATATGCTTGATTTGATAATGATAGTGGTACAAAACAACCAGCACATAGGTTGAAGATTTTATTAGGTTTTGCTGGCTTAAAAGTTGTCGAGCTTCATGAAAATCTCACACAGGCACTTCATTTAGATGTGAGTTTTGAATCATTAAGCCTTGCTCTAAAAAGAGAAAATAGAAGAAATTGATGCAGTTGTGTGTATGACATAATATATTGTTGTCTGTATATAGGCCTTGGAACTTTTCAGAAGGCAGGAAATTGAATTTCTGATAGGTACTAATGTTGCTGCTCGTGTAAGTGGCCAACTTTTAATTATTATTTGTTTCTTTGTATGCCACATAAAGGAGTGGAAAGATTGCTAGAAAATGATAATGATGAATATTAATCTTTTTTTGTTATTTTACAAGGGCTTGATATTATCGGAGTCCAAGTGGTTATCAACTACGAGTGCCTGTGTGATCTTACTAGGCAAGATGTCTTTATTGCTGCTATTTATCACTTAAAGTTTGTATTCAGTCTATTAAATTTCCATTACATGCTCTGTTCAAAAGTCGTTTCTTGTTACAAACATTTGATGAATTAATGTTTTTCTTTTTTTGTTGCTTTGCTTAGGGATTGTTCACAAACTTGCTTTCAGCAACTCTCTGCTTTCAATTTTATGACAACCATATATGATTTTTAATTCAAATTTATCTTTTTTTTTTTTGTTAAGGAAATCTGAACAAGCTTAAAGATAATGAGTCTTGGGCAATCATTCACATCTCATACGAACATCCTTCCCTCTTCACCAACAACCCACAACTAATTCCTTCAACCTTGTTAACGATAAATGTTTCACAATTTCATAGTTTCTTTGTACCAAATTTGATATGTTGTGCAGTGAAGGACTGAAGGTTTATGTTGTTGTAATAGATCCTAAGCATGCCAACACTCTTGATAGGTATGCACATAAGTCTTTGTAAGTGTTATTGAATTATTGATTGTTAAACTAATCTTTTGGAGTTTATTTAAAGTAATAATTTTCAGTATGTTAAATCAGATTTTGCCATTACATAATCTACACAATGTTGTGAAAAAGCAAGAGCTTGATGGAGGTTTTTTCTATCCTATAATGAAAATATATCCACCTAGCATATTTGATGCATGCATTACATATTTAGTACCTACTAAACACTTTATTTGTTAAGTTTATGATGTTTTCATGGAACTTAACACTAGCTTATATGATATTATTATTAGACATATAAGTGTCGCATAAAGCATGCCTAACTCATGGCCAAACTATCAGTTAATTGTCATCTACTAAATTTAAAGAGAATGTAGCTCTGCTGATTCCGGTTTCCATAAGTTTCATATCACTATTAACAATCATGAGGTTTACATGTATTTATGTGTCATATCTCATATTTTGAGTTTTCTGGCTTTTACTAGGATCTACTCAATTATTAGTGATCTTATGTTTAGATGGTGAAAACAAAAGCCAATTGGACATCATACCTCAAGAGGTGATTGAGCAAATTATTTGTCTTGACTCAGCAAATTATTTGTCTAAATTGAGCAAATATATTTATTGTCTAATTTTACATCCAAGGCTTTAATACATGTTGAGTAAGTTTTTCACATTATCAGTTTTGTTTGTATGTATGCAGTCCTGTGTATGTTTTTATGAAGTTCTATGTGTGTACTATGTAGTTCTGTTGATGTAGATCTCAATGTGTCTGTCCTTTTCTTTTGCACATAATTAGCCTTTTGATAGTATTTTTGCATTTATTAAATTGTTTGCTAATTTATTGACTAAACTCACAAATTGTTTGCTGATTTATTGGTTTGATATTGTTTTTGGTTTTAAAAATCCATGTGAAAGTCTATGATTTTAAAATTTTATTTTGCATTTATGTTTATATGTACCAACTATCTATATGTTTCTTAGGCATTTCTTGCCATTTTGGGTCTTTGTTAATCTGGAACTCACATGTTTGGTAACATACACTCCATCAATTGTTACTCAAATGATAGTGCAAGAATGGGAGTATCAGCTCACTATTGCATGCTTATATGAATACCATGACGTATTTGCACTCTAACTATAAGCCATAATTCCATTGAAGTGCATCACTAAGAGGTGCACCCTACAATGGTATCTCTTACATTTCACTTTTACCACAATATGCCATAGTAGCATGCTCTACTCCACACATCCCATAAACTGAAATAAGCTTTGTGACTTGTGCTTCTATTCAATAATACATGTGCAGTTTTTTGTGACTTGTGCTTCTATTCAATATTGAATCCTACTCTTTTGATAGATGTGAACACCAAATGCATTTGTATTTAAATTAAGGTAATTAATAACAAAAGTTAATACTATTTTACTATTCATGTATACTATATTGACATATTCATTTCTTTAGTATAAAAATCAGGAATATATTTTTGCTGAAATGAAGAAAAAATGGAAGATTTGACATGTTTGAGAAGATGTGTTCAAACCATGTTGTGGGCATTCGGATTGCTCCTTAAAATTTCAATGTTTTTTGATCATTTTTTTTATTTATAATTTATGTGGTTGGTTTTTTATTTTTCAAGATTATTGTGTTTATAACAAATTTTTATAATTTGTGTGTATAATTTAATATAGACTTGTAAAACTCTAGGCATATGCAAATTACATCGCTGTTACAAAAAAGAAAACTAATGACCGCATTATCTATTTCACGAGAACATTAGTAAGTTAAAAACAAATGAACATCGTGTTGTATATTGTCGTTGGCACCGCCGCCGCATCGCGCGGGTTTCTGACTAGTATATATATATAGGGGGAGGATCCACTAAAAGAGGATTTATCCTAAGAAGGATAAGAACTAATCTTAACCCTTGATTAATTAAATCAAGGGTCTTAATTAATTATGTACTAAACACTATAAGAAAATTAGTCATTATTAAACAAAAGGGTAAAATAGACAAATTGCACATATTATTAACCGCTAATTTCTCTTTCTCTGGAAACAAGTCCGTGATCGATCAAAACCATTGGCGAAAACCTAAATTCTCTGAATCCTCTCCTCTTCAATTGCGAAAACCTAAATCCTCTCATTCATCCGTCAATTTCGTGAAATTCATCCTCAAAATGGATAAGAAGCAAGCAAAAGAATCCACTGGTAAATACGAATTTGATTTTATTTTAATTTTCAAATCAAATATCTGAAATTATGATTACTTTTTCATCAATCGTACATGTTTTTATGTTTACAGGAAAGTTACGAGATCTTCGATCAAAGAAAAACAAACAATCAATTCCAAAATTGCAGAAGACAACTACAAGCAGTACGAATTTCTTCGATTAACACAAAAATGTTTCGGATATTTTATTTATTTTAGTATAACAGTAATACGTTTGTACTCTAATGCTTAAAATCTTTTATTCTACAATTTTAGTTACCGATTTTTAATTTAAATTAAATGTTGGTGTACTACTTAACAGAAATAGTTATTTTATGATGACTAATAATTGTAACGTATTAAGTTTATTTTCGTATTTAGTGTGTAATTGTGCTGCATTTGTGATTTTAGGACCTTAATAGGCTAGCGCATTCACATGACTTACTTGTGTGCTGCATTGATTTGGCATAGGTTGTTTGATCATTAAGAGTTGCAAAATGTTAAGTTTCTGTTGGTCTTTAGGCTGTAATTGTACTGCATCTGTTGTTTTGGTGATCCTAACCTTTGATTTTGTGATGCTTGTAAGTGTAAGTTGCGTGTTCTGTTCATGTGCTGCATTGCTTAGGGACTTAGTAGGCTAGCACATTCACATGACTTACTTGTGTACAACATTGATTTGGCATAGGTTGTTTGATCATTAAGAGTTGCAAAATGTTAAGTTTCTGTTGGTCTTTAGGCTGTAATTGTACTGCATCTGTCTTTTTGGTGATCCTAGCCTTTGATTTTCTGATGCTTGTAAGTCTAAGTTGCGTGTCCTGTTCATGTGCTGCATTGCTTAGGAACTTAGTAGGCTAGCCCATTCACATGACTTACTTGTGTGCTGCATTGATTTGGCATAGGTTGTTTGATCATTAAGAGTTGCAAAATGTTAAGTTTCTGTTGGTCTTTAGTTTGTAATTGTACTGCATCTGTTGTTTTGGTGATCCTAACCTTTGATTTTGTGATGCTTGTAAGTGTAAGTTGCGTGTCCTGTTCATGTGCTGCATTGCTTAGGGACTTAGTAGGCTAGCACATTCACATGCCTTACTTGTGTGCTGCATTCATTTGGCATAAGTTGTTTGATGAAATTTAGTTGCAAAATGTATAATTTAGTTGTGTTCTTATGCATGTACTTTTTTATTTTAACTTTATCTAATGTAATGTTGTTTGATAACTTTATATGGGATTTATGTATTACAATTGATTAGTTTTGGTTTTATATATTTATTTTCAGTCACTTCATCAATACAACACAATTCAGAGGATGATTTTGAGTCTCCATTACCAAGGTTTTTACAATACGACTTACAGAGAAGAATCCGAATACGCAATTCTCCTCTTAGTCTTTATACGTTTATTCAATCTTTAAACACAAAGCAAAAGGCTGCTGTAAATAAAATTGGATTTGGTAGCATTTTAGAGTTAAAAATAACATCTTTACCCACTTGCTTGGGGCACTGGTTGTTAGCAAATTATGATTCAACAACCTGCAGAATCAACTTGGGATCACATGTTATAAAGATTATCCCACAATTGGTCAAGGAAGTTCTTGGAATTCCAATGGGATCTACAAAATTAAAGGAATTAGGTAAACCATCAATAAGAGATCTTGTTGTAGCAGAGTTTAGAAGCCAATTTCCTGAAGATATTGTTCTACCAGATATTAAAGATGTAAGAGATTTAGTGATAACTAATGGAGATGCTAGAAGATTTTTTAGCTGAATTTCCTGGTGATATTTTATACTGTCATTGGAAAGATGACACAAGGGTCAAAAGTCAACACAAAATTTCTTACTTCATTAAAAGATGGTGTTGAAATAAAATCTTTTGACTGGTGCTCATATATTGTCAACTGCTTGAACAAAACAAGAATAAAATGAAATGGTTATCAGCATTACAATGGCCCTCTTACATTCCTACTGGTATGCACTACATTACACTATTTTTGTGCTACATTATATTATACTTTATTTTCAACATTTGATGTTAAATTTTAGTACAAATTCCACCATAACTTTTTAAAAATAAGTACAAAATCTTAAAAATCCAGTACATTTTATGAAATACGTAACTTAAATACAAATATTTGAATACAGTACAAACATGTCTAAAAACAGTACAAAATTTTTAAGATTACTAATTATTTGTATCAATACAGTAAAAATATTTGAATACAGTACAAAATATTTGAATATAGTACAAAATATTTAAATACTGTATTTTAAATATTCCATAATAATTAATGTGACTTTTTATAATGTATAACAAAAGTTTCATTTTGGTTTTTTTTAAATTAAATAGTTGGTGTATGCCAATGACGTTTATCAAAGACAAAATCCCAAGAAAAAAAAAGTTCCAGGCATTTCTTTCAACACCAAGGAAAGCTTGAATGAGCTTGATGCACAGCTGATTGATGAACAAAATATCATCAAACAAGAATCAACTGATTCTAAAGTGAAAGGGAAAGCTAATGTGGACAAAGTTAAGTTGCCATTAACACTGGTTAACAAAAAAAGGAAGAAAAGAAATGATGACCAAGAAGATTTGCAGGTCATAAAAAAGAAAACGAAAACAAAAAATGAAAATGAAGAGTTGATATCATCTTTCATTGTGAAAAAGAACAAAACAGAAAGGAGCAAAGGGAAGAAAAACAATGTTTACAAAAAAGAGAAAAAAACAACTACTTCAAAACCAAAAAGTGCAGAGGTATTTCATTTGAACACATATATGTTGTACTCAATATTTCATATTTGTATAATTTTTATTTTCTTTTAACATATGCTAGGAATGGGTTGTTACAATTGAAGAAAAGACAAAAGAGTTAGACAACTTTGTTAAGGATGTGGAGTTCTTAATCATCAAATGTTTTGATGAAATTGAAGATGATGATAAAATATTTCCACCAATTGAAGAATGGATGTCAAGACTTACAAAATACAAAGAAATGAGAAAAAATGAAGAAAAAGATGACAATGATGCTGCTGTAAATACTTTAATGGTGGAAGGTAAAAAACAGTACAATTCTAATCTAAATACAGTACATATTGCATTTGATTTCTTAAAAAAACTCAAAATTTAACTAATTATATATTGATGCAGGAGATCAAGTTAAAACTGATGATGATGTTCTTGTTGAAAAGGAAATGGAAGAGAATCAAGAAAAAGGAGAAAAGATTGAGGATGTTGTTCAGATGCAAGGTAAAAACAGTACAACTCTAACCTAAATACAATACATATTGCGTTTGATTTCTTAAAAAAGCTCAAACTTTAATAATGATATATTGATGCAGGAGATCAAGCTGAAAATGATAATGATGTTGCTGTTGAAAAGAAAATGGAAGAGGATAAAGAAGAGGAAGAACATAATGAGGATGTTGTTGAGATGAAAGGTAAATATAGTACAACTCTAACATAAATCTAGTACATATTGCATTTGATTTGTTTAAAAATCTCAAACTTTAATTAATAATAAATTGATGTAGGAGATCAAGCTGAAAATGTTGATGATGATGTTGATGTTGAAAAGGAAATGGAAGAGGATAAAGAAGAAGAAGAACATAATGAGGATGTTGCTGAGATGAAAGGTAAATATAGTACAACTCTAACATAAATCTAGTACATATTGCATTTGATTTGTTTAAAAATCTCAAACTTTAATTAATGATAAATTGATGCAGGAGATAAGGTTGAAGATGTTGATGATAATGTAAAACTTTAAAAGCAAATGGAAGAGGATCAGAAACAAGAAGATAAAAATGAGGATGTTCTTGAGGTCCAAGGTACATACAGTACAAATATTAACCTAAATACATAACATATTGCATTTCATTTCTTAAAAACTCTAACCTAAAAAACAGTACATATTAAATTTGATTTGTTAAAAACTTAAACTTTAAGTAATAATACATTGATGCAGGACATAAAGACAAAAATGAAGAAGATAAAAAAGAAGAATCTGTTAAAGTTCAAGGTAATACAGTACAAATGTAACATAAAATCCAGTACACATTACATTTTATTTGATAAAAACTCAAACTTTAAACTCAAAAGGAAACTTTTCAAATTCAAGGTAAACAGTAGATAAACTTCCAATTAATTACATAATTCATTTTATTCAATGTAGTACATTTTTATTTTTATTTTATAATACAGAAATGACTGAAATTAGTCCAACTTTTCTTGGAGAACTTATACAAGCAGTAGAAAATGTTGAATGAGAACACAATAAAGATGTGAAAGGTATTTCTATTAATTTTAAATGATTTATGATTAATTTTTATAATCCACTAACTAAAGTTTAAATCATTTACAAATTACATTTTATTTGTTTTTGAAATACAGAATTGAATGAATTGAGTTTAAGTTTGGTTGATGAGATGATTGAAGCAGTAGATAAAGTGGAAGGTAATTTTAGTTGTGATTTTATATAATTTATGTATTGTATGTATTTTAAAGTATATATCTTAAGCTTATATACTTTCATAAACTTTTAAATGCATGTTTTAAGCTGATCTTGAAGTTAAAGTTGATGAAGATGATGATAAAATTGGAGCTCTAATAGCGAATTTAGAATTTCTTTCGTCAAATGAAGCTAAGTGTCAACAAACAAATAAGAAGAGCAATGAGGAAAAGAAAACAGATGATGAAGTACTTTTTATAAAAGCAGAAAAACCAAAGAATCCGGTTGATCGACAAAAGCGTATAATAAAGTTGTCAGATGCTCTAAGATCACCATACAGACAACGGATTGTATAACTGAATTTTGAAAGGGTTAAAATTGAAGAATGAATTTCTGAATGGATTTTTTCTGCTACTGGAGAAGTTTGGTAATGCATATAAATTTCTATATCTAAAAAAATAAAAATACGAAAACTAATGAGTTTACCATAATTGCAGGGAAATACTCTTTGGTACTTTAATCAATAACAAGTTTGCAAAGATATCTTTTGAATCATTTTATCCAAAACAGTATATTCATATTGGTGTGATGAGTTGTTGGTCAAATGTATTAAACCATGAAGAACAATTCAAAAGCAAAGATTCAACTTCAAGGTTGTTTTGCCCATGCAATATGCTGGTAAGTTCAAATACTATATATTAATATTTATTGCATTATAACATAATATGTAATCCAAATACAGTACAATTTTTTATAAAAATAGATGTTCTATATTTGATTATAGAATACATAATATGTAATTCAAATCCAGCACATACAAATCAAGTTTATACAAAATCCTGTACATGTACAGAATTTGAAAAGAGAACTAAACCAGTTAATTAATTTATTAATTCATTTAAAAACATGATACTTATTAAGTTTAATACAATACAATTTTTTATAAGAATATATGTTATGTATTTTATCGCACCCCGAGAAATCCTGTCCCTTTTGGGGCGCGAGCGGCAGCAGATTGTTAGGATCGCAGTCTCCGGTCACACAACATGCGAGACCTATATGTCTGATTACGCACGTACATCCAATGATTTGGATAAAACAGTTTATCAATATCAGAGTTGCGTAAGTAAAGTATAAGTTAACAAAACATTTTAGCATTCGTAATTTGCGGAAGCGTTAATTTAAAACAGTTTCAAAATGATAATTAACAATAGTTGCGGAAGCGATTAAAGATGTTTAACAATACATAAGAGCACTACTAAATTATAACAAAAGTTTAATAGACTAAGACACTTTAAACAGATGCATGCGACTCTAGCCTAGCATCTTATTCCTTGTGCGCGTGCCTTAGTTACCTGAGAAAACATGCGGGTAAAAGGTCAACACAAAGGTTGGTGAGAGCACAGGTTTGTAATCAACAGTATACATCCAAATGTTTAAAATAAATGTTTTGCAGGTCTATTTTTCAATACAATGCAATATCCATTGATAGCTAGTCAATATGAGTTATACCATATGCGGGTTCGCAACCGAAGCTAACATGCTGCCTCCCGCCATGTCCATCTAAGACATAGCAATGTTGTTTGGTCAATTATGCACTGTTCCGACCTCTAG
Source organism: Mikania micrantha (assembly GCA_009363875.1). Classification (NCBI taxonomy): domain Eukaryota; kingdom Viridiplantae; phylum Streptophyta; class Magnoliopsida; order Asterales; family Asteraceae; genus Mikania; species Mikania micrantha. Next base: position 10,177,280 of record CM018697.1, on the reverse strand, counting down.
TCGGGGTGGCCATACGGCTCGCAACAGTGGGGCTTGTTAGGCCCAAATAGTACTATTCAGAATTACCACGCTACGCGCAACGTGCTATTAACGGTTTGAGGTGTGTTTAATGAGGACTTATCAGTTTTGTGGATGAATGCCACACATATGCATATACGATATTAGCATGTACAAAAATAACCAAAAGTGTGTATGTTGTTCAAAAGCAGTTGTATGCAATGTTTTCTCTACCAAAGGTAGAAAATGTAAAAAGGGGCCGTGAACTCACATGTTACAGCAGTCCCGATGTATGAGTGTGTTCGCGTCTGCGAAAGCTAGCAATCCTGCTAGTAGGCACCTAATAACCATATATGTGTGAGTATGTGTTCTGTGTTGTGTTGTATCCCATACAACTCCAAGTGTCGGTGTGCTCGACCGAGTGTGTGTGTTGTCTAGTGAGACTCGACGAATCGTTGGTGACACGATTGTTGTGTTTATGTGCCTTGATGCACATAAGACACCAAAATGCATCCTATAACTCTAATCACATAAGTTACCATTTTTAGAAAGTTTCCAATTTAGGAAGGTGTGGTAATGAAATCCCATTTCATAAATCAAATCACTCCAGTATGATTGTAAAAATACGTTTATACACTTAAAACACATTGTTTGCGCATAAATCACCATTTATGCCGTTTTGCCTAAATAAAGTTTCCTTATTTGGAAAGTATCCGTTTAAAAGTTCGTTTTAACAAATCCAAGTTTCCAAATATGTTAAAAACTATTTCTATACATAATTCAATAACCCAAGTTTATCAAAACACTTTAAAACATCAAAAGCCCTCTTTTGAGTTCTAAAACTTTCCTTAAATAGTAAGTTTCTACAACCCAAGTTTTTGACAAAGTCAATTACTTCAATGTGTTTTTAAACACTCCAATATACATTTAACAACATCTAGACATGTCTAACATGTCTAGACCATCACAAATCCAAGACTTGCAACATAAAAGTTTCCTTTTATGGCAAGTGTACCAAAACATCATCAAATCCACCAATAACTAAACCAAACTTAAATCTAACATCACTAAGCACTAGAATCAGTAAATCTATGACAATAACACATCAAATCACCAACAAATGTGACACCCGGCAATTTCAGGTAAATTGCAACTCTTATATTCCTTACATTTCACATTCATACTTGTTGCATTTCATTTAATTATGTTTAATTAGATGAGTCGAACACAAACAACTACGAAACGATAGTTCGTGGAACTATCGAATCGTACATTGCACATTGGTTTTGGAAACCAAGTGTGGCAACCCCAACACTAACACGAAACAATAATTCGGGGAATTATTGAATTGTGCATCACACGTTGATTTGGATTAATCAAGCGTGCAAACACTTCGCTAGACACAAGCACAAACTATCGAAGATAATTCGAGGAATTATCGAAACACACACACGAGTCTCACGAACGTTGGTGATCAATCAAATTTACATGTTATTATATGATTATATGCTAAACGTGCATTAGACGCTTTGGATAAATGTTAGGAATCGTGTACGAGTGAAATCATTTCAAAGAAATCGAAAAACATAGAAATGGACTCATCGCGGTACGCGATGGTCCCTCGACGAGAGGCTTCGCGGTACGCGAAGCAAGCCGGGAGTCGAGACTCCCGAATTACATCGCGGTACGCGTTAGGAAATTTTGATCGGCCTCCGCGGTACGCGAAGGCCATGCAGATCAGATTTCTTTTAAAAACCAACCCCATTCATTTCCCATTCGGTTTCTCTCCATTTTCTTCGAACTCCATCACCATATTGCGACCAAAACCCACTGGAACTAAGCCTCAACCCCCTGGAAACTCTCTTGAGGCCATCTCTTTCCCCATTGGAGCTCTTGAAAGGCTTGGAGCTTGAGAAAGGAACCAAAGAAGCTTGAAACAAGCATCGAACTACTGAATCTTCATCACCAGAAGCTGTATAACTCAAATCTTGTCACCTAAGGTAGTTTTACATGACTTCTTATAGTTAGATCATACATGCAATGGGTGAAAACCCACATGCAACTCCATGTGACCATTGTGCACGATTTTGTTGGTGATTTGTTGAATAGATGTTATAGATTTATTGATTTGATAGTATTAGAATGTTAGATTTAAGTTTGATTTAGTTATTGGTTGATTTGATGATGATTTGGTACACTTGCCATAAAAGGAAACTTTTATGTTGCAAGTCTTGGATTTGTAATGATCTAGACATGTTAGACATGTCTAGATGTTGTTAAATATATATTGGAGTGTTTAGAAACACATTGGGATATTTGATTTTGTCAAAATCATGGTTTTATAGAAACTTATTAAAAATGGAAACTTTTATAAACCAAAAGAGGGCTTTTGATGTTTTTGAAAGACTTGATGAACTTTGATTCTTGAAATATGTTTAAAAATGATTTCTAAACATATTGGAAACTTCGTTTTGTGAAAACGAGCTTTTAAACGGATACTTTCCAAATAAGGAAACTTTATTCGGGCAAAACGGCATAAACGGCGATTTATGCGCAAACGACATGCTTTAAGAGTTTAAACGTGTTTTATAAACATATAGGAAGTTATTAGTCTTATGAAATGGGATTTCACAACCACACCTTCCTAAATTGGAAACTTTCTAAAAATGGTAACTTATGTGATTAGAGTCATAGGATGCATTTTGGTGTCTTATGTGCATCAAGGTACATAAACACAACAATCGTGTCACCAACGATTCATCGAGTCTCACTAGTTAACACATGCACTCGGTTGAGCACACCGACACTTGGAGTTGTATGGGATACAACACAACACAGAACACATACTCACACCTATATGGTTATAGGTGCCTACTAGCAGGATTGCTAGCTTTTGCAGACGCGAACCCACAATCACACCGGAACTGCTTAACAGGTGAGTTCACGGCCCCTTTTTACTTTTTCTACCTTTGGGGGAGAAAAAATTGCATGATAAACTGTTTTTGGAAAACAACTCATTTTAGTTTACGTATGGACATGCTTTATCACTATATGTATATGTGTGGACCACATCACAAGTAAAAGTCCTCGCGATACTCCACGGACCGTTAGTAGCGCGTAGCGCCTAGCGTGGTAATCTTGAATAGTACTATTTGGGCCCGACAAGCCCCACTCATCGCGCCTGGGAGGCCAACCCGACTGTAGGTCGGAATGGGTGCAATATTGACCAACACTTTGCCATTGTCTTGTGATGGACATGGCGGGAGGCACAACTGTCAGCTTCGGTACGACCCCGCATATAATATAACTGTATTGACTAGCTATCAATCGATACTGCATTGTAATGATACGTAGATAACAACTGTTACTTTAAACATTGGATGTTTGTTGCTTATGAAAAACCTGTGCTCTCACCAACCTTTGTGTTGACCCTTTTACTCGCATGTTTTCTCAGGTAACTAAGACACGCACACAAGGATTAGGATGCTAGGCTGGAGTCGCATGCATTTGCTTATGTGTCTTAGACTATTAAACCTTGATTAACATTTCGTTATGTTATTTGATGTATTGTTAAACAATTTAAATCGCTTCCGCACTACTTCTTAAATGTTGTTTTGAAAATTAATGCAGTTAACGCTTCCGCTACCAATGAATGTTGAACTGTTTTGATAACTTATATTTTACTTCCGCAACTCTGATATTACTAAACTGTTTTATCCAAATTATTGGATGTACGTACGAAATCAGACATATAGGTCTCGCATGTTGTGTGACCGGAGACTGCGATCCTGACAATCTGCTGCCGCTCGCGCCCCGGAAGGGACGGGATTTCTCGGGGTGCGACAGATTGGTATGAGAGACAGGTTATTGCGAATTAGGTTTGCATTTAGTGAACTTAGTCTATAACCATTAGTCTCCACACAACACTTAGTGCTTAGTATTGTGATACTTGCATACATGATTGAACCCACGCTTAGTATACACATTTACTTTATGATATCACCATCGTCACCGCACGTGGATCCACATGACGAGGAGGAGCCGATAGCTCTACATGTTTTCCTTCAGTGCCTACCGCACACATACTGCATTAGTCCTTGGACAAACACTAACACTCATTCTTGCTATGAAGATCATGGCTGGAAGACGTGGAGGACGCAGGAACGCGGGAGGATGTGGGAACATCAACCTGACTCAAGCTGAGTTGAACGCCCTTATCAATGAACGGGTTGAGGAGGTACTTGCTGCACGGGATGCTGCCCGTAATCAAAACCCCCTGAACCAAGGTGATGAATCTGTCCATATTCACCTTGCACTACAAACACTTGTTTCCAATTCAACACCTGTACCCGATACCTAACCCAACTCTACTCTTTGCATATTTCAGGAGAAAATCTTAACCCTCTTCTCTGCACGTTCAAAATGTTTCTGGATTGCAAACCCCACTCCTTCAGCGGTACAGAGGGTGCCGTTGGGCTATTACGCTGGATTGAGAAGGCGGAATCAGCCTTCGCCATGAGCAACTGCAGGAACGATGACAGGGTCAAGTTCGCTGCGGGAACATTTGAGGGAGCTGCCCTCACTTGGTGGAACGCCAATGTTCAAAACCTGGGGCTAGATGCAGCCAACGCTTTACCTTGGGATGACTTCAAAAGGATGCTGAACCGCGAATACTGTCCTCGTGGTGAAGTGCAGAAGCTGGAAACCGAGTTTTGGAACCATAAGATGGTTGGTTCCGAGGTCGAGGCCTACACTGCTCGATCGTATGAGCTGGCACACCTGTGCCCGGAAATGGCAACCCCACCCTTCAAGCATATAGAGAAGTATTTAGATGGATTGCCACCTCAGATCCAAGGCATGGTACTCTCTGCTGACCCCATCACCATGCAACAAGCTGTGCGACTAACCCACAAACTCACCGACTCAGCAGTTGCACAAGGACTTTTACCACCCCGTGGTGCTGTAACCACAACCACTGACAACAAGCGCAAATGGGATAACACCCAGAGTAAAGCTTCCACTCTCCAACCACCACCACAGCCACGTAAGCTTGTTTCATCTCAAGCTTATGCACCACCCATCCCAACCAACCAAAGCTCAGGAACCTACGCTGGCAAACACCCCAAGTGTAACAAATGCAACTTGCACCATGTTTTGGGGCAATGTGGTTCCATCCGATGCCAACGGTGTGGCAAGGGTGGACACCTTGCCAAGGATTGCAGGGGCGAACTGCTTGCAAAGACCCCGCAGCCACAACAACAGCAACAACTTGAAGCACCAAAGGGTTGCTTCGAATGTGGAAAACCAGGGCACTTCAAGAGGGACTGCCAGCATCTGAAGAGTAACAATAACGGGAACAACAACGGTCCGAAGGGACGAGCCTTCGTGATCGGGGCAAAGGAGGCCAGAAAAGATCCCAACCTTGCAACTGGTACGTATCTCTTAAACGATAACTATGCTTCTGTATTGTTTGATACTGGAGCTGAGAAAAGCTTTATATCTAAGGATTTTAGTGAGATTCTTACCATTACCCCAACACCATTAGATGTTGAATATACAGTAGAGCTAGCTGATGGTAAATTGATTATGACTAAGCACATTCTGAAAGAATGCACCTTAGAGCTAGCTAACCACAAATTTAAGATTGATCTTATGCCAGTTACACTAGGCAGTTTTGATGTCTTAGTGGGCATGGATTGGTTATCTGAAAACCAAGCCGAAATCATTTGCCACGACAAGGTTGTGCGCATACCTCTCCCTAGAGGAGAAACTCTAGACATCAAGGGCGAAAGGAGCGACACTCCTCTGAACATCATCTCGTGCATGAAAGCTCACAAATGCTTACGAAAGGGATACACAGCCATTCTGGCACTTATCACCGACAAGACTGAAGTGGAGAAGAGAATAGAAGACATCCCAGTCGTATGCGACTATCCTGACGTTTTCCCGGAGGATCTACCAGGACTGCCACCGCCTCGACAAGTGGAGTTCCGCATAGACCTTGTGCCGGGAGCAGCACCTATTGCACGAACACCTTATCGACTTGCACCTTCGGAGATGCAGGAACTGTCCAATCAACTCCAGGAGTTGCTGGACAAGGGTTTCATTAGACCAAGCTTCTCACCCTGGGGCGGTCTTATTCGTGAAGAAGAAGGATGGCACGTTTCGTATGTGCATTAACTATCGGGAATTGAACAAAGTAACAATCAAGAACCGTTACCCCTTACCTCGCATTGATGATTTGTTCGATCAACTGCAAGGATCAAGTTATTATTCTAAGATCGATCTGCGATCTGGGTATCACCAATTAAGGATTCAAGAAGAGGATATCCCCAAGACTGCTTTTCGCACTCGGTATGGCCATTACGAGTTTTTCGTCATGCCGTTTGGGCTAACCAATGCACCTGCAGTATTCATGGACCTCATGAATAGAGTGTGCAAACCGTACCTGGATAAGTTTATCATTGTCTTTATAGATGATATTCTTATCTACTCTAAAACCCAGGAGGAACACAAGGAGCATCTGCAACTTGCTCTCGAACTGCTACGGAAAGAGAAGCTGTACGCTAAACTTCAAAGTGCGACTTCTGGATTCGAGAAGTCCAATTCTTGGGTCACGTTGTTAATGAACAAGGGATCCATGTGGATAAGTCTAAGATAGAGGCGATCAAAAACTGGGAAGCACCGAAGACCCCAACTGAAGTGCGACAATTCCTAAGCTTGGCAGGCTATTATCGACGATTTATCGGAGGATTTTCAAAGATAGCCCAACCCCTTACAGCCTTAACCCATAAGGACAAGAAGTATCTCTGGACTGACAAACAAGAAGCTGCATTCCAACTTCTCAAGCAGAAGCTCTGTAGTGCACCTATCTTATCACTGCTGATGGAACGGATGATTTCCTAGTATATTGTGATGCCTCAATACAAGGACTCGGCTGCGTACTGATGCAGCGAGAAAAGGTGATCGCATATGCTTCTCGACAACTGAAAATCCACGAGAAGAACTTTACCACCCACGACTTGAAACTTGGAGCTGTGGTATTTGCACTTAATATCTGGAGACACTACCTGTACGGTACAAGGTGTACGATATACACTGATCACAAGAGCCTCCAACACATATTCGAGCAGAAAGAACTGAACATGCGACAGCGTCGCTGGCTCGAACTCCTAAACGACTATGAGTGTGCCATCAAGTATCACCCGGGGAAAGCCAACGTTGTGGCCGATGCCTTGAGTCGGAAAAGCACTTCGAAACCCAAGAGGGTAAGAGCTTTACAACTCACCATCCTTCCCAATCTCCCTGAACAGATACGTAATGCCCAGGTGGAGGCACTTAAACCTGAAAACTTAGCGGCTGAATCACTGAGGGGAATGGAGCAACAACTTACGGAAAAAGCCGATGGCTTACAGTATTTCATGGAACGCGTCTGGGTTCCACATTACGGGAACTTACGAGACCTTGTGATGGACGAGGCTCACAAATCTCGGTATTCCATTCACCCTGGATCTGATAAGATGTATCATGATCTGAAGGTACTTTACTGGTGGCCACATATGAAAGCCGACATCGCCACCTAGGTGGGCAAATGCTTGACTTGTGCCAAAGTCAAGATCGAGTACCAGAAACCCTCTGGACTACTCACACAACCTGAGATCCCCATGTGGAAATGGGAACAGATATCCATGGATTTCATTACCAAATTACCACGTACTCCTAGTGGGTGTGACACTATCTGGGTAATTGTGGACCGACTGACTAAGTCAGCACATTTCCTTGCGATAAAGGAAAACGACAAAATGGAAAAGCTAGCCAGGATCTATGTCAAAGAAGTGGTCTCACGACATGGAGTACCAATCTCCATCATTTCAGATCAAGACGCCAGATTCACTTCCAACTTCTGGAAGTCATTGCAAAAGTCACTTGGCACGCGGTTGGATATGAGTACAGCATACCACCCACAAACTGATGGCCAGAGTGAACGCACGATACAAACTCTTGAAGATATGCTACGAGCGTGCGTAGTGGACTTCAGCAACGGTGGGGAAACTCACCTACCATTGGTGGAGTTTTCCTACAACAACAGTTACCACACCAGCATCAAGGCAGCGCCTTTTGAGGCACTTTATGGCAGGAAATGCCGATCACCGATTTGTTGGGCGGAAGCGGGCGACAGTCAGCTCACTGGCCCAGAACTGGTGCATGAAACAACAGAAAAGATCGTGCAAATCCGAAACCGCATGGCAGCAGCTCGTGATCGTCAAAAGAGCTATGCCGACAAACGTCGAAAGCCTCTGGAATTTCAGGTAGGAGATAAAGTCCTTCTGAAAGTCTCACCTTGGAAAGGCGTCATTCGTTTTGGTAAACGAGGCAAACTGAACCCACGGTATATTGGGCCATTCGAGATCCTGAAAAGGATTGGTCCAGTGGCATACCAACTCAACCTACCAGCCGAACTCGACGGAGTTCACAACGTATTTCATGTCTCGAACCTAAAGAAATGTCTATCAGATGAGACACTTATAGTTCCACTGGATGAGATCCAGGTGGATGAACAACTACGGTTCGTGGAAGAGCCGGTAGAGATCATGGACCGTGAGGTCAAACAACTCAAGCAGAGCAAGATACCTATTGTCAAAGTTTGATGGAATTCGAAACGCAGACCTGAATTCACGTGGGAGCGTGAAGATCAGATGATGCGTAAATATCCCCATCTCTTCAAACAAACAACGTCGATCGCCGACAACAACGAATAAATTTCGGGACGAAATTCCTTTCAACAAGGGGATGATGTGACAACCGGAAATTTTTTTTTTCTCAAACACTTATTCTTCTCAAACACTACCAACAACAACCAAATTTCGGGACGAAATTTCATTCAACAAGAGGATGATGTGACACCCGGCAATTTCAAGTAAATTGCAACTCTTATATTCCTTACATTTCACATTCATACTTGTTGCATTTCATTTAATTATGTTTAATTAGATGAGTCGAACACAAACAACTACGAAACGATAGTTTGTGGAACTATCGAATCGTACATTGCACATTGGTTTTGGAAACCAAGTGTGGCAACCCCAACACTAACACGAAACAATAATTCGGGGAATTATTGAATTGTGCATCACACGTTGATTTGGATTAATCAAGCGTGCAAACACTTCGCTAGACACAAGCACAAACTATCGAAGATAATTCGAGGAATTATCGAAACACACACACGAGTCTCACAAACGTTGGTGATCAATCAAATTTACATGTTATTATATGATTATATGCTAAACGTGCATTAGACGCTTTGGATAAATGTTAGGAATCGTGTACGAGTGAAATCATTTCAACGAAATCGAAAAACATAGAAATGGACTCATCGCGGTACGCGATGGTCCCTCGGCGAGAGGCTTCGCGGTACGCGAAGCAAGCCGGGAGTCGAGACTCCCGAATTACATCGCGGTACGCGTTAGGAAATTTTGATCGGCCTCCGCGGTACGCGAAGGCCATGCAGATCAGATTTCTTTTAAAAACCAACCCCATTCATTTCCCATTCGGTTTCTCTCCATTTTCTTCGAACTCCATCACCATATTGCGACCAAAACCCACTGGAACTAAGCCTCAACCCCCTGGAAACTCTCTTGAGGCCATCTCTTTCCCCATTGGAGCTCTTGAAAGGCTTGGAGCTTGAGGAAGGAACCAAAGAAGCTTGAAACAAGCATCGAACTACTGAATCTTCATCACCAGAAGCTGTATAACTCGAATCTTGTCACCTAAGGTAGTTTTACATGACTTCTTATAGTTAGATCATACATGCAATGGACGAAAACCCACATGCAACTCCATGTGACCATTGTGCACGATTTTGTTGGTGATTTGTTGAATAGATGTTATAGATTTATTGATTTGATAGTATTAGAATGTTAGATTTAAGTTTGATTTAGTTATTGGTTGATTTGATGATGATTTGGTACACTTGCCATAAAAGGAAACTTTTATGTTGCAAGTCTTGGATTTGTAATGATCTAGACATGTTAGACATGTCTAGATGTTGTTAAATATATATTGGAGTGTTTAGAAACACATTGGGATATTTGATTTTGTCAAAATCATGGTTTTATAGAAACTTATTAAAAATGGAAACTTTTATAAACCAAAAGAGGGCTTTTGATGTTTTTGAAAGAGTTGATGAACTTTGATTCTTGAAATATGTTTAAAAATGATTTCTAAACATATTGGAAACTTCGTTTTGTGAAAACGAGCTTTTAAACGGATACTTTCCAAATAAGGAAACTTTATTCGGGCAAAACGGCATAAACGGCGATTTATGCGCAAACGACATGCTTTAAGAGTTTAAACGTGTTTTATAAACATATAGGAAGTTATTAGTCTTATGAAATGGGATTTCATAACCACACCTTCCTAAATTGGAAACTTTCTAAAAATGGTAACTTATGTGATTAGAGTCATAGGATGCATTTTGGTGTCTTATGTGCATCAAGGTACATAAACACAACAATCGTGTCACCAACGATTCATCGAGTCTCACTAGTTAACACATGCACTCGGTTGAGCACACCGACACTTGGAGTTGTATGGGATACAACACAACACAGAACACATACTCACACCTATATGGTTATAGGTGCCTACTAGCAGGATTGCTAGCTTTTGCAGACGCGAACCCACAATCACACCGGAACTGCTTAACAGGTGAGTTCACGGCCCCTTTTTACTTTTTCTACCTTTGGGGGAGAAAAAATTGCATGATAAACTGTTTTTGGAAAACAACTCATTTTAGTTTACGTATGGACATGCTTTATCACTATATGTATATGTGTGGACCACATCACAAGTAAAAGTCCTCGCGATACTCCACGGACCGTTAGTAGCGCGTAGCGCCTAGCGTGGTAATCTTGAATAGTACTATTTGGGCCCGACAAGCCCCACTCATCGCGCCTGGGAGGCCAACCCGACTGTAGGTCGGAATGGGTGCAATATTGACCAACACTTTGCCATTGTCTTGTGATGGACATGGCGGGAGGCACAACTGTCAGCTTCGGTACGACCCCGCATATAATATAACTGTATTGACTAGCTATCAATCGATACTGCATTGTAATGATACGTAGATAACAACTGTTACTTTAAACATTGGATGTTTGTTGCTTATGAAAAACCTGTGCTCTCACCAACCTTTGTGTTGACCCTTTTACTCGCATGTTTTCTCAGGTAACTAAGACACGCACACAAGGATTAGGATGCTAGGCTGGAGTCGCATGCATTTGCTTATGTGTCTTAGACTATTAAACCTTGATTAACATTTCGTTATGTTATTTGATGTATTGTTAAACAATTTAAATCGCTTCCGCAATACTTCTTAAATGTTGTTTTGAAAATTAATGCAGTTAACGCTTCCGCTACCAATGAATGTTGAACTGTTTTGATAACTTATATTTTACTTCCGCAACTCTGATATTACTAAACTGTTTTATCCAAATTATTGGATGTACGTACGAAATCAGACATATAGGTCTCGCATGTTGTGTGACCGGATACTGCGATCCTGACAATCTGCCGCCGCTCGCGCCCCGGAAGGGACGGGATTTCTCGGGGTGCGACAACAAATTCGTGCACAATAACCGTAAGGAGTTGCATGTGGGTTTTTGCCCATTGCATGTGCGATCTAACCATAGATAAACAAGATAAACTACCTTAGAAGCTTAAATTCGTGGTAGAACATGTTCTGGAACTCAAATGGTGGCTGATGATGAGCTCCTAGCTTGTGGATGGCTTCCAAGAACTCTCCTTGAGCTTCAATGGCTTCAAATCACTCCAAGGTTGCAAGAAAAAGCTTCAAGGATGTTAGCAGGGGGATTTGAGGTTGATATCAATGGGTTTTGGTCGCAAATAGGTATGAGAGCTCGAGTGGAATGCAAAGGAGCCGGGTAGAAATGAGATGGGGTTGATTATAAAGAAATTTTGATCTGCATGGCCTTCGCGTACCGCGGAGGCCGATCAAAATCTATTACCGCGTACCGCGATGGAATTCGGGAGTCCCGACTCCCGGTTTTGTTCGCGTACCGCGAAGCCTTTCGCGATGTGGTTGTCGCGTACCGCGACGACTTCATTTTCTTGCTTTTCGATTTCGTTGATACGATTTCGCTCGTACTCGATCCCTATCGTATATCCGAAGTATCTAATGCTCGTTTAGCACATAATCATGCAATATCATATAAGTTTGATTGATTACCAACATTTGTGCGACTCGTGTGTGTTTCGATAATTCCTCGAATTATCTTTGATAGTTTGTGTCTGTGTCTAACGTAGTGTTTGCACGCTTGATTAATCCTAATCAACGTGTAATGCACAATTCAATAACTCCTCGAATTATTGTTTTGTGTTAGTGTTGTGTTTGCCACACTTGGTTTCCAAAACCAATGTGCAATGTACGATTCGATAGTTCCACGAACTATTGTTTCGCAGTAGTTTGTGTTCAACTCATCTAACCAGACATAATTAAATGAAATGCAACAAGTATGAATGTGAAATGTAAAGAGTATAAGAGTTGCAATTTACCTGAAATTGCCGGGTGTCACATCATCCCCTTGTTGAAAGAAATTTCGTCCCGAAATTTGGTTGTTGTTGGTAGTGTTTGAGAAGAAAAGTGTTTGGGAAGACAAAAATTTTCTGGTTGTCACATCATCCCCTTGTTGAAAGGAATTTCGTCTCGAAATTTATCTGCTGGTGTCGGCGTTCGACGTTGTCTGCTTGAAGAGATGGGGATACTTGCGCATCATCTGATCTTCACGCTCCCACGTGAATTCAGGTCCGCGTTTCGAGTTCCATCGAACTTTGACAATAGGTATCTTGCTCTGTTTAAGTTTTTTGACCTCACGGTCCATGATTTCTACCGGCTCTTCCACGAACCGTAGTTGTTCATCCACCTGGATCTCATCCAGTGGGACTATAAGTGTCTCATCTGATAAACATTTCTTTAGATTCGAGACATGAAACACGTTGTGAATTCCGTCGAGTTCGGCTGGTAAGTTGAGTTGGTATGCCACTGGACCAATCCTTTTCAGGATCTCGAAAAGTCCAATATACAGTGGGTTCAGTTTGCCTCGTTTACCGAAACGTGACGCCTTTCCATGGTGAGACTTTCAGAAGGACTTTATCTCCTACCCGAAATTCTAAAGGCTTTCGGCATTTTTCGGCATAGATCTTTTGACGATCACGAGCTGCTGCCATGCGGTTTCTGATTTGTACGATTTTCTCGGTTGTTTCACGCACAAGTTCCGGGCCAGTAAGTTGGCTGTCGCCTACTTCCGCCCAACAAATCGGTGATCGGCATTTCCTGCCATAAAATGCCTCAAAAGGCGCTGCCTTTATGCTCGTATGATAGATGTTGTTGTAAGAAAACTCCACCAACGATAAGTGGGTTTCCCAGCTGTTGTCGAAGTCTACTACGCACGCTCGTAGCATATCTTCCAAGGTTTGTATCGCGCGTTCGCTCTGGCCATAAGTTTATGGGTGGTATGCTGTACTCATATCCAACCGCGTGCCAAGGGACTTTTGCAATGATTTCCAGAAGTTAGAAGTGAATCTGGCGTCTCGATCTGAAATGATGGAGATTGGCATTCCATGTCGCGAGACTACTTCCTTAACATAGATTCTGGCTAGCTTTTCCATTTTTTCGTTCTCCTTTATTGCAAGGAAATGTGCTGACTTAGTCAGTCGGTCCACAATTACCCAGATAGTGTCACATCCACTAGGAGTACGAGGTAATTTGGTGATGAAATCCATGGATATTTGTTCCAATTTCCACATGGGGATCTCGGGTTGTGTGAGTAATCCAGATGGTTTCTGGTACTCGACCTTGACTTTGGCACAAGTCAAGGATTTGCCCACATAAGTAGTGATGTCGGCTTTCATATGTGGCCACCAGTAAAGTATCTTCAGATCATGATAGATCTTATCAGATCCAGGGTGAATGGAATATCGGGATTTGTGAGCCTCGTCCATCACAAGGTCTCGTAGGTTCCCGTGATGTGGAACCCAGACGCGCTCCATGAAATATTGTAAGCCATCGGCTTTTTCCGTAAGTTGTTGCTCCATTCCCCTCAGTGATTCAGCCGCTAAGTTTTCAGGTTTAAGTGCCTCCACCTGGGCATTACGTATCTGCTCAGGGAGGTTTGGATGGATTGTGAGTTGTAAAGCTCGTACCCTCTTGGGCTTCGAGGTATTTGTCCGACTCAGGGCATCAGCCACAACGTTGGCCTTTCCCGGGTGATACTTGATAGCACACTCATAGTCGTTTAGGAGTTCGAGCCAGCGACGCTGTCGCATGTTCAGTTCCTTCTGCTCGAATATATGTTGGAGGCTCTTGTGATTAGTGTATATCGTACACTTTGTACCATACAGGTAGTGTCTCAAGATTTTGAGTGCAAATACCACGGCTCCAAGTTCCAAGTCGTGGGTGGTGTAGTTCTTCTCGTGGACTTTCAGTTGTCGAGAAGCATATGCGATCACCTTTTCCCGCTGCATCAGCACACAGCCGAGTCCTTGTATAGAGGCATTGCAATACACTACGAAATCATCCGTTCCATCAGGAAGAGATAGGATAGGTGCACTACAGAGCTTCTGCTTGAGAAGTTGGAATGCAGCTTCTTGTTTGTCAGTCCAGAGATACTTCTTGTCCTTATGGGTTAAGGCTGTGAGTGGTTGGGCTATCTTTGAAAATCCTTCGATAAATCGCCGATAATAGCCTGCCAAGCCTAGGAATTGTCGCACCTCAGTTGGGGTCTTTGGTGCTTCCCAGTTCTTGATCGCCTCTATCTTGGATTTATCCACATGAATCCCTTGTTCATTAACAACATGACCCAAGAATTGGACTTCTCGAATCCAGAAATCGCACTTTGAGAGTTTAGCGTACAACTTCTCTTTCCGTAACAGTTCAAGAGCCAATTGAAGATGCTCTTTGTGTTCTTCCTGGGTTTTAGAGTAGATAAGAATATCATCTATAAAGACAATGATAAACTTGTCGAGGTATGGTTTGCACACTCTATTCATGAGGTCCATGAATACTGCAGGTGCATTAGTTAGCCCAAATGGCATAACCAAAAACTCGTAATGGCCATACCGAGTGCGAAAAGCAGTCTTGGGGATATCCTCTTCTTGAATCCTTAATTGGTGATACCCAGATCGCAAATCGATCTTAGAATAATAACTTGATCCTTGCAGTTGATCGAACAAATCGTCAATGCGAGGTAAGGGGTAACGGTTCTTGATTGTCACTTTGTTTAACTCCCGGTAGTCGATGCACATACGAAACGTGTCATCCTTTTTCTTCACGAATAAGACCGGAGCTCCCCAAGGTGAGAAGCTTGGTCTAATGAAACCCTTGTCCAACAGCTCTTGCAGTTGATTGGACAGTTCCTGCATCTCCGAAGGTGCAAGTCGATATGGTGCTCGTGCAATAGGTGCTGCTCCCGGTACAAGGTCTATCCGGAACTCCACTTGTCAAGGCGGTGGAAGTCCTGGTAGATCCTCGGGGAATACGTCGAGATAGTCGCATACGACTGAGATGTCTTCGATTCTGTTCTCCTCTTCAGTCTTGTCGGTGATAAGCGCCAGAATGGCTGTGTATCCCTTTCGTAAACATTTGTGGGCTTTCATGCACGAGATGATGTTCAAAGGAGTGTCATTCCTTTTGCCCTTGATGTCTAGAGTTTCCCCGCTAGGGAGAGGTATGCGCACCACCTTGTCGTGGCAAATAATTTCAACTTGGTTTTCAGACAACGAATCCATGCCCACTACGACATCAAAACTGCCTAGTGTAACTGGCATAAGGTCAATCTTAAATTTATGGCCTGCTAGCTCTAAAGTGCATTCTCTCAGAATGTGCTTAGTCACAATCAATTTACCATCAGCTAGCTCTACTATGTATTCAACCTCTAAGGGTGTTGGGATAATAGTAAGTATCTTACTAAAATCTTTAGATATAAAGCTTTTCTCAGCTCCAGTATCAAACAATACAGAAGCATAGTTATCCTTCAAGAGATACGTACCTGTTGCAAGGTTGGCATCCCTTCTGGCCTCCTTGGCCCCAATCACAAAGGCTCGTCCCCTCGTGCCATTGTTCCCATTGCTGTTCGGTTGGTTGTTGTTGTTGTTTTTCAGGTGCGGGCAGTCCTTCTTGAAATGCCCTGGTTTTCCACATTTGATGTAATGGGTTTGGAATTGATTCTAACTTGATTAATTGGTTGTTTTTATGTTATTTGACGTGTTTATTTATTCGGAATAGAAGCTACCGGTTGTCCTTGTATGTTTGTAGGTTGGATGAGGCAAGAAAGCGTTTTTAAGAGGAAACCGAGCAAAGAGGAGCAAAACCGAGCACATCCGAACATCCGCGTATGCGAAATGGAAGCCAAGAACTTTGAAGAGGCATATCTTGGGCTAGGAGAAGAGTTACGGGACGTATAATATATGAAAATCGTGTTTCTCGACGAGACGAAGCTAATGATGATATCAGAGTAGGCGTAAGTTACGCCTAAGGGGCCGTAACTTACGCCGGGAAGCTGTTCCGTAACTAAAACCGTAAGACAGAGCTGCTAGGGCGTAAAGTGCATGCTTGTAGGCGTAAGTTACGCCTAGGGGGGCGTAACTTACGCCGGGTGCTTCCGGAAAAGGTCAAAATTCGCGTTTTTGGGGGTATTTAAGGCCCAAATCAACCCTAGTTGACTATCACACCTTGGGGGCAAGTTCTTGGGCGATTTTGGAGTATTTTGGAGCATTCTAAAGCCATGATTCATCAATCCGAACAGCAAAATCAAGAGTCCAACATGTAATTTCAAGTAAAGATTGAAGATTTAAGTGTTGCTATGTCCGGCTAAGTCTCTCGTGATCGTCTCCGGATGGATGGTTAGGTTTAGTAGTTAAAGTTTACTTTGGATTGTTAAACATTGGTATTAGATTAGTTTTTCATTGATTACTTCTCTAATATTGCTTGATTGTGAAACCCTAATTATTGTTTTATTCCTTTGCAAGTTCAATTTTAATTTGTTTACTTTTTATTCATTCATAGGTTGAATGGATTGGTGATTGATGAATTTGAGTTTTCAAAGCTTTTATAATCAATTGGTTTTGTGAAATTAATAATCAACCGAGTCAACAACATCGGTCTAGTTACCGGTTGTCAATAAGGTCATTAATTGGTTTCCAAAGACTAGGTGTAAATCAATTCAAGCATAAGCTATGTCTATGTAGTTTCCAATTGACAATTCAAAGCATCTTTGATTATTTAATTAACCTGAAATCCGGAGTGATCACCTTTTCCATTAATTGTTTACAAATTCTTATTTTGATTAGTTTGTTTTAGTTTAAGTTAAATTGTTTCTTAATTCAAACCTCAAATCAACAAATTCAAAGTTTAATTTTTCTATTGCAAGTAGTTAATTAGTTTGTGTTGAAAGTGATTTCCATTTGACTCTTCGTGGATCGATACCCGACTTCCCTAACTAAATTGGGTTGTAGGACTTGAGTTTTTAACTCGTATTTTTGGTTGGTACTTCGACACCGATCAACATTCGAAGCAACCCTTCGGTGCTTCAAGTTGTTGCTGTTGTTGTGGCTGTGGGGTCTTTGCAAGCAGTTCACCCCTGCAGTCCTTGGCTGCATGACCCCCTTTTCCGCAGCGCTGGCATTGAAAACGGCCACACTGACCCTGTGCATGATGGAAGCTGCACTTGTGGCATTTGGGGTGCTTTCCAGCATAACCTCCTTGGTTCTGGGTGGTTGGGATGGGTGGGGCATAAGCTTGGGTTGATCCAAACTTTCGTTGCTGTGGTGGTGGTTGAAGAGTGGTAGTTTTGCTCAGAGTGTCATCCCATTTATGTTTGTTCTTGTCATTGGTTGTGGTCACAGCATCACGGGGTGGCAAGAGTCCTTTTGCAATAGCCGAATCAGTGAGTTTGTGTGTAAGTCGCACGGCTTGTTGCATGGTGATGGGATCAGCAGAGAGCACCATGCCCTGAATTTGAGGTGGTAGTCCCTCAATGTACTTCTCTGTGTGTTTGAAAGGCGGGGTTGCCATTTCCGGGCATAGGTTTGCCAATTCATACGATCGAGCTGTATAAGCCTCGACCTCGGAACCAATCATCTTATGGTTCCAGAATTCCGTTTCCAGTTTCTGCACCTCACCGCGAGGACAGTATTCGAGGTTTAACATCCTCTTAAAGTCGTCCCAAGGTAGAGCGTTGGCTGCATCGAGCCCTAGGTTTTGCACATTAGCATTCCACCATGTGAGGGCAGCTCCCTCAAATGTCCCTGCAGCGAACTTGACCCTGTCCTCATTCCTGCAGTTGATCATAGCAAAGGTCGATTCCGCCTTTTCGATCCAACGCAATAGCCCAACGGCTCCCTCAGTGCCGCTGAATGAGTGAGGTTTGCAGTCCAGGAACATCTTGAACGTGCAAAGAGGTGGGTTAGGATTTGCTCCTGAGATACGCAAAGAATAAGGTTGAATTAAGTATCGGACAAACGTGTCGAATTGGAAACAAGTGATTGTGGCGCAAGGCGAGTATGAACAGATTCACCACCTTGGTTCAGTGGGGGTTGATTACGGGCAGCTTCCCGTGCAGCAAGTACCACCTCAACTTGCTCGTTGATGAGTGCGTTCAGTTCAGCTGCAGTAAGGTTGATGTTTCCTCGTCCGCCTGCATTCCTGCGTCCTCCACGTCTTCCAACCATGATCTTCATAGCAAGAATAAGTGTTAGTGTTTGTCCAATGACTAATGTAGTGTGCGCGGTAGGTACTGTTAAGAAGATGTAGAGCTATCGACTCTTCTCCGTCATGTGCAGCGATGGTGATATCATATAGTAAGTGTGTATACTAAGTGTGGGTGCAATCATGTATGCAAGTATCACAATACTAAGCACTAAGTGTTGTGTGGAGACTAGTGGTCATAGACTAAGTTCATTAAATGCAAACCTAATTCGCGATAACCGGAGTCTCTGATACCAATCTGTCGCACCCCAAGAAATCCCGTCCCTTCTGGGGCGCGAGCGGCAACAGATTGTCAGGATCGCAGTCTCCGGTCACACAACATGCGAGACCTATATGTCTGATTACGCACGTACATCCAATGATTTGGATAAAACATTTTATCAATATCAGAGTTGCAAAAGTAAAGTATAAGTTAACAAAACATTTTAGCATTCGTAATTTGCGGAAGCGTTAATTTAAAACAGTTTTCAAAATGATAATTAACAATAGTTGCGGAAGCGATTAAAGATGTTTAACAATACATAAGAGCCCTACTAATTGATAACAAAAGTTTAATAGACTAAGACACTTTAAACAGATGCATGCGACTCCAGCCTAGCATCCTATTCCTTGTGCGCGTGCCTTAGTTACCTGAGTAAACATGCGAGTAATAGGTCAACACAAAGCTTGGTGAGAGCACAGGTTTGTAATCAACAGTAAACATCCAAATGTTTAAAATAAATGTTTTGCAGGTCTATTTTTCAATACAATGCAATATCCATTGATAGCTAGTCAATATGAGTTATACCATATGCGGGTTCGCAATCGAAGCTAACATGCTGCCTCCTGCCATGTCCATCCAAGACACGGCAATGTTGTTTGGTCAATTATGCACTGTTCCGACCTCCAGTCGGGGTGGCCATACGACTCGCAACAGTGGGGCTTGTCAGACCCAAATAGTACTATTCAGAATTACCACGCTAAGCGCAACGGACTATTAACGGTTCGAGGTGTGTTTAATGAGGACTTATCAGTTTTGTGGATGAATGCCACACATATGCATATACGATATTAGCATGTACAAAAATAACCAAAAGTGTGTATGTTGTTCAAAAGCAGTTGTATGCAATGTTTTCTCCCCCAAAGGTAGAAAATGTAAAAAGGGGCCATGAACTCACATGTTACAGCAGTCCCGATGTATGAGTGTGTTCGCGTCTGCGAAAGCTAGCAATCCTGCTAGTACACGACGACCCCAACACGCAAAAATCTTTATAAAACCAATGTTAATCATTCTGTCGACCCCCCCTCCTATTTTCCGAATTACCAGCGACCATATTCCACCATTATCGTCTGAAACCCATATTTTAGCACCTTGGGAAGCCATTGGAAGGACTTTGGAGGATTTGGGGATAAAGTGAAGCACTTGGAGGTCCATCTATCATCTCCATTCTTCGAACTTCAACTAGGAGGCTTCACTGGCGGTTCCTGGAGCTTCTAACCATCAATCTCAGATTACATTCCACGGATTTGAAGACCATTGAGGTAGTACTATGTTTAATCTTGCTAAAAATCATCACTAGGCACACATGCAAGCCATATTGGCCACATGCATCACCATCACCACTTTGATCACGAAATTTTGATAGATTAGATCTGTTGTTTATTGATTTATTCACTGATTTGGTGATTTGATAATGATCTATGACGATTCTTATTGATTTAAATGGCCGTATGTTGATTTTATGATGAGATTGGTACTTTTGAGTACATGCATGGATGATCTAAGTATGTTGCCATGATATTTGATGATGAAATGTTATTACAAGTGTTATTGATGATGTTCCATATAGTTAGAATGTTGATTTTGGTCAAGAATTGTCAAAGATGTGAATATTACTAAAAATAGTAACTTTAATGTTACTAAGAATGTGTTTTTGATGAAATAACCATATTTGTATGTTTAGATCCATAATTTATATTTAAAAATGATGTTTAGAAGTTAGATGGTGATTATTTGGTGCATAGAAATGTTTAGATTTGTCAAAAGTATGATTTTTAATAGTGTTACTAAATATAGTAACTTTTTGGTCACAAGTTGCTAATAGATGATGAATTTGATAATGTGTTGAGTCTAACATGCTTAATTGGTGATAATATGATAATATTGAATGATTGTTGATGTTGAAAGAATGGATTTTGTGTATATCTCAATAAGTTACTAAAAATAGTAACTTTATTTTACAAAACCGATGATTTGGCGCATGCTAGACATAACAGGTATGATTAGATGACTACTTAGGACTAAGATGATGATACTAGAAGATGTTGGTTGTTAAAATTGTGGAAATATGCTTATTTGTGCAAACTTTCTAAATATAGAAACTTTTACGCGCAACCTATGCCAAACCGGCTATGTGTAACTATGTGCTATGTGATAACATGCTCATTTAGGATAAATATGCATATTAGAATAATCAGAATATGATTTTATGCATGACTTGCCAAATATGGAAACTTTCCTAAAATAGAAACTTACCATAAATAGTAAGTTTCCTCATGGGAATGATTTTGGTATCCGTACACTTCACACGACACTAAACCACACGTTACACGAGCACTTGATCCAAAACCGTCACCAACGGGTCGTTAGGTCAAACACGGTCAACACGGTCAAACACGGTCAACTCGACCCACGTAACAACTTGGAGTTGTTAAACACTAAACACGGTCCTGCGAGACCCACACATTGTGAACACGAACTCATAACACCTACGTGATATAGGTGACTACTAGCCGGCGAGCTACACTACTCTATTGAGCTAACGCATTTCACAAACTCAGGTGAGTTTACGGCCCCACTTTTACTCTTTAATTGTTTTGTTAACTATTGGGGTGAGAATACTATGCAACTATTTTAGATATATGTCTGGTATGTTGTGAAAACTATTTTCGAGTGTAAATATTATCGCTTAAAGCCCTCACTTAACCTTATTGTTAGTTGTGTAAACGAACGAATCGTAATTACGTAGTACTACTGGGTTTGACTAACCCCACTTGGCACCAATGTTGACTGGAGGTCATAACGAGTGTAATTTCGATGTGAATGCGGGTTCAGTGATAACTCGTGGAGGCAAACGGAAACAGTCTAGTTTCGGTAAGATGAACTGACACACTCAACGGATCGTAGTATCCAACAACTAAACTTAACATACCCAGTATATATATCTATTTGCAGCTCACGTTGCCGTTACGCGACGAGAGATTAGGAGGACTGCTGATCTATCTGATGAGGTTCGTGTTCTTCGCGAGAAGAACGATCGCCTGGAAAGGCGAAACAATCGACTGGAGGAGCGAAACGATCGTTTGGAGGAACAGGTGGAGACTCTACGACTCCAGGTGTCCCAGCTTATGACGCAGCATGGACAGATGGTCGACATCATACAGGAGCATGATGGGCGCATCACTGAGAATCGAACGAACATAGCTGAGACGCAGGCGATGGTCCAAGCTAGCGACGCCATGCTCAAACACATGGGCGGCGCAGTTCATCGAGGAGCCGCCAGTCGAGGACGACGGACCACAGTTCGAGGCCGAGGACCTCTAAGAAGGGGACTTTGATGAGAATCCCAATGAGGGTCCAGAGGAGGATGATGATGATGGAGACGCTGCTAGTGATATTTCACATGTCTCCATGGACTCAGATTAGTGGGCTATTTTATTTTGTATTTCTTCTTATTTTGGCCTAGACGAGCGGGATGTGCTCGGAGAACTCGTATTGTACTTTTCTTTAAAATTATTGTACTTCAAAAGCTTTGGTATTAATGAGAATTATGCTTTATTATTATTATCTGTTGTATTATTATGACTGTTGCTAACATAATCTTTGATATGATATCTAACTTGACCTCTGGCATGACAACTTATCTAACTTTTGACTAACACTCTGACATATGTTGACTAACACTCTAACCCCTCCATATAGAACCATGGCTAGAAAGGGAACATACGTACGTAACCCTAGACGCAAATCCGAGGCAGCAAGGATCAAATTAATGGTGGATAAACGGGTCAGCAAGGTACTTGCTGAATACGAGGCGAACCGACTTGCCAGCGAGACAAGTGGCACCGACAACGGTACTAGCAACTGTCCAACCCGATTAAATTAGTGTAGACAACCTTAAGCGCTAACACGTTACGTTGAACTCCGATGCACAGGTTCTCATGGGAATGCAGCGAAAGGATGTTCGTTCAAAGCCTTCCTTAGCTGTCACCCTCACAAGTTCCAGGTTACTGAAGGAGCAGTGGGACTGCTTCGCTGGATCGAGAAGCTGGAGTCAGTCTTCTCTATGTCTGAGTGCTCGGAGGAAAACCGGGTGAAATATGCTACAGGAACACTGGAGGGACCGACCCTCACCTGGTGGAACACCCATGTCCAAACTCTCGGACTTGAAACCGCAAACTCCATTCCTTGGGAGAATTTCACCAGGATGCTTCATGAGGAGTATTGTCCTCGTGACGAGATCCTGAAACTTGAGGAAGAATTCTGGGTACACAAGATGGTGGGATCAGAAATCGAGAAGTACTGTACTCGGTTTCACGAGCTGTGCAAGCTGTGTCCGGCAATGGTAATGCCAGAATACAAGAAAATCGAGCAATTCATTAGTGGATTGCCGAAACAAATCCAGAGTACTGTGACTGCATCCGACCACACCACCATCCAACCACTGATACGCTTGGCGCACAAGCTAACTGATCAGGCAGTAGCCCAAGGGAAGCTGCCTAAGAGGGGTGAACATCTGAAGCCCCAAGAACCCAAGAGAAAGTGGGAACCCAGCCATAACCGTACCTTTTCACCCCAACAGCCAACTCAACACCGCCCAGCACCGGCTAAGGTTTTCACTGCCACTCAACCGAACACTCAGAGTAAAGGAGGATACCAGGGCAACAGCCCAAAATGCAACAACTGTAACTTCCACCACTTTGGCCCGTGCAAGAGAGTCAAATGTACCAACTGTGGGAGGAACGGGCACATGGCCAAGGAATGCCGATCAAACCCCAACCCCAACCTCAACAAAGATAATACATTGAAGGGGTGCTTCACCTGTGGAAAGTTGGGACACATGCGCCAAGACTGTACGCAGAACAAGAACGCAGGTGGCAACCCGGCTAGGGGTCGGGCATTCGCCATTGGATCAGGAGAAGCTAAAGATGATCCAAACTTCGTTACTGGTACGTTTCTGTTAAATAATGTATATGCTAGTATATTATTTGATACCGGTGCCGATATGAGTTTCATCTCTAGTGACTTTAGCAAATTGCTTGATATGACACCAACACCACTAGACTATAAGTACACCGTAGATTAGCGGACGGAAAACTGATCGAAACACAACATATCATCAAAGGGTGTGTTCTGACACTAGCAGACCATCAACTGGTTATTGACCTGATGCCGGTAACTCTCGGGAGCTTCGACGTGGTGATTGGAATGGATTGGCTATCTGCAAACCATGCTGAGATCGTATGCAACGAGAAGATTGTACGAGTTACGTTGCCTAGTGGAGAGCAGATCTCAATCCAAGGGGAACGACGCGGAATACCGTTAAACATTATGTCCTGCATGAAAGCAAGCAAATACCTGAAGAAGGGATACACAGTTATCCTAGCACTTATCACTGAACAGCCGAAGAAGGAACGGAAGATCGAGGACATCGCCGTTGTTCGCGATTATCCGGAAGTTTTTCCTGAAGATCTACCAGGACTACCACCGATGCGACAAGTGGAGTTTCAGATAGACCTAACACCAGGAGCGGCACCAATAGCCAAGGCACCATACCGGTTGGCTCCTACTGAAATGCAGGAATAATCTAATCAACTGCAAGAGTTGTTGGATAAAGGATTTATCCGACCGAGCTTCTAACCTTGGGGAGCTCCGGTCTTGTTCGTAAAGAAGAAGGACGGTTCATTCCGTATGTGCATAGACTACCGAGAACTGAACAAGGTAACGATCAAGAATCGATACCCTCTACCACGAATAGACGATCTGTTTGACCAACTACAAGGGTCAAGCTACTATTCGAAGATCGATCTGAGATCTGGTTACCATCAACTTAGAATACAGGAGGAAGACATACCGAAGACAGCCTTCCGAACACGGTACAGACATTACGAGTTTCTGGTTATGCCGTTCGGACTAACCAACGCACCGAAAGTATTCATGGATCTCATGAATCGGGTGTGTAAACCGTATCTTGATAAGTTCGTAATCGTATTTATTGATGACATCCTGATCTATTCCAAGACTCAAGAGGAACATACCGATCACTTAAGACGTGTCTTGGAACTGCTGAGGAAGGAACAACTATACGCGAAGTTTTCCAAATGTGACTTTTGGATTCGCGAAGTACAGTTCCTTGGGCACGTGATGAACGAAAAGGGGATACATGTAGACCCAGCAAAAATGGAGGCAATCAAGAGTTGGGCAGCACCTAAGACTCCAACCGAGGTGCGGCAATTCTTAGGATTGGCCGGGTACTACGGGCGGTTTATCGAGGGATTCTCGAAGATCGAGCAATCATTGACTTCACTTACGCACAAAGACAAGAAATTCGAATGGGGAGAAAAACAAGAAGCTGCTTTCGATCTGTTGAAGCAGAAATTGTGCAGTGCACCAATCTTATCGCTACCAGACGGGTGCGAAGATTTTGTGGTGTATTGTGACGCATCGAAGCAAGGACTAGGTTGCGTTCTGATGCAACGCGAGAAAGTTATAGCTTATGCGTCCCGGCAATTGAAAGTGCACGAAAAGAACTACACCACCCACGATTTGGAGTTGGGAGCCGTAGTGTTCGCGCTGAAAATCTGGCAAAACTATCTCTATGGTACAAAATGCACCATATTCACTGATCATAAGAGCCTACAACACATTTTCGACCAAAAGGAACTAAACATGAGACAACGTAGATGGGTCGAACTGATAGGCGATTATGACTGTGCAATCAAGTATCACCCTGGAAAGGCGAACGTAGTAGCCGACGCGCTGAGCCGGAAGGAAACAACCAAACGCGTACGTGCACTACAACTTACCATCCACTCCGAACTACCCAATCAAATTCGGATCGCACAACAAGGAGCGTTGAAGACAGAAAACCTCACTCTCGAGGCCATGCGAGGGATGGACAAACAAATGAAACAGAAAGACGACGGAGCTTACTACCTAATGGATCGTATTTGGATCCCACGTTATGGGGGATTAAGGGAGGTAGTAATGGATAAAGCTCATAAGAGCTGATACTCAGTACATCCAGGTTCTGACAAGATGTATCACGATCTAAAGGCAACTTATTGGTGGCCTAACATGAAGTCAGAAATCGCAACGTATGTGAGTAAGTGCCTGACTTGCTCAAAGGTCAAAATCGAATACCAGAAACCTTCAGGGTTACTCCAACAACCGGAAATTCCAGTATGGAAATGCGAGCATATTTCCATGGATTTTATCACCAAGCTGCCAAAGACAACTAGTGGTTGCGATACCATCTGGGTTATTGTAGAACGACTCACAAAATCAGCACACTTCCTGCCAATTAAGGAAACTAATAAGTTGGAAAAGTTAACCCGAATATATTTGAAGGAGATCGTATCCAGACACGGAGTCCCGATCTCTATAATATCTGACCGAGACAGCCGTTTCACGGCACATTTTTGGAAGTCCTTACACAAGGCACTGGGGACAAGGTTGGATATGAGCACAGCTTATCACCCGCAAACCGATGGTCAGAGTGAAAGAACCATCCAGACCTTGGAGGACATGCTTCGGGCATGCGTGATTGACTTCGGTAACAGCTGGGAGACACACCTACCTTTGGTGGAGTTCTCATATAATAACAACTATCACACCAGTATTGGAGCTGCACCTTTTGAAGCACTCTACGGGCGTAAGTGCAGATCACCACTCTGTTGGGCGGAAGCTGGCGAAAGCCAACTGACCGGACCCAAACTCGTGCACGAAACAACGGAAAAGATCGTGCAGATACGTAACAGAATGGCAGCAGCTCGGGACCGACAGAAGATCTATGCCGACAAGAGGCGCAAGCCTTTAGAGTTCCAAGTGGGAGACCGTGTACTTCTTAAAGTCTCGCCTTGGAAGGGAGTGATCCGGTTCGGGAAGCGGGGAAATCTAAACCCTCGCTATATTGGACCTTTCGAAATCACTAAACGGATAGGCCCGTTGGCCTACGAACTACAGCTACTACAGGAACTGAGTAGCGTACACAACGTGTTTCACGTTTCGAACCTCAAGAAGTGTTTATCAGACGAAACTCTCGCAACTCCTCTAGAGGAAATCCAGATTGACGAACAACTACACTTCATAGAGGAACCGGTGGAAATTATGGACCGGGAATTCAAAAAGTTGAAACTTAGTAAGATACCCATTGTTAAAGTTCGATGGAACTCGCGGCGAGGACCGGAATACACCTGGGAACGGGAGGACCAGATGAAAAAGAAATACCCTCACTTATTCTCCAACCAGACCAACACCGGCAACACGAACTGAATTTCGGGACGAAATTCCCAATAACTGGGGGATGATGTGACACCTCGTAATTTCCAGGTCAGCAATTTTATTATTTTAATAATAATGTTTGTTATTATTTCATACGTAGCACTAGAATAAATGCATTTAGTGTGACACGTGGCACAACAGTCTGAACACATCGATAATTCTGGGAATTATCGCACAACACTCGCACGTGTCTTGAATAACGAACGTTGGTGAACAGATCAAACCGTAGCACAAAAGGACTGCACTTAGGTTCGGGTGAACCTAATTTAGCTAGAACAAGGCCTATGTGTCGAGAAACGATGATCGTATTCGAGAAATACGAAATATTCGGTTCAAAACTATGAAATTGAGCTTATTGGGCTCAACCGAAACCCATCGCGGTACGCGATGGGCACCCAATTGGGCCTTCGCAGTACGCGAAGCCTGGGCGGGAGAATTTGAACTCTCCGAAAACCATCGCGGTACGCGACGACCGATCATCTTCCATCACCGCGGTACGCGGCGTGTTTCGGGAACAAAATGATTATTTTAAGCGCCGCGGTACGCGGAGTTCCTTTTTGAACAAACATCGCGGTACGCGACGACCCCAACACGCAAAAATCTTTATAAAACCAATGTTAATCATTCTGTCGACCCCCCTCCTATTTTCCGAATTACCAGCGACCATATTCCACCATTATCGTCTGAAACCCATCTTCTAGCACCTTGGGAAGCCATTGGAAGGACTTGGAGGATTTGGGGCTAAAGTGAAGCACTTGGAGGTCCATCTATCATCTCCATTCTTCGAACTTCGACTAGGAGGCTTCACTAGCGGTTCCTGGAGCTTCTAACCATCAATCTCAGATTACATTCCATGGATTTGAAGACCATTGAGGTAGTACTATGTTCAATCTTGCTAAAAATCATCACTAGGCACACATGCAAGCCATATTGGCCACATGCATCACCATCACCACTTTGATCACGAAATTTTGATAGATGAGATCTGTTGTTTATTGATTTATTCACTGATTTGGTGATTTGATAATGATCTATGACGATTCTTATTGATTTAAATGGCCGTATGTTGATTTTATGATGAGATGGGTACTTTTGAGTACATGCATGGATGATCTAAGTATGTTGCCATGATATTTGATGATGAAATGTTGTTACAAGTGTTATTGATGATGTTCCATATAGTTAGAATGTTGATTTTGGTCAAGAATTGTCAAAGATGTGAATATTACTAAAAATAGTAACTTTATTGTTACTAAGAATGTGTTTTTGATGAAATAACCATATTTGTATGTTTAGATCCATAAGTTATATTTAAAAATGATGTTTAGAAGTTAGATGGTGATTATTTGGTGCATAGAATTGTTTAGAATTGTCAAAAGTATGAATTTTACAAGTGTTACTAAATATAGTAACTTTTTGGTCACAAGTTGCTAATAGATGATGAATTTGATAATGTGTTGAGTCTAACATGCTTAATTGGTGATAATATGATAATATTGAATGATTGTTGATGTTGAAAGAATGGATTTTGTGTATATCTCAATAAGTTACTAAAAATAGTAACTTTATTTTACAAAACCGATGATTTGTCGCATGCTAGACATAACAGGTATGATTAGATGACTACTTAGGACTAAGATGATGATACTAGAAGATGTTGGTTGTTAAAATTGTGGAAATATGCTTATTTGTGCAAACTTTCTAAATATAGAAACTTTTACGCGCAACCTATGCCAAACCGGCTATGTGTAACTATGTGCTATGTGATAACATGCTCATTTAGGATAAATATGCATATTAGAATAATCGGAATATGATTTTATGCATGACTTGCCAAATATGGAAACTTTCCTAAAATAGAAACTTACCATAAATAGTAAGTTTCCTCATGGGAATGATTTTGGTATCCGTACATTTCACACGACACTAAACCACACGTTACACGAGCACTTGATCCAAAACCGTCACCAACGGGTCGTTAGGTCCAACACGGTCAACACGGTCAAACACGGTCAACTCGACCCACGTAACAACTTGGAGTTGTTAAACACTAAACACGGTCCTGCGAAACCCACACATTGTGAACACGAACTCATAACACCTACGTGAAATAGGTGACTACTAGCCGGCGAGCTACACTACTCTATTGAGCTAACGCATTTCACAAACTCAGGTGAGTTTACGGCCCCACTTTTACTCTTTAACTGTTTTGTTAAACTATTGGGGTGAGAATACTATGCAACTATTTTAGATATATGTCTGGTATGTTGTGAAAACTATTTTCGAGTGTAACTATTATCGCTTAAAGCCCTCACTTAACCTTACCGTTAGTTGTGTAAACGAACGAGTCATAATTACGTAGTACTACTGGGTTTGACTAACCCCACTCGGCACCAATGTTGACTGGAGGTCATAACGAGTGTAATTTCGATGTGAATGCGGGTTCAGCGATGACTCGCGGAGGCAAACGGAAACAGTCTAGTTTCGGTAAGATGAACTGACACACTCAACGGATCGTAGTATCCAACAACTAAACTTAACATACCCAGTATATATATCTGTTTACTATTTATGTCTGTCTAAACCTGTGAACTCACCAACTTTTTAGTTGACACTTTTCGCATGTATTCTCAGGTAACTAATGGAGCACACGCTAGGACATAAAGGAGGAGTAAAAGAGAGTCTCATGCATATTAGGCTCCTAGGCTTGTGTTGATGTGTTCATTTTGAAAACAATTTGATTTATGTAGTGTCTGACACAAATTTACTTTCCGCTGCAAACTATGTTACTTAAGTTGTTTAAAACATTTTCCGCTGCTTACTTATGAAAACTATGTTATTTTACGTATCTGTGTGATTGTATAACTCATATAGAGTCGTTCTATATGACCATGAGCTGTGATCCTGGCCACGTCACACCCACGTGTACTGACACCACGAGTGGGAATTTGGGGGGGTGTGACAGTATGCAATGTTTTCTACCCCAAAGGTAGAAAATGTAAAAAGGGGTCGTGAACTCACATGTTACAGCAGTCCCGATGTATGAGTGTGTTCGCGTCTGCGAAAGCTAGCAATCCTGCTAGTAGGCACCTATAACCATATATGTGTGAGTATGTGTTCTGTGTTGTGTTGTATCCCATACAACTCCAAGTGTCGGTGTGCTCGACCGAGTGTGTGTGTTGTCTAGTGAGACTCGATGAATCGTTGGTGACACGATTGTTGTGTTTATGTGCCTTGATGCACATAAGACACCAAAATGCATCCTATGACTCTAATCACATAAGTTACCATTTTTAGAAAGTTTCCAATTTAGGAAGGTGTGGTTATGAAATCCCATTTTATAAATCAAATCACTCCAGTATGATTGTAAAAATACGTTTATACACTTAAAACACATTGTTTGCGCATAAATCACCATTTATGCCGTTTTGCCCAAATAAAGTTTCCTTATTTGGAAAGTATCCGTTTAAAAGTTCGTTTTCACAAATCCAAGTTTCCAAATATTTTAAAAAACCATTTCTAAACATATTTCAATAACCCAAGTTTATCAAAACACTTTAAAACATCAAAAGCCCTCTTTTGATTTTTAAAAGTTTCCATAAATAGTAAGTTTCTACAACCCAAGTTTTTGACAAAATCAATTACTTCAATGTGTTTCTAAACACTCCAATATACATTTAACAACATCTAGACATGTCTAACATGTCTAGACCATCACAAATCCAAGACTTGCAACATAAAAGTTTCCTTTTATGGCAAGTGTACCAAAACATCATCAAATCCACCAATAACTAAACCAAACTTAAATCTAACATCACTAAGCACTAGAATCAGTAAATCTATGACAATAACACATCAAATCACCAACAAATTCGTGCACAATAACCGTAAGGAGTTGCATGTGGGTTTTTACCAATTGCATGTGCGATCTAACCATAGATAAACAAGATAAACTACCTTAGAAGCTTAAATTCGTGGTAGAACATGTTCTGGAACTAAAATGGTGGCTGATGATGAGCTCCTAGCTTGTGGATGGCTTCCAAGAACTCTCCTTGAGCTTCAATGGCTTCAAATCACTCCAAGGTTGCAAGAAAAAGCTTCAAGGATGTTACCAGGGGGATTTGAGGTTGATATCAGTGGGTTTTGGTCGCAAATAGGTGTGAGAGCTCGAGTGGATTGCAAAGGAGCTGGGTAGAAATGAGATGGGGTTGATTATAAAGAAATTTTGATCTGCATGGGCTGCGCGTACCGCGGAGGCCGATCAAAATCTATTACCGCGTACCGCGATGGAATTCGGGAGTCCCGACTCCCGGTTTTCTTCGCGTACTGCGAAGCCTTTCGCGATGTGGTTGTCGTGTACCGCGACGGCTCCATTTTCTTGCTTTTCGATTTCATTGATATGATTTCGCTCGTACTCGATCCCTATCGTATATCCAAAGTATCTAATGCTCGTTTAGCACATAATCATGCAATATCATATAAGTTTGATTGGTCACCAACATTTGTGCGACTCGTGTGTGTTTCGATAATTCCTCGAATTATCTTTGATAGTTTGTGTTTGTGTCTAACGAAGTGTTTGCACGCTTGATTAATCCTAATCAACGTGTAATGCACAATTCAATAACTCCTCGAATTATTGTTTTGTGTTAGTGTTGTGTTTGCCACACTTGGTATGCACTACATTACACTATTTTTGTGCTACATTATATTATACTTTATTTTCAACATTTGATGTTAAAGTTTAGTACAAATTCCACCAAAACTTTTTAAAATTAAGTACAAAATCTTAAAAATCCAGTACATTTTATGAAATACATAACTTAAATATAAATATTTGAATACAGTACAAACATGTCTAAAAACAATACAAAATTTTTAAGATTACTAATTATTTGTATCAATACAGTAAAAATATTTGAATACAGTACAAAATATTTGAATATAGTACAAAATATTTAAATACTGTATTTTAAATATTCCATAATAATTAATGTGACTTTTTATAATGTATAACAAAAGTTTCATTTTGGTTTTTTTTTAAATTAAATAGTTGGTGTATGCCAATGACATTTATCAAAGACAAAATCCCAAGAAAAAGAAAGTTCCAGGCATTTCTTTCAACACCAATGAAAGCTTGAATGAGCTTGATGCACAGCTGATTGATGAACAAAATATCATCAAACAAGAATCAACTGATTCTAAAGTGAAAGGGAAAGCTAATGTGGACAAAGTTAAGTTGCCATTAACACTGGTTAACAAAAAAAGGAAGAAAAGAAATGATGACCAAGAAGATTTGCAGGTCATAAAAAAGAAAACGAAAACAAAAAATGAAAATGAAGAGTTGATATCATCTTTCATTGTGAAAAAGAACAAAACAGAAAGGAGCAAAGGGAAGAAAAACAATGTTTACAAAAAAGAGAAAAAAACAACTACTTCAAAACCAAAAGTGCAGAGGTATTTCATTTGAACACATATATGTTGTACTCAATATTTCATATTTGTATAATTTTTATTTTCTTTTAACATATGCAAGGAATGGGTTGTTACAATTGAAGAAAAGACAAAAGAGTTAGACAACTTTGTTAAGGATGTGGAGTTCTTAATCATCAAATGTTTTAATGAAATTGAAGATGATGATAAAATATTTCCACAAATTGAAGAATGGATGTCAAGACTTACAAAATACAAAGAAATGAGAAAAAATGAAGAAAAAGATGATAATGATGCTGCTGTAAATACGTTAATGGTGGAAGGTAAAAAACAGTACAATTCTAATCTAAATACAGTACATATTGCATTTGATTTCTTAAAAAAACTCAAAATTTAACTAATTATATATTGATGCAGGAGATCAAGTTAAAACTGATGATGATGTTCATGTTGAAAAGGAAATGGAAGAGAATCAAGAAAAAGGAGAAAAGATTGAGGATGTTGTTCAGATGCAAGGTAAAAACAGTACAACTCTAACCTAAATACAATACATATTGCGTTTGATTTCTTAAAAAAGCTCAAACTTTAATAATGATATATTGATGCAGGAGATCAAGCTGAAAATGATAATGATGTTGCTGTTGAAAAGAAAATGGAAGAGGATAAAGAAGAGGAAGAACATAATGAGGATGTTGTTGAGATGAAAGGTAAATATAGTACAACTCTAACATAAATCTAGTACATATTGCATTTGATTTGTTTAAAAATCTCAAACTTTAATTAATGATAAATTGATGTAGGAGATCAAGCTGAAGATGTTGATGATGATGTTGATGTTGAAAAGGAAATGGAAGAGGATAAAGAAGAAGAAGAACATAATGAGGATGTTGCTGAGATGAAAGGTAAATATAGTACAACTCTAACATAAATCTAGTACATATTGCATTTGATTTGTTTAAAAATCTCAAACTTTAATTATTGATAAATTGATGCAGGAGATAAGGTTGAAGATGTTGATGATAATG
Organism: Mikania micrantha; assembly: GCA_009363875.1. Taxonomy (NCBI): domain Eukaryota; kingdom Viridiplantae; phylum Streptophyta; class Magnoliopsida; order Asterales; family Asteraceae; genus Mikania; species Mikania micrantha. Next base: position 10,143,502 of record CM018697.1, on the reverse strand, counting down.
TAAAACTTTAAAAGCAAATGGAAGAGGATCAGAAACAAGAAGATAAAAATGAGGATATTCTTGAGGTCCAAGGTACATACAGTACAAATATTAACCTAAATACATAACATATTGCATTTCATTTCTTAAAAACTCTAACCTAAAAAACAGTACATATTAAATTTGATTTGTTAAAAACTTAAACTTTAAGTAATAATACATTGATGCTGGACATAAAGACAAAAATGAAGAAGATAAAAAAGAAGAATCTGTTAAAGTTCCAGGTAATACAGTACAAATGTAACATAAAATCCAGTACACATTACATTTTATTTGATAAAAACTCAAACTTTAAACTCAAAAGGAAACTTTTCAAATTCAAGGTAAACAGTAGATAAACTTTCAATTAATTACATAATTCATTTTATTCAATGTAGTACATTTTTATTTTTATTTTATAATACAGAAATGACTGAAATTAGTCCAACTTTTCTTGGAGAACTTATACAAGAGTAGAAAATGTTGAATGAGAACACAATAAAGATGTGAAAGGTATTTCTATTAATTTTAAATGATTTATGATTAATTTTTATAATCCACTAACTAAAGTTTAAATCATTTACAAATTACATTTTATTTGTTTTTGAAATACAGAATTGAATGAATTGAGTTTAAGTTTGGTTGATGAGATGATTGAAGCAGTAGATAAAGTGGAAGGTAATTTTAGTTGTGATTTTATATAATTTATGTATTGTATGTATTTTAAAGTATATATCTTAAGCTTATATACTTTCATAAACTTTTAAATGCATGTTTTAAGCTGATCTTGAAGTTAAAGTTGATGAAGATGATGATAAAATTGGAGCTCTAATAGCGAATTTAGAATTTCTTTCGTCAAATGAAGCTAATTGTCAACAAACAAATAAGAAGAGCAATGAGGAAAAGAAAACAGATGATGAAGTACTTTTTATAAAAGCAGAAAAACCAAAGAATCCGGTTGATCGACAAAAGCGTATAATAAAGTTGTCAGATGCTCTAAGATCACCATACAGACAACGGATTTTATAACTTAATGTTGAAAGGGTTAAAATTGAAGAACGAATTTCTGAATGGATTTTTTCTGCTACTGGAGAAGTTTGGTAATGCATATAAATTTCTATATCTAAAAAAATAAAAATACGAAAACTAATGAGTTTACCATAATTGCAGGGAAATACTCTTTGGTACTTTAATCAATAACAAGTTTGCAAAGATATCTTTTGAATCATTTTATCCAAAACAGTATATTCATATTGGTGTGATGAGTTGTTGGTCAAATGTATTAAACCATGAAGAACAATTCAAAAGCAAAGATTCAACTTCAAGGTTGTTTTGCCCATGCAATATGCTGGTAAGTTCAAATACTATATATTAATATTTATTGCATTATAACATAATATGTAATCCAAATACAGTACAATTTTTTATAAAAATAGATGTTCTATATTTGATTATAGAATACATAATATGTAATTCAAATCCAGCACATACAAATCAAGTTTATACAAAATCCTGTACATGTACAGAATTTGAAAAGAGAACCAAACCTGTTAATTAATTTATTAATTCATTTAAAAACATGATACTTATTAAGTTTAATACAATACAATTTTTTATAAGAATATATGTTATGTATTTTGTCGCACCCCGAGAAATCCTGTCCCTTCTGGGGCGCGAGCGGCAGCAGATTGTCAGGATCGCAGTCTCCGGTCACACAACATGCGAGACCTATATGTCTGATTACGCACGTACATCCAATGATTTGGATAAAAAATTTTATCAATATCAGAGTTGCGTAAGTAAAGTATAAGTTAACAAAACATTTTAGCATTCGTAATTTGCGGAAGCGTTAATTTAAAACAGTTTCAAAATGATAATTAACAATAGTTGCGGAAGCGATTAAAGATGTTTAACAATACATAAGAGCACTACTAAATGATAACAAAAGTTTAATAGACTAAGACACTTTAAACAGATGCATGCGACTCCAGCCTAGCATCTTATTCCTTGTGCGCGTGCCTTAGTTACCTGAGAAAACATGCGGGTAAAAGGTCAACACAAAGGTTGGTGAGAGCACAGGTTTGTAATCAACAGTAAACATCCAAATGTTTAAAATAAATGTTTTGCAGGCCTATATTTCAATACAATGCAATATCCATTGATAGCTAGTCAATATGAGTTATACCATATGCGGGTTCGCAACCGAAGCTAACATGCTGCCTCCCGCCATGTCCATCTAAGACATGGCAATGTTGTTTGGTCAATTATGCACTGTTCCAACCTCCAGTCGGGGTGGCCATACGGCTCGCAACAGTGGGGCTTGTCAGGCCCAAATAGTACTATTCAGAATTACCACGCTAAGCGCAACGCGCTATTAACGGTTTGAAGTGTGTTTATTGAGGACTTATCAGTTTTGTGGATGAATGCTACACATATGCATATACGATATTAGCATGTACAAAAATAACCAAAAGTGTGTATGTTGTTCAAAAGCAGTTGTATGCAATGTATTCTCCCCCAAAGGTAGAAAATGTAAAAAGGGGCCATGAACTCACATGTTACAGCAGTCCCGATGTATGAGTGTGTTCGCGTCTGCGAAAGCTAGCAATCCTGCTAGTAGGCACCTATAACCATATATGTGTGAGTATGTGTTCTGTGTTGTGTTGTATCCCATACAACTCCAAGTTTCGGTGTGCTCGACCGAGTGTGTGTGTTGTCTAGTGAGACTCGACGAATCGTTGGTGACACGATTGTTGTGTTTATGTGCCTTGATGCACATAAGACACCAAAATGCATCCTATGACTCTAATCACATAAGTTACCATTTTTAGAAAGTTTCCAATTTAGGAAGGTGTGGTTATGAAATCCCATTTCATAAATCAAATCACTCTAGTATGATTGTAAAAATACGTTTATACATTTAAAACACATTGTTTGCGCATAAATCACCATTTATGCCATTTTGCCCAAATAAAGTTTCCTTATTTGGAAAGTATCCGTTTAAAAGTTCGTTTTCACAAATCCAAGTTTCCAAATATGTTTAAAACCATTTCTATACATAATTCAATAACCCAAGTTTATCAAAACACTTTAAAACATCAAAAGCCCTCTTTTGATTTCTAAAACTTTCCACAAATAGTAAGTTTCTACAACCCAAGTTTTTGACAAAGTCAATTACTTCAATGTGTTTCTAAACACTCCAATATACATTTAACAACATCTAGACATGTCTAACATGTCTAGACCATCACAAATCCAAGACTTGCAACATAAAAGTTTCCTTTTATGGCAAGTGTACCAAAACATCATCAAATCCACCAATAACTAAACCAAACTTAAATATAACATCACTAAGCACTAGAATCAGTAAATCTATGACAATAACACATCAAATCACCAACAAATTCGTGCACAATAACCGTAAGGAGTTGCATGTGGGTTTTTACCAATTGCATGTGCGATCTAACCATAGATAAACAAGATAAACTACCTTAGAAGCTTAAGTTCGTGGTAGAACATGTTCTGGAACTAAAATGGTGGCTGATGATGAGCTCCTAGCTTGTGGATGGCTTCCAAGAACTCTCCTTGAGCTTCAATGGCTTCAAATCACTCCAAGGTTGCAAGAAAAAGCTTCAAGGATGTTACCAGGGGGATTTGAGGTTGATATCAGTGGGTTTTGGTCGCAAATAGGTGTGAGAGCTCGAGTGGATTGCAAAGGAGCCGGGTAGAAATGAGATGGGGTTGATTATAAAGAAATTTTGATCTGCATGGGCTGCGCGTACCGCGGAGGCCGATCAAAATCTATTACCGCGTACCGCGATGTAATTCGGGAGTCCTGACTCCCGGTTTTCTTCGCGTACTGCGAAGCCTTTCGCGATGTGGTTGTCGCGTACCGCGACGGCTCCATTTTCTTGCTTTTCGATTTCGTTGATACGATTTCGCTCGTACTCGATCCCTATCGTATATCCAAAGTATCTAATGCTCGTTTAGCACATAATCATGCAATATCATATAAGTTTGATTGGTCACCAACATTTGTGCGACTCGTGTGTGTTTCGATAATTTCTCGAATTATCTTTGATAGTTTGTGACTGTGTCTAACGAAGTGTTTGCACGCTTGATTAATCCTAATCAACGTGTAATGCACAATTCAATAACTCCTCGAATTATTGTTTTGTGTTAGTGTTGTGTTTGCCACACTTGGTTTCCAAAACCAATGTGCAATGTACGATTCGATAGTTCCACGAACTATCGTTTCGCAGTAGTTTGTGTTCAACTCATCTAATCAGACATAATTAAATGAAATGCAACAAGTATGAATGTGAAATGTAAAGAGTATAAGAGTTGCAATTTACCTGAAATTGCCGGGTGTCACATCATCCCCTTGTTGAAAGAAATTTCGTCCCGAAATTTGGTTATTGTTGGTAGTGTTTGAGAAGAAAAGTGTTTGGGAAGACAAAAATTTTCTGGTTGTCACATATTTGATGATATAATACACAAAATGCAATCCAGTACCAATTAATTAAAATCTTCATTTTTGTGCAGGGAGAAAACAATTTCAAGGCTAGAATGAGACTTAATGAATTGTTGATAAATTTGGAAACCAATCTTGAGTCGACTCTACTATCTTCAATTTACAAAAGTGTTGAAGATGTAGACATATTGATTGTGCCAATTTTGCAAGATTCACATTACTATCTCATTTGTTTCAATTTCAAAAATGAAACAATTGATGTCATAGACAATATGAAAGGGAAAATGAAAGCGAAACAAAAATATCGTGTCACAAGAATGGTAATATTCTTTTAAAATTTTTAAATTATATTAAATGCAAAATATTGTTATAGTTAGCAAAGTGACAAATTGATATTGAATGTTTTTTTCATTGTAGACACAAGTTATGTTAAACTACTTGGAAAACCATTTCCAAAGTTTACATAATAAACTTGATGGAGTTGTTCCAACAAAAGTAGACTTGCCTTGGCAAACAGATAAGAATTTTGTTGATTGTGGTGTCTTTGCAATGAGACACATGGAGACATATAAAGGACAACCTATAAATGAATGGGCAAATGATTGTGGATTAAAAGAAGAGGCTAAGCAGTTTTAATAGGCCAATTAAATGATCTGAGGATAAAATATCTTTCAAAGTTGCTGTTATCAGATGTAAATTTGCTGCGTGATAAAGTGATGTCACAACTAGAAGACTTTGAAAAGATTGGCATATCTGAAAGGGAAAAGTTGAAGAAAGGTGCTGAAAAAAGAATCATCAATAGGATAAAGAAATATTGTTGAACATCCACTAGTACTTTTGTTATAAAACAATAGTAGTTTTATTAATGTGTAATTGCCAATACATTGGATATTGTGGTTTTGTGGATTCTGTGCAAATGATCATTTCAAATTAGTAAATATTATTGTTTTGTTTACAAAATGCAGAACATATATTTCTAAATACAGTACACAGATCAAGCACTTTTCACGTACTGTATTCTGGTCTATGTAAAAATGCAGTACATTTACAGTTATCATTACATTATCCAGTACATGTTCTTCATAACAAAGTCATTAAATTCACTACTAATTTCATGTATATTTGTTTTTACAAAAACACACTGTATTTGTTTATTAACTACCAATTTCAATTGATAATAAAATGCAGTACACATAAAACCAATGCAGTACACATAAGAAGTTATCTACTTTATCAGGTACATTTTGTAAAATTTTATCATTCAATATTGTAAAATGCATAAGATAATCCAGTACATGATTGAATAATATTCTATGCATACCATAATCCAGTACATCTTTAAAACAATGACATATTGAAAATTTTTTAATACAACCATATTCTACAAATAAGGAAAACAAAATAAAAGACATAATCATAAAATTTGAGAAGTCTCCAAATGTTCTTTTGTAGTATTTTGGTTGATATCAGCAACATCTCTTGTTGTCGGACAACTACGTTTGTTGTGGCCTCTCCTTTTACAAATAATACATGCACGTCCTTTTTTCTCTTTTTGAACATATGCTAACTCACGGTAAGATTTCATACGTTTTTGAGAACCACTACCTTTAGTTCTAATCCCAATGGGTCTTTTAATAGTAACAAAAGAAGGCGGATCTCCATGAACAATATTTGAAAATCTATCATTTTTACTCAAAGATTTCTTCTCAACAAAAGAAGAATCAACCTTTGAGATCATATCTTTTAATTGATCCCTGTTTTATAAATAACAAAAGTCAAGAAAAAATATTTGTACAATATAATGTATAAGCAATATAAATTTTTAAGTCAATACATACCTATATCGTGATAATTCATCAATGTCAGTCACAAGTCGATTAACAATGTACTCATTCGAAAAAAGGATGTCACGAACAATGCTACCAACATCTTCAACATTTTTACCACCAAAATTGCGACCAAACATAGGATAGTTAGACTTGTTTATAACATCTTTTGTCCATTTTTTCAAAACATATTTCTCAGGAAATTCTTTTATTCCACACATACGTAAAACATAAAAGATATGCCTACACAACAAGCTGTACTGCTCATACCTTTTGCAACTACACTTGATTTTTATATCTGTTTTTCTAAAAAAAACCTAAAATAAAAGAACATTAAGATGCAATTAATACAACACATAAATAAAAGTATAACCAAAAAAAATATATAAATAGTACAAACATGTTTTAAAACAAACAATACATGTACTGTATTATTAACTTATATAACTAAAAATAGTACATATTTAAAAATACAGTACAGTATATAAAATTTAGTATTGTATTTTTATAACACAAACAACATACATATTTAAAAGCAAAACAATATACCTCAAATGGATCACTAAAAATGGGACCTGTCTCCATAATGAGATACTTGGTAAAGTCATCAACAGCACCATAAGACATGCACACGCATTCGTTAACAGCCGCATGAATTTCAGTTTGAACATTCTTAAAAATAGATCTTGTATAAATCTTAACTGCTTGATGTTCAAGCTCATAATTGGTACACATATCTGGTGTGGTGTACCTAGTGTCATGATCATTTTTTCTATGTGTAAATCATTGAGATTCCATTGCAGTTTCAAAATGAGTAAGAAACTCAACCAAACTCAGCTTTGTGTTAGTTAATTGCCCAAAAAAATGATTCTCGCTCTCTGACCTAGATGTTGTACGCATAAGTCCAGACATATGCTGATGACGATAATATGCTGGTATCCAATTAAATCTTAATTCAAACATATCAGAAATCCAATTGTTATGATTTAAGTTGTATTCTGTCATTATTTCAATCCATTTTCTCTCAAAAAAATCAGGTTCAATCGCATCTGTCCAAACAATGTCACATAACTTTTTCTTAAAATCAGGATCATGTGATAATTTAATACCAACCTTATCAGCAATCTTCTTCATGATATGCCACATACATAATCGGTGTCTACTATTTGGAAAAACATCCTTAATTGCAACTCTCATGGCATTGTCTTGATCGGTAACGACAACTTTAGGTTCCTTACCAAAACATTTCATAAATGATTGAAGTAACCACCTATATGAATATGCAGTCTCATAAGCTAACAATGTTGCAGCAAATGTGACATTTCGATGATGATTGTCAATCCCAGTAAAAGGCACAAAAACCATCTCATACCTGAAATGTTAAAACATATTCAACACAATAATCAAATGCATCACATTAATGAAATGCAGCAAATGAAATGAAATCTATAATGCAACACATGAAATACAACCATGAAATGTACACATAATGAAGCACAATCACAAACATATGCATTTACAGAACTTGGAAAACATCTGAATAATTAAATGATTCATCACATGAATAGAATGAACAATAGGAACCGATGATAACCATTATGAATGCAGTACAAATAATGAAACGTACGCATAATGCAGCACAATGCAAAAAATAATAATGCAGTAGAAAAGGATTAATAATGAATGAATTGTTTCAGTAAGGGCTTACAAAAAACACAACAAACATATGCAATTCATAATGCAACACATTAATAAAATTAATAATGCAGCACAATTACAACCATTAGAAATGTAGTACAAAAAAGTTTATAATGAATGATTTAGAAAATGAATGAAATGCATAATACAAACCTATCAGAAACAATTTGAAATGAAGTAGAACTGATTATATGTATGCATAATGTAGCACAATCCCAAAAAATAGAAATGCAGTACAATAGGATTGATAATGAATGAATTGAATACATAATCCAGCATAATCAGAAACATTATAAATGCATACCTATTAGTGCGATATGTAGCATCAAAGGACATAACATAACCAAATGTATGATAATTTAACTTCATATATTCATCAGCCCAAAATAAACCAGCAAGAGTTTCATTTTCTCCGACGAAATAATCACAATAAAAATCAAGTGAAAACTCTTTCTTACTCAATAAATGCTTGACAGCCATGTCACAATCATATTCTCCAATGAATATGTTCAAATCCCTTCTAAAGTTCTTACAATCAACAGCCGTAACAGCAACATCCTCAAATCCACCATACCTAACCCACATAATGTTAAAAGCTTTTACTGGACCAATATTCATCATAGACAAATCAGAAATCAATTGTTCTTGAACAACAGACAATTTTCTAGATGCATGAAGAAGATGATAATCTTCCTTATCAACAAAATCATGATTGTGCCTCTCTTCAAATGCATAAATTCGATATTGCTTTGCATCAGTTAACATTAACTTGATTAGTGCCTTGCATCCAGTACGTTTGGAAGCTCTATTCCTTCTATCATGACACTTTTTTGCAGCACCATCATCATCATTTAAAGTGTCAGTTTTTTGACTAGCTTTCTTACCCTCTTTTGAACAAACAAAGTACTTTTTCGTTACAATACCATGAATGGAGTTTTGAGTGGTTTTTCTAACGGTAAAACCAGCTAACTTAGCATACTTTTGATAGAAGATAAATGCCTCATCAAGTGTATTAAAAACCATATCCACCCTAGGTTTAGATGGACTTCCAACATTTGGTGTATAAAAGATACAACTAAATGTTGGAGTTGATTTTTCACCTAATCAAAAAAATAAAATGATATATACATTAATACAGTACAAAATATACTAATACATTAAACTAACAATCTAGCACAATTGAAAATATTTAAACAAAAATCAATACCAGGACACTGATTTTCGTTCATCTTGTCACCAATCAAATTCAATAATCCAATAAAGCCCTAATTCATCTTCAAACGAGCCCTAGTTAATCTTCAAAACATTCAATTTATCAAATCAGCTATAAATTAACAAAAAAAAGCTAAAAATACCGAAAATCATAAACTACAAAACATATGTATCAAATACGCATCCAAACGATTGTTGAAACCCTAAAGACGATTGCCAAATGTCTGAATACAATTAATTTATAATTTAAATCATAAACAACGTGATTTGTATAAAAATTGAATAAAAGTGTCGTAACTTACGATTACAAGAACCAAAAAATTGAAGAATTAGAAGAATGTAGAATCCTCTCAATCGATCAGAAGCTTCGAATCATGGAATACGATCTTCTAAATCAATCGTGCGTGAACAATTTCACGGTCGATCGAAGAAAACGCAAGAACAACAAAATTCGTACAGTACTACAGAACAGAGGTTTGAGGTTTCCATTACAATTGTGAAGTTACCATATTACCCCTCCTTCTATTTCATTTAAATTGCCACATGTTTAATTCTGATTGGTTCTCACATTCTCACCCAAAAAACCCTTCTTATTTGAACCTTTGCCTATTGTAACATCCCAAATTTTTCTAAGATACAAGTTATTTGAATTCTACGTACGTGTAACGGATAAGTAACTCGTGGGAAAATAGACGAAAAATAACCAAGATGGGGCTTAGAAATCGTGTACTCGAAATAATGAAGATTTCGAGTACACCACACTTCGTGTACACCAGTTCGAGTACACTGGGTTTCGTGTACTCAAGATTTCGAGTACTAGACACTGCCTATAAATACCAGTGCCTTGGGAATGGTGCTAACCTTTGGCTGAAGCACATTTTCTCCCGAGTATTCGAAGTTGGAGCTCAAGAACTTCAAGATCGAGTTTTTAATCGACCAAACGGAAAAGGGAACGTACGAGGATCTATAAGAGTGCTCATCTACCTTCAAGTAAGAGTTCTAGACTGAAAAGTTAGGATTTTTATACAAAAGTTAGGATGGTTAAACAAAGGGGGAACTTATGCATAAAGCTCACACCTTTATGCATAAAGTTCGTAACTTTGAGGTTCCAATACGCTGGTAACAACCTAAGGAACCTAGAACTAGCTCCCCAAAGTCTTGGATGAATTTCTGAGATGTTTAATGACGAAAGGATGAGTACACGAAATCATGTACAGAGAGTACTCGAAATCATGGATGTATTTCGAGTACAGTGTATTTCGAGTATGCCTATTTCGAATACAAGGTGCCATTTCGTGTACATGGCCATTTCGTGTACAGAGGTTATTTCGTGTACCCTAATTTCGAGTACAGGAGTAATTAATGAACTTCTAGTGGTTCGAATACTTAGCTAAGTTTCGAGAACTGGAAGTAGGATGGGGAAGCTAGTAGCGATGGGGACTTAGAATAAGTCTAAGGATGGAATGTGATAAGATGATGTAATGATGTAGGTTCCCGGGTCTTAACTAAGGAGTTCGGTTAAGAAGACAAGGATCCATTATCAGGTGAGTTCTAGACGCCCTATTTTATGTTTAAATGTTTTGGGCTGGCATACATGCTTATTCTTATGTCTATGATGTTATGTGTTTATGATGATGATAAATGAATGAATGATATGCCATGACTATGTATGCATGTTTATGTGTTAACATGATTTATGCATGAAAGTATGCTAAGTATGACAAATGCATGATAAATGAGTTATGATGATGAATAACATGACATGATAATGATGCTAGCATATGATATGATGATGACTTTATGATAACATGCTTCGTGATGATAACTATGAGAATAGTTATAGGAGGATGACAAGATCCTAGGTTGCTAGGATGGAAGTATGATATGTAGGTATGGTGACATGATGTTATGATATGATAATGATGCTAGTATGTTATGATGAACTGTGCATGATGCCAGTATGCTATGATGGTATGATGAAACGATGCTAGTATGACATGCCTAAAATACCATGATGACTGCGATGAACGATGTTATGATGCATGCAGTAAATGTTTATGATGACTATGATAAAAGATGATATAATGCTAGTATATCATGTATGACGAACGAACGATGTTCCTATACGTGTTATAGGATATGTACGAAAGATGTGCCAGTTGTAGTGCTGGGTAGGTATGATAGTCAACCACGACTATAACTAGGTATGATAGTCAACCACGACTATAACGGGGTATGATAGTCAACCACGACTATAACCGGGTATGATAGTCAACCACGACTATAACCGGGTATGATAGTCAACCACGACTATAACCGGGTATGATAGTCAACCACGACTATAACCGGGTATGATAGTCAACCACGACTATAACCGGGTATGATAGTCAACCACGACTATAACCGGGTATGATAGTCAACCACGACTATAACCGGGTATGATAGTCAACCACGACTATAACTGGGTATGATAGTCAACCACGACTATAACTGGGTATGGAGCCTTGTGCCGGCATAAGCCCACTGCTTGTATGGTAGCAGTGGAACGCATGATGATGATGTTAAGGATGTTATGTGCTTAGGTTATGGACTATGTGTATGAAATGAGGTTTATGTTAAGTATGTTTAATGTTGTTTTATGAAAACTAGAACTCACCGGCGTAAGCTGACTTGATTTAGCATGTATGTCAGGTTAAGGCTAACGCGAAAGAAGTTATGGAGTTCGGGGCATGAAGATTGAGGAGTCGATGGTTTTGGCAATCCGATATGTTTTTGATACAGACACTTTACTGATTTCTGTTTATCAAACTATGTTTACATTTCCGCTGCATATTTATGAAAGTTTTTAGTTTAAGAGCTATGTGTTATAACGAAACCAACCTCTGCGAGGTGCCCGGTTTCGGGGCCTCACAACCTATATATATAAGTCTTAGCATCCCAAGTGCTAAGACTTAGACTGAGAATGGGATTAAATGATGCGGATTGCCAACCACGGATGAACGGATGCCACGAGCTGAATGTTTATGTATGAGTTAAGGGTTAGATGTAAGGTTATGTATGTAGTTAGTGTCATGCACATTGAAGAGATGGGATGGGAAACGTTTAGAGCCTATGAGTTGGGTAAATGGTTAATAGCACTTGATCAACGTCATTAACAATTTACAAAGCTTTTTTCGTGCTAAACTAATTCCTGTACTGACTCATCAATTGTTGCATTATGTAGATAGTTAGATGGCAGGACAAAAGGGTAGACCACGTAAGCAACCACAGGAACCTGAAGAACCACGTGTCGAGAGTGAAGGACCTGTCAACGAAGACGACCATGAGCACAACGAGCAACCTGAGAATGAAGACGAGTTCGCTCTAGAGCCTATTGTGGTGAAGGCTATTTCAGACGAGGTCTGTAAGATCATGGATGAAAAGCTACCAGCCTTGATTGCTAAGGCACTGAAGGATGCTCTAAAAGACAAGTCTGAGGGAACTAAGGAGAGCACCAAAGAAGATGAGGTGGCGATCATCGAGATGAAGAGCGGCGACTCTATGACTGGGAAACTGAAGGGCTGTGACTACAAGTCCTTCAAGGGATGTAACCCACCGACCTTCGATGGAAAGAAAGATGCTGTGGCCACCTGCCACTGGGTATCCGCGATGGAGGCTGTTATCTCCATCAGTGAATGCCGAGTCGACCAAGCTGTTAAGTTCGCAGCTCACTCATTTGTCGAGGAGGCACTTCACTGGTGGAACACCATTAAGCAGTCCAAAGCTGCAGCTGATGTAGAGAAGATGACTTGGGATGATCTAAAGGAACTGGTCACTAAACAGTTCTGTCCCAAGAACGAGTTGGATAAGGTCGAAAGGGAATTTCTGGTTCTGAAAGCTGGAAGTCTGAACCACCGCCAGTACACGTCGAGATTTAATGAGATGGCTAGACTTGTTCCTCACCTGGTGTCTACTGAGGAACGTAGGGTGAAGTTGTATATGGAGGGTTTGCCTCCCAAGGTTCGGATTCATGTGAAGGCGAATGCTCCCAAGAATTATGATTCCACTATGGAGCTCAGTGGAATAGTTTGGGACGATGTTATGTCAACTGAACCAGTCAAAGAAGAAGCAAAGGTGAAAGAGTCCTCCGGGACTAAGAGGGGTCGAACAGACCAACGAAAGTTTTCAGGCAAAAAGATGAAGCGTGAGGATGCAAACCGATGCAACAAGTGTGGTAAAATTCACACCGGACAGTGCTTGGTGGGCACTAACTTATGTTTTCGATGCGGAAAGACGGGGCATTTTTCTAGCAATTGCCCAAGTGCCACTAGATGCTACAACTGCAATGGGATGGGACATCTGTCCAAAGATTGTAGACAACCACGGGTCGATGCTTCGGGCTCGGGTAAGAAAGAGGAGAAAGGAAAGGAGAAGCAGAAGGCTAAAGCACGAGCCTTTACGATGACGAAGGATGATGCGATTGAGGACCCTGATGTGGTCACAGGTACCTTTTCTATCAACAATATTCCTGCTTCTATATTGTTTGATTCTGGTGCCAGTATGAGTTTTATATCTTCTACTTTCTGTGATGGGTTATCTGGGAAGGTTAAGAAGATAGATCGGGTATTTGATGTAGAGACGGCTATTGGTAAGATGACCAGGGTGACTGAGGCTATTGATGATTGTTATGTTGAGATAGGAGGTCATAGGTTCCCAGTACGATTGTTTCTCATAACCTTAGGAGGCTTTGATGTAGTTTTGGGTATGGACTGGTTAGCTAAATATGAGGCTAACATTGTATGTCGACGGAAGATGATATGTTTACGTTCGATGGATGGGAGCTCCGTAACGGTTTATGGTGATAAAGCGATGTATGCGCCTAAGATCATTTCGATGATCAAGGCTGATGTTATGATGAGGCGAGGGTGTGTAGCCTACTTGGCCTACGCGATTGAGGAACGTACGGATATGAGGACGATTGTTGATGTTCCCGTGGTGTGTAACTTCCCCGATGTATTCCCTGAGGAATTGCCTGGATTACCACCCGAACGGGAAATTGAGTTCCAGATCGACTTAGTGCCGGGGGCACAACCTGTTGCCAAAGCACCTTACCGTTTAGCTCCAACCGAGATGAAGGAAATGATGACCCAGCTACAAGAACTCCTTGATAAAGGTTTTATACGACCGAGTGTCTCTCCATGGGGAGCACCGGTGCTGTTCGTTAAGAAGAAAGATGGAAGTATGCGTATGTGTATCGATTACAGGGAACTGAATAAGTTGACCGTAAAGAACAGGTATCCTCTACCTAGAATTGACGATTTGTTCGATCAATTGCAAGGTGCAAGCTGGTTCTCTAAGATAGATCTCCGATCCGGTTACCATCAGTTGAAAGTTCGAGAGCAGGATATTCCAAAGACTGCTTTCCGTACGCGTTATGGACATTACGAGTTTCTCGTTATGTCGTTTGGATTGACGAATGCTCCCGCAGCATTTATGGATTTGATGAACAGAGTATGTCGACCGATGCTGGACCGATCGGTGATAGTGTTTATTGATGATATTTTGATTTATTCAAAGAACGAGGGAGACCATGCTTGCCACGTACGTGAGGTATTGGAGATTCTGAGGAAAGAGAAACTTTATGCTAAGTTCTCCAAATGCGCTTTTTGGTTACGAGAGGTACAGTTTCTGGGTCACGTGGTGAACCCAGAAGGCATTATGGTAGATCCAGCTAAAGTTGACACGGTTATGAAATGGAGCCCTCCGAAGTCACCTACGGAAGTACGCAGTTTTCTTGGTTTGGCCGGTTACTATCGGAGATTTATTCAAGACTTCTCCAAGATAGCGACGCCGCTGACGAAGCTCACGAAGAAAGATGTAAAGTACGAATGGGGCCCGAACCAAGAACACGCGTTTTCAGTGCTAAAGGAGAAACTTACCCAAGCTCCTGTTCTAGCGCTGCCGGATGGAAATGATGATCTTGTTGTGTATGCCGATGCATCACGACAAGGGTTGGGATGCGTACTAATGCAAAGGGGAAGAGTGATAGCTTATGCTTCGCGCCAGCTAAAGATTCATGAAGCTAACTACCCGACTCATGACCTGGAACTCGCGGCAGTGGTGTTTGCATTGAAAATATGGAGACACTATTTGTATGGAGTAAGGAGTACCATCTATACCGACCACAAGAGCTTGAAGTACTTCTTCGAGCAAAAGGATTTAAATATGAGACAGAGACGATGGCTTGAGCTGTTAAAGGATTATGATTGTGATATTTTATATCACCCGGGAAAGGCCAATGTAGTGGCAGATGCTTTGAGTCGCAAGACTGATCATCCTGCCATACGAGTAAAATCGTATAGTTTGGTGATAACGCCAGACTTTCTGAACGAGCTCAAACAGGCGCAACATGAAGGATTGAAAGAAGAGAACGTGGGTTTTGAACGCGTCTTCGGACAAGTCAAGAACTTGGAAGACAATGATCACGGTGTGAAAGTACGATTCGGTCGTATGTGGGTGCCCAGAAATGGGGATATTCGATCGAGGATTTTTGATGAAGCCCACAAGTCACGTTATTCGATTCATCCCGGTGCGACGAAGATGTATCAAGATCTTCGAAAGGATTATTGGTGGCCGGGCATGAAGTTTAATGTGATGCAGTATGTGAACAGATGCCTTACTTGTGCGCAAGTGAAGGCTGAACATCAGAAGCCATACGGATATGTGCAACCTCTTGAGATACCGGAATGGAAATGGGAACACATTACCATGGATTTCATCACCAAGCTACCGAGGACAGCTAAGCGGCATGATACCATATGGGTGATTGTGGATCGACTGACGAAGAGTGCACACTTTCTCCCTATCAGGGAAACGTATACGTCCGAAAGGTTGTCTGATTTGTTCGTGAAAGAGATCGTGACTCGACATGGAGTTCCTGTCTCCATTGTGTCAGATCGAGATACGAGGTTTACTTCCAGATTTTGGAAGCAGTTTCATGATGCTATGGGAACGAGACTGAACATCAGTACCGCCTATCACCCCCAAACGGATGGACAGTCGGAAAGGACTATTCAAACGTTGGAGGATATGCTTAGGGCGTGCATTATCGAATTTGGAGGAAGCTGGGATGACCACTTGCCATTGGTGGAGTTTTCGTACAATAACAACTATCACTCTAGTATCGGAATGCCCCCATACGAGGCGTTGTACGGAAGATGATGTAGAACCCCGGTATGCTGGGGTGAAGTTGGACAGAAAGAAATGGGAAACAAGGCTGCCGTGATTGATATGGCAGAAAAGCTACGGGTGATAAAAGCACGTATGAAAGCTGCACAAGATCGCCAAAAGTCTTACGCTGACAAGCGCCGAAGACCAATCGAGTTTGATGTTGGCGATCGAGTGTTGCTGAAAGTATCACCACGGAAGGGAATCATTCGATTCAGAAAGCGAGGCAAGTTGAGTCCGAGGTACATTGGACCATTTCAGATAAAAGCAAGGGTAGGGAAGGTCGCGTACCGACTGGACCTACCAGAGGAGCTGAACGGGATTCATCCTACCTTCCACGTGTCACATCTCAGGAAGTGTCTGGCAGACGAGCAAGCACATGTTCCTTTGGATGACATTGAGGTAGATGACCGACTGAACTACATTGAAGAGCCAGTCGCCATTGTGGATACGAAGGAAAAGCAGCTAAGGAATAAAACGGTTCGTCAAGTAAGAGTTCAGTGGAAGCATCGGAAAGGTTCAGACACGACGTGGGAATTGGAAGACGAGATGAGGGAGTTGTATCCTCTTTTGTTCGATGTGTAACAAGGCAGGTTTCGGGACGAAACCTATTGTAAGGAGGGGAGACTTGTAACATCCCAAATTTTTCTAAGATACAAGTTATTTGAATTCTACGTACGTGTAACGGATAAGTAACTCGTGGGAAAATAGACGAAAAATAACCAAGATGGGGCTTAGAAATCGTGTACTCGAAATAATGAAGATTTCGAGTACACCACACTTCGTGTACACCAGTTCGAGTACACTGGGTTTCGTGTACTCAAGATTTCGAGTACTAGACACTGCCTATAAATACCAGTGCCTTGGGAATGGTGCTAACCTTTGGCTGAAGCACATTTTCTCCCGAGTATTCGAAGTTGGAGCTCAAGAACTTCAAGATCGAGTTTTTAATCGACCAAACGGAAAAGGGAACGTACGAGGATCTATAAGAGTGCTCATCTACCTTCAAGTAAGAGTTCTAGACTGAAAAGTTAGGATTTTTATACAAAAGTTAGGATGGTTAAACAAAGGGGGAACTTATGCATAAAGCTCACACCTTTATGCATAAAGTTCGTAACTTTGAGGTTCCAATACGCTGGTAACAACCTAAGGAACCTAGAACTAGCTCCCCAAAGTCTTGGATGAATTTCTGAGATGTTTAATGACGAAAGGATGAGTACACGAAATCATGTACAGAGAGTACTCGAAATCATGGATGTATTTCGAGTACAGTGTATTTCGAGTATGCCTATTTCGAATACAAGGTGCCATTTCGTGTACATGGCCATTTCGTGTACAGAGGTTATTTCGTGTACCCTAATTTCGAGTACAGGAGTAATTAATGAACTTCTAGTGGTTCGAATACTTAGCTAAGTTTCGAGAACTGGAAGTAGGATGGGGAAGCTAGTAGCGATGGGGACTTAGAATAAGTCTAAGGATGGAATGTGATAAGATGATGTAAAGATGATATAATGCTAGTATATCATGTATGACGAATGAACGATGTTCCTATACGTGTTATAGGATATGTACGAAAGATGTGCCAGTTCTAGTGCTGGGTAGGTATGATAGTCAACCACGACTATAACTGGGTATGATAGTCAACCACGACTATAACTGGGTATGATAGTCAACCACGACTATAACCGGGTATGATAGTCAACCACGACTATAACCGGGTATGATAGTCAACCACGACTATAACTGGGTATGATAGTCAATCACGACTATAACCGGGTATGATAGTCAACCACGAATATAACCGGGTATGATAGTCAACAACGACTATAACTGGGTATGATAGTCAACCACGACTATAACTGGGTATGATAGTCAACCACGACTATAACTGGGTATGGAGCCTTGTGCCGGCATAAGCCCACTGCTCGTATGGTAGCAGTGGAACGCATGATGATGATGTTAAGGATGTTATGTGCTAAGGTTATGGACTATGTGTATGAAATGAGGTTTATGTTAAGTATGTTTAATGTTGTTTTATGAAAACTAGAACTCACCAGCGTAAGCTGACTTGATTTAGCATGTATGTCAGGTTAAGGCTAAGGCGAAAGAAGTTATGGAGTTCGGGGCATCAAGATTGAGGAGTCGATGGTTTTGGCAATCCGATATGTTTTTGATACAGACACTTTACTGATTTCTGTTTATCAAACTATGTTTACATTTCCGCTGCATATTTATGAAAGTTTTTAGTTTAAGAGCTATGTGTTATGACGAAACCAACCTCTGCGAGGTGCCCGGTTTCGGGGCCTCACACCTATATATATATATATATATATATATTATTTTAAACAGTAACTATTATATATGCAGTGAAAAAAAGTGATCCTTTCTAGGGTTTAGGTAATGTTAAGATAAGGTAACGGTGATTTATTTGTTCTCATATAAAATCAATATTTTATGTTTTTAAACAGTAACTATTTTATATTTTTATGAGAAACTTGTATAGAGTTCGTGATGAGAGATTTAATTTTGTTATGTAATTTATGTTTCTGCAAATGATGTATGATACTCGTTTTCATGAGTGTACTGTGATTAGCCGCCGCAGCACACAGCGGGAACAACCCTAGATTGATTTATATATTAGGTACAATAAGGACCATTAAGTCTAATGTGCACCAAAACATCTCTGGATCAAGTCTTGAACTTTCGGAACATATACAACCACTGAAAGATAAGAATTAACCTTCGGAAGAACCATTGCTTCCGAAGGATAATTCTCTTCCATCGAAAGCTTCTGGATCCCTTTTCAGTACTTAGAGGTTCAAATCGATTAGTGCTTCCGATCAATCATCAACGTTTCCGATTATCAGTGGTTCCCAAGACAAAGACTTCCGAAGACTTTCTTTCTGACAAAGATTCTGGATTCTTTTAGAAATTATCAGAGCTGCTTTCTCACACTCAGACCAACAGAGAAGACATTCCGATGTTAGTCAGCAACAAAGAATATTTGTCAAAACTACAAAGATACGAAGTTGTTAATGCGTTTTGTTGTTTAGGTATTTATTGTAAAAGTCAATGAAGTCTTTTGTATTAATTGTAATTAATATGGCTTGGCCTGTCAAGACCATAACATATACTAGATTTAACATACGCTTGTTTCTAGTGTTTTGTCCAGCCGTGTATTCCTACGAGGATACAGCTGTAGGTCTTAGTATATAATCCTTCATTTGTTAGTTAGCAAGGCACGAGTGTGGACTTGAGCTAAGACTTGTAAATTCAACAGTTGAATGCAATATACTTTGACCTTGAATTTATAACTGCTTTATGTATTTTGCTTCAATCTGTTTTTGCAAATTAAGTTGATAGAATTTCCGCATCTATCAACTTTGTAGAAGATAACTTGTGAAAGTGTTGTGTAAGTTACATAACCCGATCCACCAAGTAGTATTAGAGCCTTGGCTCTCTAACTTAAGCAACTAACCATTCTTAAGTTACCAGTTGTTTATCTTCCACTACCTTTTGTTTTTCAAGCTACCTCTAAGTCAAAATGACAACCATTAGTAAGCACGACACTGAGAATGGTACTTTCAACAGACCTCCCATGTTTACGCCGGATGACAATGATACATGAAAGATTAGGATGGAGGGTTTCATCGGGAACCAGGACTTCAAACTCTAGAAGTCAGTTCATGAGGGACCATTCATCCTAACTGTTGCTTCTGCAAGTACTGGTGGAGCACCCGTGCCAAAAGATCCATCTTTGTACTCAGATGAGGATTCCAAAAAGATGGAGGTGGACTCTAAGGCACTATGGCTGATTCAGATGGTAATTCCAAACTCTCTCATACATAAATTCAAGAAATGCAAGTCTGCCAAAGAACTGTGGAACTCTCTGTAACAGATGTATGAAGGGTCGAAAGATGTGAAAGAGAACAACAAGGACATGCTGAAGCAAAAGTTTGAGAACTTTTGCCAAGAGAACAACGAGAAGATGGCTTCTCAGTATTTAAGGTATGTTCAATTAGTTGATGAGTTGACTGCTGCAGGAGTAAAGATGGAGAATCAAGATGTCATCAGAAAGTTTCTAAGATCACTTCCACATGCCTGAAATATCTATTCTGTTGTTATTCGTAGAACAGAAAATCTTAGAACTTTTAAGTTGGGAGAATTATTTGGTATACTTAGTGCATACCAAATGGAGATTGATGCCCAAGAACCTAAACCTACCTCAATTCCCTCAGGTTCAGCTGCCTTGTATGCACCCATCCACAATCCTCCATATCAAAACTATCAGCCCATCTACCATTCAAACTCCACACCCATTATCACTTTCCCGGAAACACCAACTCCATCAACATCTCATTCAAACCCATTTGCAATCTCAACTCCACTGCTCACCTCAGGCCAGGGAGCATTCATGGCATAAGAAACAAATTATTTTCACTTGTTCAAGGAGGATCTAGACAGGATCCTTGCAGATGACCTAGAAGAAATGGACATCAACAACCAGATGACCATGATTTCATACAGAGCAAAGAAATTTTACCAGAGAACTAGAAGACAGTTAAAAAAGCATAACATGAAAACTAGGTTTGGCTTGGATAAGTCTAAACTCAAATGCTTTAATTGTCAATAGCTCGGACATTTTGCAAGAGAGTGCAAATCTCCAAGTTCTCAGCCATCAATGTAAGCCCCTAAATCCACCCACGTTTGACACGTATTTTAAAACAACAACAGAGTTTACGTCCCAGAGTTTTCAAACAAACAAGTGCATTAAACACTTGAACACCCCACTTTACAAAGACCTCACAAAATATTTGAAGTTAGATAAACATTCAACAACCAAATTACATTTAAAGTTATTCACAAAAAATTTTTTTCAAACCAACATAATTTAAACTCCAAAACACGTTTGATCCGAGTCCTTGCAAAGCATTCCGATCACAACCACTTTCACCCCTTCCGTTCACGTGAAAACACCACATTAAGTCACCGTTAGTTCGTTAGAACTAAGTAAGATCACCATGCCCGCTTACCCGATCATTCATGACCAAAATAGTAAATTTTGATCAAATAAGTTCACCCCATTGACCCTCGAATCAATTCCAATTCGAAAATGTCAAAAACCCAAGGTTTGACCTTGACCAACGTATCATACTCCACCCCCGGCGTATGATATGCCAGCCCTGGCGTATGGTATTGGCGTATCACAAAGCAAATTTGGCGTATCATATACCAGGTGGAGTAAGTTACGGGTTAAAAACCAAAATGGTTTTTAATTTCAAAAACCCAATAGAGGCAGGGTTCGAACCCTAGACCTCTTGGATCAGTAACCCAAGCCCAAACCGGTTGCTCTGCTTCTGCATTTGTTATCAACTTTAGTTTTAATTAGTTTTAAGAATAGCTAACCTGGTTCCTCTTCATTTATCCATAGCCGAAGCCATCAAACCCCAAATCGATCCACAATTCAAACTCAATTGAACCCAAAACCTTAGGGGTTTTGTTCCAAGGATCAAACCGACTTTATGGGTGGTTTTAATTTTAGTTTTGATTTCGTTTAACTGATCAAATCATTCTAATCAACCTCCAAACTCAAACTCGTTCACATCCAATCCAAATCAAATGAATTGACTACTAATGAGTCTTAAATCCATAGGGTTTTTAGTAACCAGAGGATTTCGATACACTCTGCACAAATTAATCGAATTTTCATGATCTTTTTAACCAAGAACCCTAACCCGTTCCTAAGATGAAAACTTGAAACCGGTTAACACCCAATTCGAAGGTTTTTGATAAAATTAACATAGGATTTACTTT
Organism: Mikania micrantha; assembly: GCA_009363875.1. Taxonomy (NCBI): domain Eukaryota; kingdom Viridiplantae; phylum Streptophyta; class Magnoliopsida; order Asterales; family Asteraceae; genus Mikania; species Mikania micrantha. The sequence continues at coordinate 10,121,254 of CM018697.1, read as the reverse complement.
AATCGGGATCCTCTGATGCTGTGGTACCATTTAATTGGATTTTTGAGCCCATTTGAAGCAAATCCCCCAATTTCGTTTATAGATAAACCCTAGAACTTGAACTCGGTCAATTTGTTAATGTTATATGAAATTTATATAGGGGTTTCGTTAGAAAAGGTATTTCGAAGCTGATTATGTGATTTGATTTGATTTTTAAAACTGTGTGAACAATAATCCCCAAATCGTTTTGAATTGAAAACCCTAGAAATCGAGATGTTAGCATTTGTATTTTTTTGATAAAATTAACATATGGATTTCATTTAAGATACCATTTCGAAGCTGTCTGCATATATAAATTTGATTTTTGATCTTGTTTGAATCAAAACCCCCAAAACCTCAAGAATGATGAACCCTAGCATTTGGATTCTCATAATTTGATGCTTGTGATCGAATCTCGCATAGGATCATGCTTAGTCGGTAGTTTTAGAAAGTGTAGGAAGGATTTCTTAATTGTTTTGATGTCTAATTGTACGAGTTAGTCTTGAGAGTTGATGTTCGGCCACTCCACGATCGGGTCTTCTTTTCTGCGGCTTCTCAGATCAAATTCTCGTATGCTAAAGGCTCTAAAGATGCCGACTAACAGTTCTAGAGTTTCAATTTTGTTAATTGTGATCAAGGTATACGACTTTGATGTGTCAAGATTACGGTTTCGACTCTTTGTGATTATTTCAGTTTAATTCGACGAGTTAATGATCTCATAACGTATGGAAACTGATAATAATCATCAATAGAATGATTAAGGTTAATTAATTTCGGTTTTTACTTAGTTTTAATGTGAAATTCAATTTTTATTTGATGTTTTAGCCGAATTTTGACCTCAAAAGTCAAAATTCTATATTCTAATCTAATTACAACCTACACTTTGCAATTTTTGGTGTTTATACTTTGTTTTATTCCATTCTAATCCTTATAGTTTGATTTCCCATGATTTCATGTCAATTCCGTTAATTTTTGTTAACGGGGTTAATCGTGAATTGCCGGATTGTCACACCTTAGCAATGGGTTTAGCCCCGGGTACCAAACCAATTCGGAACTCCACATCCCTTTCGGGAGGTAATCCCGGTAGTTCATCCGGAAAGACATCCGTAAAATCACGCACAATCGGAATGTCTTCAATCAACTTCACTCCTTTCTCCGAATCCACCACGTAAGCAAGAAATGATCGTCCCCCATTGTTCAAATACTTCATATATTCGATTAAAGAACATAAGATCATGCCACCACGTTTCTCCCCATGAATACACACCTCATGTCCACTAGGAGACATCAATTGAATATTCTTATGTTTGCATACAATGTTGGCCCCGTGAGCCGAAATCCAATCCATCCCAACCACCGCATTGAACTCCCCCAATACCATAGGTACCAAATCAATATCGAAATCCTCCCCATCGATGGTTAATTTACATTTTCGATAGACATCACATGCTAGAAAGCCTTTAGAATCCGTTATTTCTATTTCTAGAGGCACCGACAATTTCTCAACAACAAAAGACGAATGGTGTATAAAATTCGTAGACACAAATGATCTACTAGCCCCCGAATCAAATAAAATGTAAGCAGGCAAGGTATTGATGAAGAAAGTACCTGTCACCACATTAGGTGTGACTTTGGCTTCCTCCGCATTAATTTGAAAGGCCCTGCCCTTTGGTTTGGGTACCTCCACCTTCTTTCCACTCCCTTGCCCCTTGAAAGATCGGTTTTCCCATCCACCAACTCCAGCCCCTTTAAGTTCCGGACATTCACTCCGAACATGCCCCTGTTTGTAGCAGTTATAGCGTAAATTTAAAGGGCTCGAGCATTGTTTAGCAAGATGGCCTTGCTTCCCACACTTTTAGCAAGATAAAGGTCGTACCGAACAATCACCCATGTGGTCTTTCCCACATTTAGTACTATGCTTAACTCCCCTACATGAGTGGATCTTTTTAGGTGAGTTAGAGAACTTCCCCTTTTTAGACGACCCCGTCTCCTTCTCCACCTTCCGCTTTTCACCGCGGTCTTCCTGTCGCTTTAACTCCAACTCACGCTCTAGAGCACAGTCAATAAGTTCCGCCAATGTCTCACACTTTGATGGTGTAAGAAACTTGCGGTACTTGGAATAAAATTTACTGTGGTATCAATTGATCCACGTCCACTCCGTTTGAAATAATTCCGGGCAAAACCTCGCCTTGTCATAGAAGATGGCAGTGATAGTGTCAATGCTTTCCTCCTTGTGTCGCATATGAAGGAATTCCTCGGTAATTCTGTCGATCGCCTCCTGCGGACATATCCGTTCATGAAACAACTCCTTAAACTCCCCCATGTTAGAGTCTTAATACCATCCCTACCCTTCTCCTTTCGAAGAAACTCCCACCAATCCTTTGCCCTTTCTTGCAACTGATTTCCAGCAAAGATCACCTCATCTTCCGGATCACAATGGCTAGTCTCAAACGTGCCCTCCATATAAGTTATCCACCGTTGACTCAATAAAGGGTCAATCTCCCCCTTGAATTCACTTGGCTTGCAAGCCACAAACTCCTTATAGGTCTCCTTCTTTGGAGTTCGTTCCCCATCTCTCCCCGCTCTGAGAGTTGCGAACTCTTTTTGAATAAATTCCCTCATGGAGGCTTGTAGACCCTCCATATGGTGAGGAATTGAAGCTTCTAGTGCTCTTGCCACCTCTTCCCTCACCATAGTTTGCAATTCAGTGAGGTTAGTTTCATGACCTCCACCACCGTGAACATCATCACCACCAACCATTCTACGGCTGAAATAAGTTATTTGATACATTAGTTTTACTATCTAGTTCATATAACAAAGCACACCATGAAAAATGAACTAAAAAGCATTACAATATCAACTCCTAACACCTTACCTAATGTTCATAACCATACTATGAGTTGATTCCATTAAGGTCATTTCCATGTCAAGAATATAATCTTATGTTGGCCAGACAAAACATTATACACTTCACATATCCAAATCCTTAACTTTACCTCCTCACAATATGACTAAGAATTTTGGTTTAACAAGCAAATTCACACCAAACACCAATAAACATATAAAAATAAGGTAAACAATTCACAAACTTGTTACCTTAAACCCCCGGCTTCGTGATCGGATCTCGGATCAAACCATACTCCTCATATCAAAAGCACAACGATTTGAGTTGAAGTGTTCGCGACACACTTGAATCCCTCAAACCACTGGCTCTGATGCCAACTTGTAAGCCCCTAAATCCACCCACGTTTGACACGTATTTTAAAACAACAACAGAGTTTATGTCCCAGTTTTTTCAAACAAACAATGTATTAAACACTTAAACACCCCACTTTACAAAGACATTACAAAATATTTGAAGTTAGATAAACATTCAACAACCAAATTACATTTAAAGTTATTCACAAAAACTTTGTTTCAAACCAACATAATTTAAACTCCAAAACACGTTTGATCCGAGTCCTTGCAAAGCATTCCGATCACAACCGCTTTCACCCCTTACGTTCACCTGAAAACACCACATTAAGTCACCGTTAGTTCGTTAGAACTAAGTAAGATCACCATGCCCGCTTACCTGATCATTCATGACCAAAATAGTCAATTTTGATCAAATAAGTTCACCCCATTGACCCTCGAATCAATTCCAATTCGAAAATGTCAAAAACCCAAGGTTTGACCTTGACCAGCGTATCATACTCCACCCCCGGCGTATGATATGGCAGCCCTGGCGTATGGTATTGGCGTATCACAGAGCAAATTTGGCGTATCATATACCAGGTGGCGTATCATACTCCACCTGCAGATCAGTAATACCAATTTTCACACTTTTGATTCCAAACCCATTCCCGATCAATTCTAACCATTTCTTTATCCCCAAATGCATTCCACAACACCTAGTGGATGTTGTGGACGTAACAAACAAGTCTCAAACCCTTTTTGATGACTTACTTACGCATAAATAACAAACGATTTACTAACGGGTCGTTTGTACCAAAAACACCAAAGAAATCTTATTCCACAAGATTTCTCAAGTTAAGTAAACCATACCACTTGTGTTTTACCAACTTAATTACACCAACAAAGGACTTTCACACACCATGTGAATAATCCAATGTCATGCTCACACCACTTGTGATTCAAAACACCAAGTTGAGTCAATTTGAATTATAAGTTCAAACACACCTTGTGAACTAATTCCATACATTCACCACACATACAAATAAACACCAAGTCAATTATAGACTAACATTAAAACACCATATCAACAATAATCATTCAACATATATCACCTATTGGTTATTATGGTCTAACAACAAGTACTAAATCACCTATTCACCATAAAGTCAAATCTTCCACAAAACATACATACATGCATAACACCTTTACACATAATAAGTAGAAGATTTGGGTGACTTACCTTGTTCCAACGCGCTATCCTCTATAACAAATTCCTTCCCGGGTCGTTTGGTGCCACTCACACCTTCACTATCAATTCCTATTATCACAACCAATAGGTTTAATATAAAGTTTGACCACAATTAGTTAAAATACACCCATTCACCCCAATGTCACCATTTTAACTCTAATTTACTTCCAATTGACCATTAACCATATCAATTCACCTTTGTTGAGTTTATACACCCATATATTTCATATCACCATTAGCTTAAACTAAATTTTGAGTTTCTCAGTCAAGGTGAGAAGTTTGAGAAACTTCTCAAAATGGCTGAGATACCTGAGCTGGTAAAAAAGAAGGGGACTGGGTTGGGTTACAACAAAACAGAACCTCCATCAGCCTATAGTCCAATGGTGGAGGTTTGATGCAAACCTGAAGCTAGATTTGTATATGATGAAGTTCTGGATATACACAAAATTCAACAAGAAAATGATTTGCCTCAATTTAGCCCTACTCAATCAAATTATTCATCTAAAGATGACACTCCTGAAAATTTTGAAAAACTAAATTCGGTTACTACACAAAAGAAAAGGAACAAGAAAAACACATCATCTTTTATGAAGGCTAAATTCGTACAAACCGAGAGTAGATATTCAGATGACTATGTCACTTGTACATCTGACAAGTCAAAAAGGGCTAAATCAAAAGATAGAAAAGCCAATGTATCCAAGGTTCAGGTAAACCATCCAAAGAAAAGTCCGGTTGGAACTCCCAAATCAGAACAATCAGGTTTTGTGAAGCATAGCTCAGCTTCCTTCACAAGAGAGAAGCTTCAGAAATCTTTCAATGTTCAGACTGTGTGTCTTATGTGTGGAGATACAAGTCATTTTGTTGTCGTTTGCTTCTTCAATCCTTGAAGTAGAACACTTTCAAGACCAACAGTAAGAGAAAACAACCAGAAATCATGGAGCAAATCATCCTTTTCTTCGGAAGAAAAATCTACTTTCGAAAGAAAAAGATCAATCAAGCAGCACAGGAAGCTGTCGGAAGCAGGTACTTCCGACAACATGAAGAGAAAGAACAGGAAGTCTTCTGAAGCAAAAGGAATATCGGAAGCACATGTCAGAAGTGCTTCTAACAAAACCAAGAAGTCTCACCACTTCGAAAGAAGAAAGTCAGAAGAAAGACCCCACCTCAAGACAACATCAAAACCATCGGAAGAAATGGCAAAAGTTACTTCCGATGGCAATCAGAGAAAGAAAATTTCTCCAACAGTTCTAAAAGTCAAGAAAGTTTGGAAGAAGAAGGAAACATCTGAACCAACTGTTAAACCAACTATTCCATCATCAAGCTCATCATCTGTTCCACAAAAGATGATTTCAAAGAAATTTTCAAATTATGATGCAAATGGAAAACCCAAGACCACATGGGCTTGGGTTCCCATTAGGAACTAACTCACTTCTAACCACATGCAGGGACATCAAGGCTCAAAAGGCAACTTGTGGATTGTTGACAGTGTGTAACGACCCATTTTGGGGAATATTATAAAATGAATATAATTGGTGACATATTTAAAATGAGGTGTATGTGTTGGGTGTTTTATAATATTTAATTATCTTAACTATTATTTGGTGAGTGTTAACTAATTTTAACTTAGTTATAAACTAGTTAACTAGTAATAGAGGGGCTTGATGTGTAAATAGCTAAAACTTAAATTATAAGGGGAGTTATAAGGAAGATTGTGGTCAAAATTGGTCATAAGACCATTTTGTGTGTGGGAGACGATCCAAAGAAGAGAAGAAGAAGGACCTCCAATCTCCAAATTGAGGCTTCAAATCTGCAAGGATCGTTCATGCTATCATCATTTGGAGTTGTTCTTGTGTCATACTACAACAAGGTAAGAATTTTTAGGTGTGATTTTCGTGGGTTTTCCATATGGGAGTGGGAAAGATGGGTGAAACTCCAAATTTGGTGTTTGGAGGGTGTTAAATGTTGTTAATCTTAGTGATAAACATCAAAGAACAACTTGTTGATCATTTCTTTCATGATTAAGGCAATATGATATATGGGGTTTATATGGTTCATGGAGTTTATGAACTAGGGGGTTTAAGTTAATTTTAAAAGTTGGTGATTTGATGATTTCATGAAGTTGTTGTAGTTTAGTTGTGGAAATGATGAACTTGTTCATCTTATAAATAAAAATGAAGCTTGATAGAGGTGTTAATGATCTATGATCACAAGTAGATAAAAGTATGCATATGAGGTGTTTGATTAGATGCCAATTAAAGTGTTTAACTTAAAACTTAGTTTTAAGTATATGGTGATAAGAAAAATGAATGTATAAAATAAAAAATGGTGATTTGGTATGAATATGGAGCATTTGTATGTAAAATTAGATGGAAATGGTGACAATGGGTCAAATAGGTGTAATTTGACTAGTTGATGTCAACCTTATTGTTAAACCTATAAGTTGTGATGATAGGATGCAATAGTGGAATCAAATGACCCGGGATGGAGATTTTTGTTGATAACACATCGGGACGAGGTAAGTCACCTAACTCATTTTTGTTTACATGTGCTATGGTGTGTTATGCATATGTATATGAATATGTGTTGAGATGTGTGTATGTTATACATGGATGTGTAGAATTTGGTGAATTGGTGTTTTGTATATATTGTTTAACAATAATATGCATAGTGGGTGTTGGGTGTTTGATTTGGTATGTGATTTATTGGTGTTTGGAGATGACGTGCAATATGTGTTCATAATTGTACTTGACATGGTTGACATGTAGTAGCTCACTAATGGTGGGAAAGATTGGGAAGATTCATAAGAGGTGTGAACTTCCAAAGTCAATTGAGTGGAATATAGTGAATAGACGTATGTTTGACTTGGTGTTGGTCAATAACATGATATGTAGGTGGAATATGCATTGATTGTTGAATTTGTTGAATAGATGTACGTTTGACTTGGTGTTGGTCAATAATAGGTGATTATGTGGAATATGCATTGCATGTTGAATTTTTTAATTGATGTATGTTTGACTTGGTGTGACAATAACAGGCAATAGGTGTTATATTTGCTTAGTTATTGTAATGGAGTAAGCTTACAATTGGTGTGGTGAAATAAGAGTGATTCAGAAGTGGTGTGAACCTCTTATTAGAAGTTTGACTGAAAATGGTCAAACAATTCGAATTGGTGATTGAATACTTGTTGCTTGACAATAATATGCAATAGGTAATATGTTGCATGATTATTGTTAATATGGTGTTTTATAATTTGATTATGATTGACTCGGTGTTCATTTATATGAGTGGTGAAAGATTTAAAATAATTCACAAGGTGTGTGAATTTATAAATGAGTTTGACTTAAATTGGTGTTTTGAATCACAAGGGGTGTGAATGTCCTATGTTGATGAAATCAAGTTTTGTAAAACACAAGTGGTGTGGTTTACTTAATTTGAGAAATCTTGGTGTAATAAGATTTCTTTGGTGTTTTTGGTGCAAACGACCCGTGAGCAAATCGATTGTTGTTTATGCGTAAGTAAGTCATCAAAAAGTGTTTAAGACTTGTTTATTATGTGCACTAGGTGTTGTGGAATGCATTTGGGGATAAAGAAATGGTTAGAATCGACCGAGAATGGTTTTGGAAGTCAAAAATGCGAAAAATGGTATTGCTGATCTGCAGGTGGAGTATGATACGCCAGAAGTGGAGTATCATACGCCATCTGGTCTATGATACGCCAAATCAGCTCTGTGATACACCAATACTATACGCCAGGGCTGGCATATCATACGCCGGGGGTGGAGTATGATACGCTGGTCAAGGTCAAACCTTGGGTTTTTGGCTTTTTCACTTGGGATTGATTCGAGGGTCAATGGGGTGAACTTATTTGATCAAAATTGACTATTTTGGTCATGTTTGCTCAGGGGAGCGAACAAGGGGACTTGCTTAGTTCTTATGAACTAATGGTGAATATATATGTGGTGTTTTCGGGTATTTCATGGAAGATCGGATCGAACATGTTATGATTGAAACCCCATAACTTTTGTAAATTGTTTGTAATGTTGTAATTGGGTTTTTGAATGTAGAATTAACCTAACTATATGTGATTTGGTAAAACGTTGGGTTATTTTTGATGATTAAAATGGATGATCATTTTGAAAAATCTGGGACCTAAACTCTCTTGTTGTTTTAAAAACACGTGTCAAACGTGGGTGGATTTTGGGGCTTACAAGTTGGCATCAGAGCTATTGGTTTGAGGGATTCAAGTGCGTCGCAAACACTTGAACTCAAATCCTTGTGCTTTTGATATGGGGAGTTATGTTCGATCCAAGATCCGATCACTAAGCCAGGGGTTTAAGGTAACAAGTTTGTGGTTTGTTTACCTTAGTTATATATCTTTAATGGTGTTTGGTGTGAATATGTTTGTTTAACCGAAATTCCTAGTTATAATATAGTGAGACGAAGTTAAGGAATTGGACATGTGAAATATATAATGTTATGTCTGGCCAACATAAGATTATATTGTTGACATGGACATGACCTTAATGGAATCAACTCATACTATGGTATGTGATATGTGTTGTAAAAATTCTTGTAAGTCCACAGGTGTGTGGCATTGGGTGGAATTCACCTTCGGGTGAAAATTTCATGTAAGTCCACAGGTGTGTGGCATTGGGCGGAATTCATCTTCGGGTGAAAAATTTATGTAAGACCACATGTGTGTGGCATTGGGTGGAATTCACCTTCGAGTGAAAATTTCATGTAAGTCACAGGTGTGTGGCATTGGGAAGAATTCACCTTCGGGTGAAAATTTCATCTAAGTCCACAGGTGTGTGGCATTGGGAGGAATTCACCTTCGGGTCTAAATTTAATGTAAGTCCACATGTGTGTGGCATTGGGGAGAATTCACCTTCGGGTGAAAATATATTTAAGTCCACAGGTGTGTGGCATTGGGGAGAAATCACCTTCGGGTGAAAATATATTTAAGTCCATAGGTGTGTGGCATTGGGGAGAATTCACCTTCGAGTGAAAATGTATTGAAGTCCACAGGTGTGTGCATTGGGGAGAATTTATCTTTGGCTGAAAATTTATAAGTCCACGATTATGTATTGTGGGATTTGTCATGTAAGACCACCGGTGAGTGGCATTGGGAGTGGTAGGTAAGTTCATCTTGGTGTGGTAGGGGGAATGACTTGTAAGTCCACCTTAGAGTGGCATTGGTATTTGCTTGTAAGTTCACACTGTGTTGCCTTGTGGGTAGATTATATGGGAGAGTTAAATTAGTAACAAATATAATGCCTTCGGGTAGTTTGAAACTGTTAGAAATGGTTTATGATTGAATGTTGTATAATTCAATTATTGATTGAGATGATCTACAAGTGGTGTAGACATTTATATTTTAAATGCTAATCGAGATGAACTACAAGTGGTGTTGATATTTGTATATAAATGTTGTGTTAAGACATGTAATCTAGTATGCGGTTAATAACTGGAGGATGTGTATTAAATCTTTTAAATGGTGATGTCTATACTCATGGTGGAGTTAGTCCTAAGTGAGTGAATGCACTCATTGCGGGTGAAAATTATGGACAGATTGTATGGTGATGGAAACTAAATCGTCTAAATCCCAAGACACTAACTAAGGCACGATCATGTTGTATCAAAGAGGCGATGGGTTGGCGACTGGGCATATGCTTTACGTATACCCTATACATAAGTTTCCTTCGATGCAACAAGAAGGTGTCGGTGTATAGACTTGGGAAAAGGACGAGGTTGGGTAAAAAAATGGACTTCAAACATTTTGGCATGATAGCCTTAGGGTGAATAAACTTGATAATGACAAGTAGTCATTGATTAAAGTTAAATATGTTGAGGTTTTGACAAAAGAGTCATAACTGGTGAGTTGGGGCTATAAACATGTAATGATCTTTAATTGGTGTGCTTTTCTCTATATGAATTGCAAATGTTACATGGTTATTGATTGGTGTGAACATCTATGATTATATATAGATTAGTATGTATCATAACACTGAAAGTAGTTGGGTGTAAATGACTTGTATACATGTTTTGATGTTGCAAGTAATTGAATGTACCTTTTAAAAGATATGATTTTGCTGGAGGATGATCCATAGGGGAATGGACATTCTTTATGCATTATGGCTGGGAAAAATGAATCTGTTAGCCTATAAAGTAGATTCAAATATAAAATTATGGTTATGGTCTAGTTGAGTTTGATTAAGATGATTCTGAAGCGGTGTGAACATCAATAAAAATCTTTGTGCTATCTAAGTAGCGGGAGTATTTGTTGGTAATTATAAGTAAGAGAAGTTTGGGTGAAAATGAACCAATAACCATACTTAGATTTGATTGTTAAGATGTTAACTTATGGCGGATATGGGTGCTTTTATGATTAAAATGCAGGTGGTTGTGATTGCAATCAAGAAAAGTCATTATTAGGTGTTGACTTATTAGATGGACCTGATGATTCCATGGTCTAATTTGACGTGTTGTATATGGTGGCTGGGTGAACTTTGAAAAGTGGGTGGATTACTTAAGGATTACGATCACGAAATCCTCTTTCAATTAGGAAATCGTACATAGCAGTGGATGCATTGGTAGAAAGTTAAGAACATCCACTCATTAGGGTGAAGTGGGTAAAAATGGTGGTGACTTTGAATTTGGTTAACCAAATTAAAGCTGTTCAAACTGATTTGTTAATGGAGGAAGTTAACGAAGAACGAAAATTTTATACCGATCAAGGAGACGCACTTCTCTTAGAAGATGATCAAGGTTTACATGAATTAGGTGGTATCTCGACACGGGGTGATAGTGGCAATTGTGTACTAACACGACACTTTGTTCACTTCTTGTTTATAGAAGAACTTTAAGGAGGAATTTGGCACAAAACTTCCTTTAAGCATGGTGTACCCCCTCAAACAGATGGTTAAATTAAAAGGACTATTTAAAGCTTGAGGGTATGCTACGGGCGTGCATCATTGATTTGGAGGTAGTTGGGAGGAGTACTTACCTTTGGCGGAGTTTCTTACAATAATAATGCCTTATTTTGAGGTATGTAAGGGAGAATGTGTCAAACTCTTGTATGTTGGGAAGAAGTGGATTGAATGAACTCGCTAGAAACCTTATGCGGAAAAACATTGGAGAACGATTAAATTCAAGTGGAAGACTTTGTGTTGTTATAAGTTTATATTGCACCGCTTAGATTTACAGCTCGGATGGGCAAGTTTGCTTATCGCTTAGAGCTACCAGAGGGATTGAGTGAAATTCACAATGTATTTCGTAGATCTTATTTGCGAAAATGCTTGGCGGACGAATCGGCTTATGTGACATTGGAGGATTTAGAGATTGATGATAAACTTAATTATATTGAGAAATCGGTGGCTATCTTTGATAGGAAAGTCAAGCAACTTCGGAATAAAACGATTAACCAAGTGATGGTGCAATGGAAATACAGGCAGGGTCCTGATGATACATGGGAGTCGGAGGATGAAACGCGGAAAATTTATCCTTTTCTGTTTAAGGTGTAATGAGGTTTCGGGGACGAAACCTTTGTAAGGAGGGGAGAATTTGTAATGACCCATTTTGGGGAATATTATAAAATGAATATAAATGGTGACATATTTAAAATGAGGTGTATGTGTTGGGTGTTTTTTAATATTTAATTATCTTAACTATTATTTGGTGAGTGTTAACTAATTTTAACTTAGTTATAAACTAGTTAACTAGTAATAGAGGGGCTTAATGTGTAAATAGCTGAAACTTAAATTATAAGGGGAGTTATAAGGAAGATTGTGGTCAAAATTGGTCATAAGACCATTTTGTGTGTGCGAGATGATCCAGAGAAGAGAAGAAGAAGAAGAAGAAGAAGAAGAAGAAGAAGAAGAAGAAGGACCTCCAATCTCCAAATTAAGGCTTCAAATATGCAAGGATCGTTCATGCAATCATCATTTGGACTTGTTCTTGTGTCATACTACAACAAGGTAAGAATTTTTGGGTGTTTTTGGTGTGATTTTCGTGGGTTTTCCATATGGGTGTGGGAAAAATGGGTGTGGGAAAAATGGGTGAAACTCCAAATTTGGTGTTTGGAGGGTGTTAAATGTTGTTAATCTTAGTGATAAACATCAAAGAACAACTTGTTGATCATTTCTTTCATGATTAAGGCAATATGATATATGGGGTTTATATGGTTCATGGAGTTTATGAACTAGGGGGTTTAAATTAGTTTTAAAAGTTGGTGATTTGATGATTTCATGAAGTTGTTGTAGTTTAGTTGTGGAAATAACGAACTTGTTCATCTTATAAATAGAAATGGAGCTTGATAGAGGTGTTAATGATCCATGTTTGACTTGGTGTTGGTCAATAACATGATATGTAGTGGAATATGCATTGATTGTTGAATTTGGTGAATAGATGTATGTTTGACTTGGTGTTGGTCAATAATAGCTGATTATGTGGAATATGCATTGCATGTTGAAGTTTTGAATTGATGTATGTTTGACTTGGTGTGACAATAACAGGCAATAGGTGTTATATTTGCTTAGTTATTGTAATGGAGTAAGCTTACAATTGGTGGGGTGAAATAAGAATGATTCACAAGTGGTGTGAACCTCTTATTAGAAGTTTGACTGAAAATGGTCAAACAATTCGAATTGGTGATTGAATACTTGTTGCTTGACTATAATATGCAATAGGTAATATGTTGCATGATTATTGTTAATATGGTATTTTACTATTTGATTATGATTGACTTGGTGTTCATTTATATGAGTGGTGAAAGATTTAAAATAATTCACAAGGTGTGTGAATTTATAAATGAGTTTGACCTAAATTGGTGTTTTGAATCACAAGGGGTGTGATCATGGCATTGGATTATTCACAAGGTGTGTGAATGTCCTATGTTGGTGAAATCAAGATTTGTAAAACACAAGTGGTGTGGTTTACTTAATTTGAGAAATCTTGGTGTAATAAGATTTCTTTGGTGTTTTGGGTGCAAACGACCCGTTAGCAAATCGTTTGTTGTTTATGCGTAAGTAAGTCATCAAAAAGTGTTTAAGACTTGTTTATTATGTCCACTAGGTGTTGTGGAATGCATTTGGGGATAAAGAAATGGTTAGAATCGACCGAGAATGGTTTTGGAAGTCAAAAATGCGAAAAATGGTATTGCTGATCATGCAGGTGGAGTATGATACGCCAGAAGTGGAGTATCATACGCCACATGGTATATGATACGCCAAATAAGCTCTGTGATACGCCAATACCATATGCCAGGGCTGGCATATCATACGCCGGGGGTGGAGTATGATACGCTGGTCAAGGTCAAACCTTGGGTTTTTGGCTTTTTGACTTGGGATTGATTCAAAGGTCAATGGGGTGAACTTATTTGATCAAAATTGACTATTTTGGTCATGTTTGCTTGGGGGAGCGAACAAGGGGACTTGCTTAGTTCTTTTGAACTAATGGTGAATATAAATGTGGTGTTTTCAGATGAACGGAAAGGGTGATGGCACGCAGGATCAGGTATTTCATGGAAGATCAGATCGAACATGTTATGATTGAAACCCGATAACTTTTGTAAATTGTTTTTTATGTTGTAATTGGGTTTTTGAATGTAGAATTAACCTAACTATATGTGTTTTGGTTAAACATTGGGTTATTTTGGGTGATTAAAATGGATGTTCATTTTGAAAAATCTGGGACCTAAACTCTGTTGTTGTTTTTAAAACACGTGTCAAATTTGGATGGATTTTGGGGCTTACACAGTGGCTGCACCGGGATATGACAGGCAGTAAGATCCTTCTGCACATAAATAAACCATTCTTTGGAGGGCCTGTTGCCTTTGGAAGTGATCCAGTGGGTGGGTATATCACAGGTAGAGGTACAATAACAAATGGTAAGACAACTACCTTGGACTCCACTCAGCACACAAGAGAATAAGACTTTCGTGTTGAACTGGCAATAGATTCAAGACAAACTTGGCAGAATCCACTTCAACACATCAAACAGTCTCACAATCTAAGACAACCAACACATCTCGGGTTGTTCCTCTAAGTGACTCTACTTTCGCTCCACAGAGTCAAGAAGAAGTTGGGAGCACTTCTGTCGAAGCAAACACTCTGGGAGCTTCTCTTCCTAGAGAAAATCAACCCACAACAGTCCAACATCAAAGACTCCAAGATTTACTAGAAATTCAGGTTGAGATTGTTCTTCCAAATCTTGAGCCAAGCAACTTGGATTTGAGTTCCCAGCTGGATGTGATTCCAAGAACCTTCATTCACAACACTCATCCAGCTGAGAACATCATTGACAGTGTTGAAGAAGGAGTAAGAACAAGGAGTTCCATGCATGAAGCAAACATTTGTTTGTTTTCTTGCTTTCTATCTCAGATTGAACCAAAGAAAGTTGATGAGGCCTTGAAAGATAGTAGCTGGGTAGAAGCAATGCAAGAGGAACTCCTACAGTTTGAAAGGCATGGAGTGTGGAAAATCTGCCCTTTACCTAGGGGTAAATATGCAATTGGCACCAAATGGGTTTTTAGAAATAAAAAGGATGACAAAACAAGGCAAGGCTAGTTGTACAAGGGTACACACAATAATAGCGAATTGATTATGATGAAGTTTTTGCTCCAGTTGCCGGAATCTAAGCCATTAGAATTTTTCTAGCTTTTGCAACGGCCAAAAACTTCAAAGTATTTTAAATGGATGTCAAGAGCGCCTTCCTCTATGGCAAAATCGATGAGGAAGTAAATGTTTGTCAACCACCTGGATTTGAGAATCCTAAGTTTCCTAACCATGTCTGCAAGCTTGATAAAGCTCTATATGGGCTGCATCAGGCTCCGAAAAAATGGCATGAAACTTTGTCCTCCTTTCTGCTGTCAAACAACTTCAAAAGAGGAACAATTGACAAGACTCTATTTTTCAAGAAATCCAATCAAAATATCATGCTTGTCCAGATATATGTTGATGCTATTATCTTTGGTTATACTGATGAAACTCTCTGCAAGGAGTTTGAAGCACTAATGAAATCCAAATTTGAAATGAGTTCAATGGGAGAACTCACTTTATTTATTAGATTACAAGTGAGCAAACTCCTACAGGGATTTTTATTAGTGAATCAAAGTATGTCAAGGATATTCTTGAAAGGTTTAACTTCAACGATTGTAAAGCTCTTGGTACCCCAATGTCCAAAACAACATCTTTAGGCCCTGATCTTGAGGGGGAGGATGTTGATCAGCATGAGTATAGAGCAATGATTGGCTCTTTGATGTATCTAACAGCAGGCAGACCTGACATCATGTTTGCAACTTGCTTGTGTGCAATATTTCAGGCCAATCCCAAAAGTTTACATATGCTTGCTGTGAAAAGAATATTTAGATATCTCAAACGAGCACCAGGATTAGGACTGTGGTACCCTAGGAATGCCGACTTTCAGTTCATGGCCTACACTGACAGTGATTACGGAGATTGCAACATCAGCAAGAAGTCCACATCTGGAGGATGCCAGTTCCTTGGATCCAGAATAGTGTCATGGAAATGTAAAAAGCAAACATGTGTCTCAACTTCTATTACAGAAGCTGAATGCATTGTTGCCTCCAGTTGCTGTGCACAAGTACTCTGGATTCAAAATCAAATGAAAGACTATGGAGTAGAGTTATCAAATACTCCCATCCAGATTAACAACTCCAGTTCAATCTCCATCACCAACGATCCTGTCAAGCACTCGAAGACCAAGCACATTGACATCAGGTATCACATCATTAGAGATTGTGCTGAAAAAAAGTTAATTCATCTAGTCAAAGTTGATAAAGATTACAATTTAGCTGATCTCTTTACCAAGGCTTCTGATGAAGGAAGATTCAGGTACTTAATCATAGCTACTGGTATGATCAATTTTGAGTAAATGAATTTATGTAAAGGTTTAAATGATCCTTCAGAAGATAAACTTAACTTATCTTCTTAGTAGTATTTACTCATCAGAAGAAATGTTAAGTCTTCTGACGTGTTATCTAATCCTTTATTCGGAAAAAGTCACACTTCTTAAGATACTTATTCTTATGAAAGTATTTATCTTCCGATATAAATCCTTTGCTTCCTAATACATTTCCTTCTGATCACTCTTCTTCATCAGAAGCTCATGTCTTCCGAAGCATACATTTCTTTCATGCACAGGTTTATTCTCTTCCGATACTACACGACAAGCGTTTGGTGTTTTCTCGAAAGAATCTCTTTCATTTTCTGAAGTTCGTTGTGCTACAAAGCTGTCACGGAAGACCTTTTTCTCTTCTGTATCTCCGAATATCAAATATTTAATGTGTCGTTATATTAAATGCTGACATCCGAAGGTATAAAAGGCCTCCCGACTATTCAAATTCCCATTTCCTTCTTCTTCAATCGACAGTTTCTTCTTGAACTAAACCCTAACCGTCAATCTCAAAATGGCTCTCTTTGCTTTCAAACCTGCACACAACCTTGTTGCCGAACTATCTGGCTGATCACGATGCTGATTTCGCTTCGATCATCTCGTTTCTCCGTCGGAGCAGGTACTTTACTGCATTAACTGTTAACCCCGTGGTGTATGAATCTCATCACCAACAATTTTGGGGTTCGTGTTCTGTTGTTGATTCCCCAACTGGTAGACGTCTTTCTGCTACCATCGATACTCATCCAATTTCCATCTCTGTGGAAATCGTCTGTAGACATCTTAATCTCAATGATGTTGAAGGCAGTGTTTCTTTCACAAGGGATGAGGTAGCAATGACCTTTCGGTCAACGGGGTATGAAGGTCCTCTCCCCTCAACTACCTATTTGAAGGGAAGAGTTTCCTATAATTACAAGTACCTCCTACATGTGTTTTTACATTGTCTGTCAAACAAAACCGGTGGTTGGGATCAAATTCCATCTGACTTGGCTTCGGCTATTCATGGGTTGATCTCTAATCATTTGTTTAACTTTGCTTTTAATAACTTGGTGGACAATCTGTCATCACCAAAAAAATTTTGTATGTATCCCAAATTTTTGCAACAAATATTTAATGGTGAGTTGCTGTCTTCTCTCTCACTTACTGGGAACATTTATAAAGTGCCCTTGGTAACAGCCAAGGTTTTTGAACAACTAAAGAAGACGAGTGCACAGTTCTTTGGAACCTTTAGTCCTCTTCTTCCGTCCATGGAGCAACCTGCTCCTGAAGGTGACAGCTTTGTCCAACCAACAGATGCTGAACCCATACCTTCCACTAAAACATCCCCCTTCATAAAAGTCACCTACAAACGAGAGTTATCTACACCTGTTCAGGCTCCATCTTCCGAACCCAAAAAGAAAAAGGCTATGAAATCTGGCAAGGGCCCAATTCTGCCTAAGGTGCAAACCACACCTGCTGTTTCACCATTGGATCTACCTCTGGATCCAGTGGTTGCCCTTCACCCATCCACTAGCCCTTAGTGTATGTCAACATACATACCTGAGAATATCCAAAGGGAAACCACTAATCAAGAGCCTTCTTCTTCGTAAGTCACTCCTTTAAATCAAGGACTATCTCCCAGGTCCATAGTTTTATCTATCCCATCACAGCCCCCCACTCATCCCGATACCCAAGCTCATGGTACCCCCTCAACCAATCCGTATGAACCACTTTCTCCCACTTCCCAAACTATTTGGAGAGTGGTGACAGAGTTGCAAGAGAGGTTCCCCGACCCAGAGCTTACAACAACAGAGGTTAACCCCAACAGTGTTGAAGGGGTTGTTGATACAGTGGAGGCTGCCACTACTGATGAAAAATCCCTATTTCATCAGGATAGTGGTACAGGCAATAGGACCTCCTCTGTGGCAACTCACATTGCTAATGACTTCTTTGAGGTCATCTTCAATGAGACAAATCCAGGGTGCCAAGAAACCGCATCCGGTGATGGAGGTGCAGGAGCTAGGCTTAGGACTCCATCGCCCCATGATTCCACCCTGGTGGATGAGGGCATTACCATACATAAATTGACGGCCACCATCTCTTCACTACAAGCCAGGGTAGCCCAAGTGGATGCTGAAGTTGCTACCCTAAGGCTGCAGGTCCAAGCAAAAGATGCTACCATCTTGGACCTCCGGAGCCGCCCCCAGTCATACTTCACCCATATCATCCTGATCCCAGCCAAGTTTCATCTCTTTCCCTTGATGTAACCAAAAAGGGGAGAATGAACAGCCTATGGGATCACCATTACCATCAACATCATCTTTGGAACTACCATCTCCAGCAGAAGGAGAGGGGGAAGCTGCTACATTGCAAACAGAAGGAGATGTGGAAGTAACTCATAGATCCACTCCATTCGTAACGAACTTGGATAGGGAATGGGATGAGTTCTTGAGTACTTACTTTCACAACTCCAGCTCTTCTTCATCCTCCTCCTCTTCTGATGTTGCAGGGGTATCCTTGGAGAATGAACAAGAACATTTCTCCATGGAGTCCAAATCACCTGTAGAATCACCAAAGTCTCCTTCTAAGACTAGGTCCCCTTCTGGGATCACAACCAAGGTTACCATGGAGAACCCCAATCAAGCCACAACCTCTATCTCCATGGAACCTAAGTCTACTCTTGAGACAATAGCCGCTGACCATATGTCTCCTCTTAAGACAGTGGCTGTTGAAGAGGATCTCTCCTCAAATCCTGAATTTTCTGAGGGAATCACTAAGGAACCGTCCAATGTGGTTGGTGAACTGGAGGAGGCAGTGAATGCTAAGGTTAACTCCGAAGCTGCAGCTGTTTCCAAAGGCCTAGTAACTACATGCTTTGATTCTTCATTTTTGTTTATTTGACTTGGTTCTAGCCTCGGTGGTCCTAGAAGTTGAGGTATCCTCATCAGATGAACTCTTGGCCGATGAGCCAACTGGAGAGGCCACCAGATCCATTTCCTCTGAGTCAAACATAATAGATAAAGGTAAAAGGAAACTGTCTCTAGAGGCAGAAGCTGCGCAAGAGGAGAGAAGACCACCACAGAAGAAGGGCCGAACAGATACTTCCCTGGATGGAGAGATTCTGAGACTCTTTGGTCTCCTCTAGGAGAAGGGGTTTGATGTCGATGAAGTACTACTCTGGTATGTACCTGAGATGGCTGCTGAGTTGGACAGGGTGCAGCTGCTTGAACAGGAGGCTACTGCATCCAAACCTACTGCTTCTTCCCAGAAGAAACAAAAGGAAGATGCCTATCGAGAGAAGATGAAGGAGTTCCTTTTGAACTACAACTTCTCAAAGAGGCAGCTTGCACCTATGAAAAACTCCACCAAGAGAAGTCAAAAACAAGATAGCCAGGGGAGAGTTACTTTCATTAGATCAAATCCAAGAACAAAGGGAGGCTCTAAATATCTAGGTCCCCATGGACTCTTCCAGGGAAGAATAATTGAAAAACCTCTCTCTAATGCAACATTCAAAGAGAGTTTGGAGGATAAGTATGATGCCTCAAAGAATGCATTCTTCCCTAAGGAAGAGACTCCCTCTCCACCATCCAGTCCTTCATATGATAACATGCCAAATTTCCTCAGTGATCAAAATCAAAAGAGATCTAACAAGGCAACAAACCACTAATCCTGATGAACACTTAAGGATGGAAGGAGAAAAGGAAGAAAAGTCTTCCACTGAAGCTGAAATAGCTTCCACTGAAGCAGCTGAATCCACTAGAGCAGAAGCAACTCTAGAAGCCACTGATGATGAGGATGATGAAAGAGAGCAGGAGGAACAGGAACAAGGAAGTACACTCTCATGTCAAATAGTTCCTTTTAGAAAGTGTGGTCCTTTCAGAAGGAGAAAGACTTCAGCAAGAAGACGACATGATGAAACACCCATAAATGTGTACTTTCCCATTGTTGAATGGAGCTACTTATCCATGTAGAAGATGTTCGTGTTGAGATTTTGTGATGGAAACATAGTGAAACTCCAGGATTATCAGCTATGTGGTCTCCCTACTCCAAACATCTTTGATCTAGCAAACCTTCCTCTACTCAATCCAGAACAACTTTGAAGGAGGAGTTGCTACAATACTTGTCCAGAGAAGAGCAGAAAATTTAATAAATGAAGGACATAAGTTTTGGTAGCATCAGCCTAAGGGAGACTGTAAGGACCATTAAGTGTGATGCGCACCAAAACATCTCTGGATCAAGTCATGAACTTTCGGAAGACATAATACCACTAAAAGATAAGAATTAACCTTCGGAAGAACCATTGCTTCCGAAGGATAATTCTCTTCCACTGAAAGCTTCCGGATCCCTCTTTAGTACTTAGAGGTTCAAATCGATCAGTGCTTTCGATCGATCATCAGCGTTTCTGATTATCAGTGGTTCCCAAGAAAAAGACTTCCAAAGACTTTCTTTCTGACAAATATTCTGGATTCTTTTAGAAATAATCAGAGCTACTTTCTCACACTCAGACCAACAGAGAAGACATTCCGATGTTAGTCAGCAACAAAGAAAATTTGTCAGAACTACAAAGATACGAAGCTGTTAATGCGTTTTGTTGTTTAGGTATTTATTGTAAAAGTCAATGGAGTCTTTTGTATTAATTGTAATTAATATGGCTTAGCCTGTCAGGACCATAACATATACTAGATTTAGCATACATTTGTTTCTAGTGTATAATCCTTCACTTGTTAGTTGGCATGGCACGAGTGTGGGCTTGAGCTAAGGCTTGTAAATTCAGCAGTTGAGTGCAATATACTTTAACCTTGAATTTATAACTGCTTTCTGTATTTTGCTTCAATCTGTTTTTGCAAATCAAGTTGATAGAATTTCTGCATCTATCAACTTTGTAGAGAGATAACTTGTGAAAGTGTTGTGTAAGTTACATAACCCGATCCATCAGGTACAAAATTTAATCACTTTAATTTTTTAATATAAAAGAATATGGCTTGTATGGGTGCTTTCCCACATATATATAAGGCCATGTGTTATGCTACGTGACCCAGGCGTGATGCCCCTGGGTCACGGCCCGGTCGCTCCCCACCCCCATTACACAGGGGCGTGAGGGTGACGTGAATTGCAGCTACGTGACCCTCCTCACGGGGTGATGACCGTTGGGGGGAAAAATAAAGAAAACCTTCTATGTGTCCATTGAAAAGAGAAAAAAATCAAAAAAAATAAAATGACCGTTGGAATTTAAAAAAAAATTAAACCATTATAAATAAACCACTTCTCTTAAACCAACATTCAACTCCCCACAATTCTCTCTAAAATAACCATTATTTTTATACAAAATAACCCAATTTATAATCAAAAAATGAGTTAAGGAGGAAATTACGAAATCGTTTTCATCCGATTCAGATGAAGGAGCGTTCATGTTTTTACGCAACGTTCAAGCAACAGTAACATCCGTCGTAGCTGATATAGAAGAAAACTCTGCATAAGTGTTACGAAGAAAAAAAAACAAATCGTGATCGTAAAAGTGGTTACAAACGTCTTGTTCTAGATTATTTTACTCAAAATCCAACTTACAACGAAAAGCATTTCAAACGTCGTTTTTGAATGAGCCGAATTTATTTCTTCAAATCGTTAGCTATATGGAAGAAAATTTTCCGTTTTTTCAACAAAGGTAAGATGCATTGGGTGTAACATGTTTCACACCATTGCAAAAGTGTACAAGTGCTATTCGACAGTTGGCCTACGACACATGCAGCGATTCTTGGGACGAATATTTACGAATGTCGGATAAAATTTCACGAGATAGTCTGTACAACTTTTGTAAAGGTGTTATCGCATTATACGGCTCACGATATTTGAGAAAACCAACATGGAGCGACATTCAACAAATCTATGCAGTGCATGATGATGTCCACGGGTTTCCCAGCATGCTTGGAAGCATCGATTGCACACACTGGGAATGACAAAATTGCCCAACCGCTTGGCGAGGATCTCATTACCGAAGCGATCACCCCCATCCTATAATAATGCTTGAAGCAGTGACCTTTAATGATCTCAGGATATGGCATGCATATTTTAGTGTTTCTGGTTCGAAGACGATGACAAACGAAAATATTTTAAAAAGGCTCAAGAGGAGGCGAGAAATGATGTCGAACGAGCTTTCGATGTACCTAAAGATAAATGGCATATGATAAGTAATCCATGTAGGATTTGGCACACAAGTAAAATTCGAGACGCTATGTATGCTTGCATTATTTTGCATAACATGATTTTGGAGGGCAAAGGAAAAACTATTTGCCAAAATTACGAAGAGGTCGACCCTCCGGTTGAAGAGGTTACACCGGAAGAAAGAGTTGAAATAGGATCCGAGATCCGAAGCAGGGAGATACATAACATGCTTAAAGGCGATTTGTTTGAACATGTCTGGAAAAATTGAAGAGAAATTTTGTAGTATTTTTTTAAAAGTTTTTAAATTTATTTTAATGTTTTTTTATTTAATTATGTACTTTAATTTTTTATCATGTAATTTTTTTTATTTTAGTTTGTAGTATTAATATTTTTAATACTATTATGTGTTTTTTTAATTTAATTTATTATTGAAAAAATAAAATTCAAATAATAAAATATTGAAAAAGATGGTGATGACGTGGAGTGATGAGGAAGTGATGGATAACATAGGAAAAAATGATGTGGAGTGATAAGGGGTGATGATGTTGGTTGATTATGTTGCGTCTACGTGGCGCCTACGTGGGGTGTGATGCATAACATATGGCCTAATGTGTATCCACGGCTAATTGGAGATCATGAGTTTTCGTTTGAAGAAGAATTTTGCTTCCGTTTGAACAAGAGGGTTTTCTGAATTATAAGTTACTTCTTGAACAAGATGTCCGGGTCATCATGTTACTGTTCTTCCCCATGAAAGAATGATTCTTTTGCGAGGTTGACCTAAGGTATTTAAGCCTTTTAAAAAAAGTCGTTTGCCTTTACAAGGGAATCAGATTAGTTACAACTTTAGTACCAGGTGTAATTAGCACTAATTAAATACTTTAAATTCAAATTATACAACCAAGAAGTTTACAAATTCAAATTATATGGTTTCATTAAATTGTTTGATTAGAAATATACATATTTGAATCTATATGTGACATATGAGTTTATGGATTCATAAACTCTTTCAAAATTTTGTTATGCACTTAAATATATATATATATATATATATATATATATATATATATATATATATATATATATATATATATATATATATATATATATATATGCAGGGGCGGCTCGGGGGAGGGCAAATCCGACCTCCGTCCCGAGCCCATTTTCTAGAGGGGCACAATTTATATATATATATATATATATATATATATATATATATTTATTTATTTATTAAAAAAATAAAAAACTAAATAAATGCAAGTTTGTAAACCCATTTCAAGAGGGGCCCAATTTGTATAAAAATGAGTCCATTTTCAATTTTTTGTATACCCAACTCATTTTTCAAGCCCATTTTAAAAATTTTTATTTTAATTATTTATGTTTTTGTAATTGTAAAATTAGAAATTAATGTTTAAAATTAAATTCCAACCCCACAAGTGCCCCCACCCCGTTTATTTTTATTTCCCACCCACGCTGCCACTCAAAAATTAAAATCCCAAATCGAAATTAGGGTGCTCCACGGCTCCACGAAATTAAATCCACGGCTCCACCAGCGACCGCCCTACGAGGCTACAAAGGTCGTATTCCGACTGCTGCTGTCTTTTCCTGCCGTCTGCCTTTTCCTCACCATCACAACACCGCTCCCGAGTCCCCGACGCTGCCTTTTCCTGCCGTCTGCCGAGTGCCGCCTATGACAACTAGTAACAGATCGTCCTGCAAGTTCGTACGGTATGTGTACTTTCACTATCTACTATGTGTAAATGCAATGTGTAAACAGTTGTGCGACAACCGAACTCAAAAAACAAACAACAATTGTATGTGTTTGAGTGAAAACTTAAATACAGTAAATACAACAACTCATGAGAAACAACAATATGTAAACAAATGAAAAGAACATATCGATTGCGATCTGATATCCACAAATAACAGGAATCAGATGGCCAAAAATTCAATGAGAAAATAATGTAAATTCAATGTTAACAATGTGAAAACATGCAAGTTTAGTTGAGCCTGTCAGTGAGGAAGTACAATACAACACATAAGTTCAGTATCGTTTACAAACGGTGAATTGACAGTGTGTTTGCGTGGGTGACAATTCACACAAACATGTCCATGGATTTAACGTTCTGAATGATGACTGAAAAGTAGAAAACAAAAATCATAAATTGAAACCGTCGACGGATTCGTTCGGGTGACGATTTGAACGAATACGCCCGATGGCGAAACGATCTGACGAAACGAAATTAATAAACGGTTTTGAAATAATAAAATAAGATTTAACAGAAAATATTTATTAGGAATCATAACCTTAAAAATCTAAAAATAAATCCTTTTATTTAAATACGTAGAATACGTGGTAACGAACCGGAAACGTAACGAAAACGACAACCGAGCAACCGAAGTGAACCCGAACTCACCCGGGGTATAAATACCCTAAATAAGGCCAACTACCTCATTTATTTCATCCCACTCTCTCTCTAAAACCCCATTCCCGGTTCTCTCTCTCTCTAGAATTTTGAACTTCAAACCACTAGTTCTTCTCCATTTCTTAACCAAATCACTCCATCTTGGTGCCAAATCGAAGATCTTGATCTCCTCTACATGAAAGTATAAGGGATCTGCTCTTAAATCAACTGAATCTGAGGTAAACTGAGTCACAAAGTTGCGAAAATTAGGGTTTTTAACCCTTTGGTCGAACCCCTTGTAAAACCGGCCCAAACCACTCCAAATTTAAGGGAGAACTACACAAAACACTTAGGATCAGATGGGGGAATTGTGTGGCTTAGATTTCAACCCCTAGCACTTGAAATGGGGAGGGAGTGTGGCAGCCACTACGGCCGAATGAAGACACACAGCCCGGCCGAAAGGCCTAGGGCCGAAGGGACGGCCGCATGAGTTGGGGGCGACCGAAAGGAACCTGGAGCCGAAGGAAGACTCATCATTCGCATGACCTCATTCTCTCGGCCCATGCTACCCATCCGTTCGGTCCATGGGGTTTCATTCGGACCATGTACTCAGTCGGCCGGAGGGTTAAGCCATTCGCTAGGACCAATCCTCATCCGGCACAGCATACCGACATTCGGCCTAGAGCATCATCTTATTCGGCCTACTCATCTCAAATATCATAAGGGTGGGGAAAAACACATGTAACCAACAATAGTGGTCAACATGCATGGGAATTTTGAACTATTACGACAAAGGTGGTGGAGATTTTAGTTAAACAAAACATACAAAACCTAAAACCTTAAGTTTCTACAAAGATTGTGACATGGTTACTTATTAGCTATGTAGCAACTACTTCAAGTTTAACAAGGACAACATGTAAAATATTAAACTATAAATCTAAGTTGTACTTAGAACTTAGGCTGATTTACAAAGTTTCGTATCAATACAACTAACTATCATATCTTGATAATGTTTGGAATTGTCAAGAATGGGTTTAAGGCAAACAAAGGTAATAAAGACCAAGTCTTTAGTCATAACTAAAAAGACATGCTAAGCTTAATCTAATCGGTTAGGTGTTAGTATGTGCCACCACAAGTGAATTGGGATCGAATGGCAATAAAGACCTTCAAGTGTTAGCCAATTTTAGGGCTAACACACACATTCTCACAAATACTTATAACTTATACTTATAAGTTACATACATCGTGAAATCAATACAGGATCGTGAAAACGACATCAAGAACAACAAAGAGCGCGTGCATTCTCTGTTTATTCTTAGTCAACCACATCAACTACAAGGTGAGTTCATACGCCCCTTTTCTAATCTTAACTGGTTTCAAAACTCGGGGCTGAGAAACATGCTAATTCTTTTAATTACTTAAAAGTTTTAGTACAACATATTGATTATACTATGATTTAGATAATATTGTTTGACTTTATTATCGCTTATCATTGTATGCATGCTTGTGTGATCATAACATAACTGAGATATCTAGGATGAAACATGATAATATAGTTTCATGAATCATCAACACAATAGAATTATACTAGTTGTAAGATTATATCTTATAACATCATATTATTCTTACATGGATGAACAACTAGATAATCAAGTAAGACAACACACTTACAATGACAACAACTAATAAGAATGATATGATGATAACATAATTTCACAATATCATTCACCACCGGAGTTAGCTGAGTGTAATAAGACAAGTTCCTATAACACTTCGCTTACAACTCGGTGAAGACTATGGAATAACACGAGACAATTACTAATGAGAACAATAATGATGATCATGGCCACATAACTTCATGACATCATTCTCCACCTGAGCTAAGTAAGTGTAGTAAGAGTAGTTCTTACAACACTGTAGTTACAACTGGGTGAAGGATATGGGATGACAAGAATGATAATTATGATAACGTAATTTCATGATAACAACATCATTCTCACAATTACTAACATCGTGTACTAAGACAAGTTCTTATAACACTTTGTTAAAGACTACGGGAACACATAACAAAGAGAACACAACAACAATTGATTACTATTAAACTATCTGTATTATATCACAACAATCATGTGCCATGTATTCAAGTTCAATTGTAAGTCCCTCATCAGCAAATCATTTACCAGTTAATTTAGTGGGACTAAACCGGTGATAACGTAGTGGTACCATAGGTTTGACAAACCGCCGGCGAGTGAGGTCAGTACGTTGATTGTATTATCATTGGCCGGTAACAGGGCGACATCAGTCAGGTTTGGTAAACGACACATGGTGATATTAATCTACAGTGACAATTGTAATTAATCCTTCGATTCTATTGACTAGTAGACTGAGGAATTGATTTTCTCTCATGTCACATTACTGGTAATAGTTTCGTTGAAGGCTATGAGAACACAAATGTGATAGAGGTAAATCGGATGCATTGCGATCTGATTACGTGAGGATCACAATGGATTTCTTTTAGGCTCTATGCATTCCATGCAACATCACTGTATTTCCGGTCGTCCGTACGTCTGTACGATTGTACTGTTACGACCTGAACTAATAATTATTAATGATAATGAATTATTGGATGCATCATTTGATAATTTTCACATTTATTGGTATACATACTTAGAACATATTATTATACGCGTAAACCATGGGAAGTTTAGTTGTGACTCAACTAAACAGAACCAGAGAGTTTATTGCAGATGAATACACGAATCATGGATTTTGGTTTGGAATGAAAGGAACTAGGAGTTTATTATGGTCTGGTTGCTAAACGTAGTCAAATACACATGGTCATGGTTTATCAAAATAGCAGTGGGACGGTGTAGGGGAGGTTGCGATCTACCTCTGCATATGTCCTATACATATGCATATTTCGGTCTATCATGGATGTGTCAGTGACTTGGGTTTAGTGGGTTTTGGATTGGGAATTATAATAGTTAAGTTAATAAAATAATGGAGTTAATTGGAAATAAATACGCGATGGTGAGGTTACGATCATACTTTAAACGCGAATATTAATTCAGAAATATTAACTTAATAATGTGTTCGCGTGGGTGATGATTCACACGAATATAATTATTAAGAATAATATTCTGAAATGATATTCCATAATTAATAAATGAAATCGAAATACGATACAAGCGTTGGATTCGCAAAGGTGACGATCTTTACGAATACGTACGTAAGTAACGCGTTTCGACGAGATAACAAAATAATATTTAATGTTATTAAATTAATAGATGAAAACTCAAAATATTTATTAGGAATCACAACCTAACACAAATTCGAACAAGTTATTTTATTTAAAGAATTAATTTAACGATTATGAAATGAAACGGTTTTACGATACATTTTTATTCGAAAATGTTTTATGACGCAACATTTATTAAAATCATTTTATTTAAAATGAAATATAATTATTTGAGACGTGTTATATGTTAGATATGTTTTACGTTAAAAACCGAACAATTATTATATTTTATCACGATAAAAACGAGACCGGACACGCGGGAAAGACACGCGATATATGGAAGAAGCCTTCCATCTTTTCCCTCACTTTCACCATTTCATTCTCTCTCTAAAACACACACCCACGCCCCTTTCTCTCTCTACAACTTCTCACTAGCATATCTCCTTCGTTACTTGACGGATTCGCGAGATCTTGGAGCCTAAACGACCGGGGAATCAAGGAGAACAAGAAAGTACAAGAAAATCTTACGTTTGGCCAACAATCGAGGTAAATCCCGAGCTTTTATTTTTGGTTTTGGTTAAAAACCCTATTTCGAATGTGGCTATTATCTTTTACACTATAAGTGGGTTTTATATGTTATAATCGGGCTAGTGGTGACCCATGGAAGCAGTGAACACAACTGAAAATAACCCGGATCAGATGGCAAGACGAAGGTGAGGGGCTGGACCTCGACACTACCATGGCCGAACCTTTTTCAGGTTGGCTGAACCCTGGTGTTGAGCTCCCGAACCTTCAAGGGGCGGGAAACCGAAGGTGGCTGAACCCTAGGTCTAGGCGAACCCACGAGCTCAACGAACCCCTCCCACCTGTTGCCAGCCGAACCCATGGTTCCAGGACCTGGCCGAACCTAGACACTCTCGGCCGAACCCTGTACAAGGACCGAACCTTAGTCCTACGAACCATCATGGCCGAAGCTATTTTGGCCGAACCCTGCCATGCAACCCTTGCCATGCGAACCTTTTGTCTCGGCAAACCCTCTTGGCCAGCGAACCTTTGGCCAACTTGCATGGTCACCGAACCTTCTAAATTAGCTGGCCAAACTCTTTCTAAACTAGTCGAACCCTCTTAAATCCACGAACCTTTAGGCGGCCTAAACAACGAACCATGTGTTGCCGAACCATGTGAAGCCGAACCCCATAGCAGCCAAGTCCTAGAAGCAGCGAACCTTGGCCCAAGGGGTTAGCCGAGTAGGGTTTAACGAACCTAAGGCTTAATGGGCCATAAATCTGGGCTTAGGGCCGGACCTAGGGCAAGTTGAACCGAAGTGTTCGAACCATGATCATAGATACACAAAAGAATACAAGGATGGGACAACATCATGCATGTATGAATCATGTGAGCCACCACTTTCTTTTTTTATAATGAGTATGGGGATTTGGATATGAACTTACATAATTTGAACATTTATTATGAAAAACATAATTACTAATTACTAACTCTAATTTAGAATCTCAACAACTCAAATTATGGTAGTCACCTTGATTAAACATGCATGAAATTATAAACTTCGATACGTTTATGATGAGGGTTATCATCTCTTAGTAAATGTATTTATGGGAATTATGTCTAAGGGTCATGACCTATTGTAGTTATTAAATAATTTAAAGCTAACAAAGTTTCAGTCACATTTTAAAGATGATCAATAATGAAATACTAAGTATTGCTGTTTAACTTAGATTAAATAACTAAGTTAAAGAACCAATTAAAGATAAA
Source organism: Mikania micrantha (assembly GCA_009363875.1). NCBI lineage: Eukaryota > Viridiplantae > Streptophyta > Magnoliopsida > Asterales > Asteraceae > Mikania > Mikania micrantha. The sequence continues at coordinate 10,091,350 of CM018697.1, read as the reverse complement.
AGGAAAAACACGAAGGACACTAACTTGAGATGAAACACAAATACTTATGGGCATGAAAACACGATGATTACAGGTTGATTGAGTTGTGTTTGAGTTCTCCTACGTGAGCGTGCATTCTACTAAAACACTGAACTTAAGGACTCAGGTGAGTTCTCATAACCTCCCTTTCTTTAAACTATTTTGTTTTTAAAATCGGAGGTGAAACATGTATACCAATTTTAAATATTATTTTGATAACACAAGGATGTTACCTGTTTATCATTATGATATTCACATTATAGAATTATCATTATTTATGGATTATCACTTATTATCATTTATCCATGTAACATTGTCATTGACTTCAGTCAATAACAAAGATTGCATGTATTGTCACTTGGATTATCACAACTCCATGAATCATTGCCTTTGACTTTGGTTAATTGCATTGGTTTCATGTATTGTCACATGGTTAGCCACCACTCTATGGATCATGTCTTTAACTTATGTTAATTACATAAATTCCATGTATGGTCACATATATTCATTGAGAATATTGATGTTGAGATTGGTTGAACGGTTATGTGGTTGATTATCTATTATTGCCTATGATTATCTATGATTGACTATGACTTAATTGATATGTGATTATGTGTTTGTTTGAATGTTTGATTGTTGAGTTGGGAGATGTGTTGGATTTTCACGCAGGTACTCTTGTGGATTTTCTCAGTTAAACCATAAGCTTTTATACTCATTTTATCTAAACTTTTTATTAAACCTTTTTCAAACACAAACTTTTAAACTCATGTTATAAAACACTTTTAAGTATAAAAACTTATGATTACTCACCAACTACTTCGTAGTTGACACTTGATTTTCTTACATGTTTCAGGTGATGAAGCTAAGCAGGTTGATGAAGATGAATTCACACTTTTGGACATCAACACATAGGATCTTGGACTTAGCTAAAATTAACTGAAATTCTGGCGACTAGAGTTTAGTTAGTTTAGCTAATTCTTTTGTGTAATTGATGTATTTCATTCATGATAGACATGATTTTTGTGTAATTAATTTGATTGGTTGAATGTTATGTGATGATTTAATTTAGATGCCCACGAGCTTTTGAACAATTTACACATCCCTCGTGGCATCCCGACGTTTCCGCCATCAGTCGGGGTGTTACATTCCAAGACGAGATCATTATCAATCGGTTAACTAACACTTCTATTATTAGTAGTGAATTACAGTTAACCCCACAAGCGAGAGAATAATAACAAGGATAAGATTAAATAAATATACTTTCCTTAAAACAATGACGGTTCATCAACACTTCAGTTTTGATAACTTTAAATCTCTCATACTCTATTATTCTACATATAACACATTGGGTGATGAACACAAACTTATGGGTGAATGGCAAATGGGTTGAACACATGTGAGATGGAAATGGGTATCCATAGTTGTATCACAAGTGGTGTTAAGTTCTGTTATGTTATGTGGTGGGATGTCGGCTAGGGCTTGTTCCCCTACGTATGCCCTATATATAAGCATAACTGATAAGGTGAAATAGTACTTGGAAATATAAATATGGAGAGGCCATTGTGTGAAACAGATGGATCATACATTAACAAAACTTGTGTATGATATTGTGATTGTGAATGTGAACAAATCAATGGTTTTCAATTACTAAACTTATGAACTCACCAACCTAGTGTTGACTTGTTTAAATGCATGTTTTCTCAGGTGACGAACAGGTTTCCAGCATTCAGGGATTAAGCTAGTGGACTTTTAGAGGACCTAGCTTCATTTTGTGTTGAGCATACTTTTGAATGACAACACAGTGAATCATCTTTTGTAGATCTTGTACAGTTACAAGATAGAAAACTCAATGGTTCTTTTTGATAGGATTACTTAGTTAAATTATGAACATAACTATGTAATTTAACTTTGTAATTCAGTATCAATGTCATGTTAGCATTTCTCATTTATATATCATGTGCTATGTAAACAATCTGATCACTTTGATTATCAAACGATATCACGCCCCGAGATCCTTCCGCCCGACGGGAAAGTCGATCCAGCCCGCCGGCTCGAGGTGTGACACCGCCCCTGCGCACGTACGAGCTATGACATTTCACCAGGTAAGAATTAAACCCCAAAATCTCTTATTATTGTTATTGTGTTAGTTTATTATACATTCTAACATTACGTGTTGTTAAATGTTAAATACTTAAATTAGGACTTAAGTTAGTATGTTGAATTAGGATTTACAAATTTAGGGTCAATTTTTGTGATTTTGTGTGTTTCTTTTTTTTCCTGAATTAGGGCATAAGTTGTTGAATTTGGGTCATATGTGCTTAATTAGGGCATAAGTTGTTGAATTTGGGTCATGCCCTTTAAACCAAATAAAACGCTTAAAAGTCGAATAAACCGATCTAAATAAACCGAAATCAATCGAATAAACGGATTAAAACCAAATAAACCGATTAAAAATCAAATAAACCGATATGAGTAAATCGAATTCAATCGAGTAAACCGAATTCAATCTTATATATTATTAATAAGTTAATAAATTTGAATTTAAATTCGGTTTAATCGGTTAACCAAACAAACCAAGTTTATAAAAAACATTGGAATTAAAAGCCGAAATTTGGATATGGTTAGGTACCGAATCGAAAACTGAATTCGGAATTGGATATAGTTAGAACCAAAACGAAAACCGAATTCAGAATTCGGTTCGATTTTTCAGTAACGAATACTTTTCGGTTTTCGGTATTAAAGGGGCATTTTTTCCGGCTTGTCCTGGGCACACCAATTCTCAGGGCCGCTCCTATATATATGTAGGGATATTTATTCAAACAAAAAATAAAAAGTTGCATAAACCGAAAAAAAAACATTTATATTAAAATGATTTAAGTGGTATAAAAGTAATTTTTTTAAGTCAAGAGAAATTACTTAGATGTCTTTTAAACTTGTGACTAAAAATGAATCATTTGTTTCTTAACTATCATTGATTATTAATTAATTATTTTTATATTCATATAATAATATACATGTATATCAATAGATACTTAGATATTGTATAACTTTTTATTCGGAATTTAAAAGATTTGGTTACGTTATTAAAAAAAGTATATAATTTCTTGATTTCCTTTTGGAAAAAAAATATGTCCGAAATTTTTCACAGGCGCCCGCCTAACTGAACCAGGCAACCGCTTGAATCAGTTAGGCGTTAAAAAAAAGCACCACGTACCCGAAATTATTCACAGGCGTCCATCTGTGACAATAGTATCAGTGTGGGCCTGATGCTCGTGACAAATATTGAGAACTTAATATATATGGGGAAAATCAAATAATAATTGGTGAAAAACAATGAAAACTAGGGAAAAACAATGAAAACCAGGGAAAAACAGTGAAAATCGGTAAAAAACAGTGAAAAACCGAGTTGGTCCGAGTTGGCCCGAGTTTGATCGAGTTGACACGAGTTTGATCAATTTGGTCCGAGTTTTTTTGGCCGAGTTGGTCCGAGCAGGTCCAATTTGGACCGAGTTTGACTGATTCCGAGTTGGTCTGGCCGAGTTGGAGAAAATCGGTTCGGCCGAGGGCCGAGTACTCGGCCGCCTAGGCTGAGTTTTACAACATTGATGCATAGTAAAATGAATAGTAATGCATATGTGTCAGATTCATATAGTGACGTTTTGATAATTTAGAATTCGATCATCAAAGAGTTTTTTTTACTTGAAAAGTAGCAAGCAGAGAAGGAGTGCTAAATTTGATAGATTTGTTTAGATATTTGAGTTTTTAATAAATTTGAGAGAGTTGCTTAGAGATTTTTGTTTTTGTTTTAATTCAAACGATTAGTGGCTGGCAAGAAGGATTTTGAGAGTAATTTTTCCTATTATTTTTGTAACATATTTGTGAGGATATTATGTGATTTTATAATTTTGTTAAAAATTTGTATAGAGTTCATGATGATATATTTGATTCTGTTATGTAACTTATGCTTTTACAAATAATATATAATACATGTTCTCGAAAGTGTAATGTGATAACCCGCCGCAATGTGCGGATCGAATAAACCTACTTAATTATGATAGGAAAGTTGCACGTCCTACATAACTGTAGCCATCTAGCGTTACAAGTATGTGTGTGGCCACCAACTCTCGATAGACTTTGACCGATGACTCTAAGTTCAATCATAGTCTTCCGAACTTATCAGGTCAACAGATATTAAACCAATGATGTCTTATCTTAGTGGTAAGATGGAGGTATGAGGAAAGTGATGGAAGACCCAGGTCCTGGGTTCGATTCTTATTCCCACCCGGTTTTACCGGCCTTCTACCGTCGTGCCTTTGGGCAGGTGCTTGTTTCGGGTTTTACTCAGGAATTGGTGACTAGTGGGCTAGGGGCTCCGTCCGTCTGGACTAGTGGCCAGCTTGAGCATCCTTTAGCCATTGGGGGCCGCGTACGGAGTATCCGATAGTTGATCAGTTGGCCGTTCAAAAAAAAAGGTCTACAAATATTAAAGATATTAAAAAAAATTCACAAACCATTAAAAACCAAAAATCGAGCCATATCTGTAACCTAAAAAAACCAAGCTGAATTTCTGAATTCGGTTGTCGGTCGGTTTCTAATCATATCTGAATTCCGAATTCGGTTCCAATTTTTTTTGAATTTGCAGTTAACTGATTAAACCGAATTAAGATTTAAATTTATTATTTCTATTAATAACATATAAGGTTGAATTCGGTTTATTCGGTTTGTAACCAGTTTATTTGGTTTTTAATAGATTTATTCGGTTGATTTCGGTTTGTTCGGTTTTAAGCGAAACCGGACCGAATTGAATTCGATTGAATTTGGTTCGGATCGCTTTCGGATAGGGAAAAAATTTGAAAACCGATTAAACTGAATCAAATAAACCGTTAACCAAACCAATGAACAACCTCACAAATATTTATATGTTATTCTAAAATAGAAAAAAAAGTATAAGTACAAATTATTAGAAAAAATAGGTTACCACACACTTTTTATCATATTAGTGATTAACTGATTATATGGTGAAGACGTACTACACGGGTCTAAAACACTCGTTTTTATTTATTTCATTTATTTGTGGTTTTTTTTTATTCGGTAACCTTTATTTTTGCATTACTAAAAAGCTTTTATGCTATACATCATCATCTTCTTGTGAGACCAAACGTCTTCTACTCAAATATGGAAACTAGTTTTCTTTTCGTATTTACATTCCTATTGGTGCAAAGATTTGGCTCAAGCATAGCTGCTACTTCTTCAAATGTTACGTGTATTGAAGGGGAGAGACGATCCCTTCTTGCAATCAAACATAAGATCACAGACAGGTTTAATCTTTTGTCCACATGGAGCGGAGTAGAATGTTGTGAATGGCGTGGAGTTGGGTGTGACAGTCGAAATGGTCATGTCATCAAACTTGATCTTCGAAGTCCAGTGTTTTGGGGAGATAACGATGAGAAATGGCTGAAAGGTGAGTTGGGTCCTTGGCTACAGAATTTGAAGCATTTGCGTTACTTGGACTTGAGCATGAACAATTTCTCAGGTAAAATTCCTGAATACTTAGGTTCATTTAAACGTTTAGAATACCTTAATTTGTCAGGCTTTGGTTTTAACGAGGGAGTAGTTCCTCATCATCTTGGAAATCTCTCAAGGTTGCAAGTTCTTGATCTTAGGCGTACTTTTAGTCTCATTGATGAAGTTATAATTGTTTTCCCAGCTATCATTGTAGATGATTTGAGATGGGTGTCGTCGCTATCGTCATTAAGGTATTTGGATTTATCAGGAATAACCATTGGTAACCATACTGATTGGTTCCATCCGGTTAACATGCACCCTTCTTTGCTAACGTTGAACCTAGCAAGGACTCGTATCAATATCCCTTCCACTCAATTCGTCAATTTCACGTCTCTTAATTCACTCGACCTCTCTAGGAATGGCATCAATTCCACCATTCCTCTCTGGTTATCGAACCTTACTGGCCTCATGCATCTAAACCTTAATGGTAATAATTTCCATGGTAAAATTCCTGATTTTATTGGGACGCTCAGCGCTCTTGCTTCCATCGGCCTCTCGTCAAATGTTTTTGAAATTTCGATGCCAGATCTATTATGTAATTTGAGCAGCCTCGTTCATCTCGACCTTTCATATAATATGTTTTCTGGTCCTGTTCCTTCAAATCTTGGACTACTCTTGAGGTTAGAATACCTAAATCTTGGTTATAATCATCTGACTGGTCCTATTCCTGCAAGCCTTGGACTATTCTCAAAGCTCAAGAAACTAGATGTCTCTGGTAATTCGCTGGTCGGAGTTCTTTCTGAAACACACTTTACAAACCTAAAGAATCTAATCCATTTGGACATGTCTTTGAGTTCGTTAGCTTTGAATTTCAGCTCTCGATGGATACCTCCTTTCCAACTTCAAAAATTTAGTGCAAGTTCCTGCAACATCGGACCCTACTTCCCGAATTGGCTTCATACACAGACATATCTTCAGAGGTTAGATCTTTCTAACACGAGTATTAGAGGTACATTGCCAGAGTGGTTCAAGAGCATCTTGTCTCATATTCATAACTTGGATTTGTCCAATAACCAGATCGGTGGCAAAATGCCGCTATTTCATTTCGATACTAGCAACCTAAATTGGTACACGACCACCTTGAAGATGAACTCGAACAAATTTGAGGGGTCACTAGCTGCATTTCCGTCAAATGTGGACCTTGTGGATCTCTCCGATAATTTACTGTCGGGAGAACTCCCTCAAACTGATGGAATCAACTTAACGTTGACAGTTATTCATCTCTCAAAAAACCGCTTCACTGGAAAGATTCCAGTAGACTTATGCAAGGTTCCTAGCATCCTAGTTTTGGACTTATCACACAATAAACTTTCTGGAAGGCTTCCTGAGTGCTTAGGGAATTTGATTAATTTAAAAGCAATGGATCTTTCAAATAACACTATAACAGGGCTTGTTCCAAGTTTATTGGGTTCTCTTACACAACTCATGACATTGCACTTGCACAACAACCGATTTGAGGGGAATCTTCCGCTGTCTTTACAAAATTTGACAGGGTTGCTCACAATGGATATAGGGTACAATTTTCTAGTTGGTGATATACCTTTCTGGATTGGACAAAACCTATTAAACCTTAGAATCTTGAACCTCCAATCAAATAAGTTTACGGGTAAGATTCCATTACAATTTTGTCAACTCAATGCTCTTCAGCATTTAAACTTGGCGCAGAACAACATAATTGGGACGATCCCTCCTTGCTTCGCTAATTTAAGTGGTATGATCACCGATCAAGGTAGCATAGAATACAATATTTATTACTATGAAGAAAATATTGTGGCTTCCATGAAGGGAATTCAGTTGGTATACACCAAGACAATAAAGTTTCTCACATCCTTAGACATTTCAAGCAACACCCTTACAGGAGAAATTCCATATGCTTTGACAAACCTTGTGAGATTGAAGAACTTGAATCTTTCTAGAAACCAACTTAACGGACGGGTTCCAATGCGAATTGGAAATCTAAATCAAATGGAATCTTTAGATTTGTCAATGAACATGTTGTCTGGTCAAATACCTCAAAGCTTGACTAGCTTAAACTTTCTAAGCTACTTGAATATGTCATTCAACAACTTATGTGGTCCAATCCCAGTCGGAAATCAGCTCCAAACTCTTGTGGATCCTTCTTGTTTTCAAGGGAATGACAGACTTTGCGGGCCGCCACTATCAAGGAGTTGCAAAGGAGACAATTCATCATATGAAAATGCTAGTAAAGTTGAAGCTCAAGATGACGATGAAGGCTTCTGGCTTTATGCTGGCATGGGCGCAGGTTTTGTTTTTGGATTCGTTGGATTACTAGGGAGTTTGCTCTTTATTAGGAGTTGGAGGGTCGCTTACTTTGAGATGCTTGAAAATTTTCACACATCAATTGTGGTGAATGTGGTTTGCCTTTGGAGAACTTGTGTTTCATAGCAAAACGTATGTTATATTGTTATTTAATGTGTATATATGTGGCCACCAACTATAGAAAGACCGAAGATTCAAGGCTTTTAAGTATTGTTTATCGTTTTAAACATTCAGTATTGATATATAATAAAATCTCTGTTTATGTTCTATGGTTAATTCTGTTTATTGATTAGATTATCAAAAGATACAACATCTAAGATATTAAGTTAGCAAATTCCAATGGGTAACAGTGCAAAAAAACCTTCGGCTATTGTTTGGAATGTTTACATAGCGTGAGGCCACCTGGCATGTTTGCATTTAGCTTTAATGGAAATTTTGCCGTTGATTATCAGTAATTCAGTACTAGGTTGCTAAAGATCCAAAACAGTTACGAAAATAAAATATCGTCAAGTTGATGTTGAGAGCAGTACTAATTGTCAAAATTCTGTTAATAAAAGTGGCAAGATAGTTTCGGATAGATTCTTATTCTGTTATTTAAATATATTCGGGTCGGATTAGATATTAGATATACAAAATCATGCTTATTTGGATCGGATATCCGAATTCAACCTGAATAAACCATATAAACATGTTTATTTGGATGTAAAAATCAAACATATTCAGGTTAATCAGATGGATTAAGGTCAATTGAGCATATTTCTTATTCGGGCTGGTTGAGTTTTCAATAGGTCCACAAATTGATTGACATTATCACAACTTATGTTGATCTATATATTCATTACATTTAGTCAACAGTGATGTATGAGTGTTTAACTATGCTCATATTTATTTGAAGTCTCGATATTAACAATTACCAACGGAAAGTTACCAATATAATAAAAACTCAACATTAACATTGTAAGTGGTAACATAGTGCAGTAATATATATGTTTAACGTTACTAATATTTAATCTAAGTCTTATTGACACAATGTACCAACGTAAAGTTATCAATATATTAAAGACTTATTAATAAGATTGTAAGTACTAACATTTAATAATTATGAGTTATTTTACTCGTGCTTATTTTAAGTCTTATTGATTATGAGTACAAATGGAAAGTTATCAATTTTACAAGACTTATTACTAACCTATTATTTTGGTGTTCATAGTAGGTTCCTAATTTGCTATCACATTTAATTTCTTTAACTTGATTTCTTATAATTGAATTTTTAGCATGAGCTTTTAGCTATTAATTAAAAGTAACTCAAGATGAGTGAGAGTATTTATGTATGCTCATTAATGAAAGCCTATAAGTTATTGGCTATTTTGATTGTAGTCTTTGTAAACTCTAAAGCCGATAAAAACTCAACATGGGAATATTATTTCATTTTAGGAAAAGGCCTTATATTTTGGAGGAATCATAAGCAAATCTTAAAAGATGACTTGTGGCATGGTAATATGTTATTTGCCAAATAATGCAACTGAAAGATTACCTAGTTGACTCAAAATTGTTAACTTCATCTCAAGGTCGTTAAAGTGCATATCGACACAATTATCTTTTGTGTGAGAAATAATAAAAGACAAAATATATGTATTGAGTATATTATTACATCTAACATGCTAGCAAACCCTCTTATAAAAGGGCTCCCACACATAACACTCAAGGAACTTGTTTTAATATGGATGCGTGATATGAGCTACTTATTTTAAGGCTCGTTGATGTATTTTGAATTGTCACTTAATGGGTACCATAATGTGACTATACTCATTATTTGTCTATATATAATTGTGCATACTAATGTAACTATTAGACAAACTTTAATTATAACTCCCTAATTAAGGGCTAATTGGATTAATGTAGTCATAAGCTTCATAAGAGTGATAACGTATAATTGTTATGGGTCACATGTTAAAAGTAACATGCTTGAACGTATCTTTTTACATAAGTGTTATTATGAAGTTTTGGCGTAGTAATTAAACTAACTCATGGCCAACTTCTTATTAATCAATATTCAACTCGCCAAGTGGGAGAATGTTGGAATTTATTTCATAATATGGCATTTTGACTATTTGATAAGTTAGTTTAATATTAAGTTTTGATAATTCACCGATATGCCCTTATGGATAACTTGAACTAATTATCAATTTATTGATAATTGCATTAAAGCCTCTCCATGGCAATATTTTGATGGACAATATTGTCTTTACATAAAACTATAAATATGGAGGCATCTTACACTAATTTTTCTTAATGTTCAAATAATCATTTTCACTTACTTAACATTTTCTCTAATCAAAATTACGAGAAGTAAGGAAGAACATGTCACAACCTCAATTTCCTACTGACGGAATCATACCGTATGGGGCGTGACATACCAGGATTTGAGTCATTGGACATAACGAAAGACTTCTATGTCCTTTTCAAACATAATTTAGTCATTAATATTAATTGTCAAAAATTTTCAAAATATAACGTTTGCGGAAGCGTTGTAAAATCTGTGACAAAAACATATCAATTGCGAAAACGTAAATTACAATGTTTGATTATTCAATCCTTTCAAGTAATTAAACATAGTAATGCATGACACTCGATCATCCTAGTCCCTGCTTGTTTGTGCTTGTGTCTTAGTGTCACACCCCCAAATTCCCACGTGTGGTGACCGCTGGGTGTGACGTGGCCAGAATCACAGCTCTCGGTCATATATAACGACTCTATATGAGTTTGAAAACACACAATTTTGATAGCTGAAGCAAGTTAAAATAAGTAAAACATTGGAATTGAGTTAACTAGTTTGCAGCGGAATGTGATAAAGTTATACAGCAGAAATACATTGTTCAAGACACTACGTTGTTATGAAAATACATTAGTATAAAATGTTTAGAATGAAAGCCTAGAATTCATGCAAGACTCTTCCTTGGTCCTACTCCAGGTGCATCCTAGCATCGTGCGTTCAGTTACCTGAGAATACATGCTAAAACGTGTCAACATAAAGTTGGTGAGTTCATAGGTTTAAGTAGTTGGAAACAGTAAACAGATATATACTGGATATGTTAAGTTGTTGGATCTACGATCCCAAGTGTGTCAGTTCATCTTACCGAAACTCGACTGTTTCCGTTGCCTCCCCGGGTGATCGCTGAACCCGGCATCAACATCGATATTACACTCGTTATGACCTCCAGTCAACATTGGTGCCGAGTGGGGTTAGTCAAACCCAGTAGTACTACGTAATAACGACTCGTTTGTTACACAACTAACGGTAAGGATACGTGAGGACTTAATGCGATAAAAGTTACACTCGAAAATAGTTTTCTACATACCAGTCATATATCTAAAACAGTTGCAATGTAATTCTCACCCCAAGAGTTTAATCAAACAATTAAAGAGTAAAAGTGGGGCTGTAAACTCACCTGAGTTTCTGTAGAGTGCGTTCGTACAAGAACGGAATGGTGCGCCTCTTTCAGTGGTTACCTATATCACATAGGTGTTATGAGTTCATGTTCACATTCATGTGGGTCTCGCAGAACTGTGTTCGTGTCCAAACAACACTAAGTTGTTACGTGGGTTGTGTTGACCGTGTTGACCTAACGACCCATTGGTGATGGTTTTAGTTCAAGTGTTCGTGTGACGTACGATATAGTGTTGTGTGATGTGTGCGGATACCAAAGTCGCATCCGTGAGGTGACTTACTATTTATAGTAAGTTCCTTATTGTAGGAAAGTTTCCATAGTAGGCAAATCATTCAAGAAATCACTTTCCGATTATTCTAATATGCATAGTTAACCTAAATGAGCATGTTATCACATAACACATAGTCATACTTAAATGATTAAGCACGTTTCTAAATTAAAAGTTACTAAATATAGAAAGTTCACATAACCCATTATTCTAGCTATCAATAATCCTTTCTAACATGATCCTAGTACTCTTGACATTATCATGGTAACACAAACTTAACAAATTTCAAGATTTATGAGCAAGCCTTATAACCAAAGTTTCCATTTATGGAAACTTGTGACAAATATCCATTTTTCAATGATTCTAATAACTCAAATCATTTAATATCATCATGTTATCATCAAATAAGCATGTTCAACATATTACAACATGAATCTTATCATTCCTTAGCAATTTGTAACTAAAAAGTTACTATTTATGGAAATAATCGTGTAAATCATAATTTTTAGCAATTTTAACAACCAAATGCATCAAGAATCATCTTATTAATTCCATATCATCATAAATCATAATTCTAAAATCATGCATGTTATTATTTCGTCAAGAATCACTATCTCATATCATCAAAGTTTCTAAATATAGAAATAAGCTCTAAATCATCATTTTGATCACAACAATCATCATAGATCTCGTAAATAATCCCAAATATCATCAAGAATCATTTATTATCATCCAAATCCATCTAACAAGCCCTAGATCATGCATGCATGTTGATATTTTGATCATTCAAGAACAAGTCATGCATTATGTATACACACATCATCATGGAATGTAAAAATACATCATCCAATCATCATAGATCATCAATATTCATGCTCAAATCAACAAACCCAGATTCAAAGTGCTAGAAATTCGTGCATGTGTGAGTCTAGTGCGTGCATGTGGCCTTAGAGGCTTGCATGTGGGTGTACAAGTGCTAAAAGTGTCAAATGGTGTTAGAAAACTACCTTAGAGGGTTCAAGAAGATGGAAATGAAGCTGGAACAGATCTAGATATCCTCAAGAAGTTCTGAGATCTCCTCCACAGCAGCTACAAGGTGGGTATGTGATGGTTTGGGTAATTTTATGTGATTTAGGTGTGTAATGATGCATTCTTATGATTCAAATCCATGGAATATGGTGATGGTTCACGTGTTTTGATGATTTGCAGGTTTTCGGGTGAAGAAGATGGATGTTGGAAGTCCAAGGATCAAAGGGTGGTTGAGGAATGGTGCTTGGAAGGTCAAAATGGAAGAAAACGAAGTTTTTCCATAATTGGCGTATCAGCATGGCGTATTGGTGGCGTATCACAGAGCAAAATTGGTGTAGAAGCTGATGCTGGAGTATGATACGCCGGTTACCGGCGTATGGTACGCCGGGGGCCCGGAAAAAGTCGCGTTTTGACGAGTTTTGGCACTTATTTAAGCCCCAAAACCTAGGGTTTCATATTATCAACCCTTAGGACGACTTTTCATGATATTGGGGGAGTTCTAGGGCTTAGGAAATCATAAATTAACCCTTCCAATCGCATCAGAGATTCCGGAATCAAGATCAAATCAATCTAGAATGCAGATCCAAGGCTAAACTCTTTGAAATCATGCCCGGGCGAATGGTTAGTTAGGGTTAGGGAATTTTATGCTTTCAATTGTAATTGACTACAAACAATAGTAGGTTTCTATCTTTTTAATTGTTTGTATGTTGCTTCTCGTATTGATTCGAACGATTTGACTTTTCTGATTCGATTGCATGTTCATCATTTTTCAGTTTGCAATTGTGAAACATTGAATGTCAATTGGATTATAACTTTCAAATTGATATTGGTAATTAGTATCCTAAGATTAACATTAGTTGGTTTTCATCAAGTAATTACTAAAATTAGGTTTTCCAATTATCAATGTCCGTTCACACGACAAGTAACAAATCATGTCTATGTGATTGTCTTGATCAATTGAATCATAAAGGTTCCTACTTTCCTTCTAATTCAGATCCCGGGTGTGATTCGTTTTCATAATTAAGTTACAAATCATTTGCTTTCCTTGTTAAATTGCTAGAAAATTAGTTTTCTTACTAAAGTTCAAACAACCATCGATTTTACAATTTATTGTTTAGTTAAGTTAGGTCAAATCAAATAACAATACACCATCCACTTAAGCTCTTCGTGGTTCGACTCCCTACTTACCCTACTAGTTAAGGTAGCTAGGAACACACTCATTAACTCTTATTTGATCGGTACTTCGACGTCGGTCAAATTTTGGCGCCGTTGCCGGGGAGTTTGTGCGCTTGGTGTTAGTTAATTGGTTTATTAGGTTTTATTATATTTTGTTTATTTCTTGTCTATTCCTTGTTACGCGAGGTTTGTTAGTGTGCAGGTAACAGGTTGATTGCATGCATACTCGGTTTTCAGGTCGTGACTCGCCATTGGAATTTGATCCAGAGATCGAGAAAACCGCAAGAATAAATCGAACATTACAAAGGTTAGATAGGATTGTCACTCCAGGTTCGAGAAACACTAACCAAACCGGAGAGAGCTCAAATCAGTCTGTTCCTATGGCTGATCAAAACAATCAAAACCCACCACCACCACCACCAATTCCCCCATTTAACCAGTATGCTCACGTACCACCACCAAATCCAAACCCAGTCATCCCACCAAATCCATTCAACCAGAATAACCCACCACCAAACATACCACCTAATGCCATGCCTAATCTTAGAATGGCACAAAACCCACTGTTCAATAATCCAAACCATGGGGTCAATCCGGGAAACAACTTGCATGGGGAAGATCACATTTCAGGTGGTGGAAGTAATTCAGGGGAACATGGATCTTGGCATGAGGAGTTACACGAAGAGGAAGCTAACCACAACTACCCACCTCATGAGGAATACCATGATGAGAATTGGCAAACACAAGGCCCACCGAATCATCCAGTTCACAACAACTATGGGCGTGGTGGATGGAATGGACAAGGGGGTGGAATAGGCAACCACCCATGAACTACAATGGGAGATGGGGTTACAATAACCCTGGTCAAGGATGGCACCACAGAGCTCCTGTTCAAGGAGTTGACAGTCACTTTAGGCCGACAGTGGCTCAAAATCCTTCACCTATTGTACCTCCATTGTTGAGAGGACGATCAATTGAGATCAGGCCACAATACTTGGCCATTATTCCTAATTTCAGAGGGACTGCAACTGAAGAACCATATGTCCATCTCTCTGAGTTTGGTGCCATTTGTAGCACCATTGGTGGCCAAGGATTCACCCCAGATGAAGTTAAGCTGAATTTATTCCAATTCTCATTAAAAGAAAGAGCCAAACAGTGGTTTCACACACTACCATCGGGTAGTATCTACACATGGGAGGAGATGCAACAGTTGTTCTTAGATGAGTACTATCCCATGAGCAAGACAAGTGAAGCTCGAAATGCTATCAGAACCTTCCAACAACAATCGGGTGAGTTGCTACACGAAGCCTTCACACGGTTTAAGGAGTTACTCAGATTTTGCCCACACTACCAGATTCCAAAGTGGGAGTTGATTAAGGCCTTTTATGATGGTTTAACACCAGAAGACTTGAAGTTTGTCAGTTCCAGCAGTAATGGAACCTTCTTAACCAACTCAGAGGATGATGATTGGGAATTGCTTGAAAGGTTAAGTAAAGGCTCAAAGACACAAGCTTCAGCAAGCAGGAAGGCTAAGCATGTTATTGGGAAACCAGGAGGGGAGTATGTGACAAAAGAAAGATTTGAAGCCCTCGAAAGACAAATTGCAAACTTCAACAGAGTTGCAGATAAGGGTAATTCTAATGTGGCTAATGTTTATGATGTTTGCAATTTTCATGGTGATATAGGTCATTTAGAGTCGGAGTGCATGATGAACATGAACAGGAATGAGGAGGTGAACCAAGTCCAAGGCTCGTTCCAGAATGACAAGAGAAACAATGACATGAACTCCAACACATATCACCCGGGTTTGCGTAATCACCCTAATTTTAGGTATGGTAATTCATCTAATCAATTGAATCCTAATTTTCAGGGTAGCAACCAACAAGGTGGTAATCAAGGGCCTCCACACCAGAATCGACAACAGAGTTACAATCAAGGTAACTACCAAAGAGGGAACTACAATCAAGGTGGTCAAGGAGGTGGTCAAGGTAGTTACCAACAAGGAGCATCAAGAAACTTCCAACAAAGTCAAGGAAGTCAAAATCAATTTCAAGGAGGTCAACAAGGAAACAACATCTCAATGGAAGATATTGCCAATCAAATCAATGAGTTAAGGTTGATGCTAACTGGGGTTGTACAAAAACAGGAGTTGCAACAGAAGACTAGTGAATCACATGCCAAGCAATTGGGACAATTGGCAGAGCAACTTGCAACACGAGATAAAGGTAAACTGCCAAGTGATACAAAAATCAACCCACAACATCAAGCTTCCGGATCAAAGAATACAAGCAATGTGCACATTAGTGCAGTGAGCACATGTCAAGATGTAAAGGATAATGAGTTAGAAGAAGAGCAAGATGTTGGAGTACCCCTCATTCCAATCCAAATTGGGGAACTAAAAGTTAGCAAAGCACTTTTGGATTATGGAGCTAGTTTCAGAATTCTTCCTGGGAGCTTATATGACCCGTATGAATTTGGTCCCTTACAACCGGTTAACACCACTGTGGTGTTAGCAGATATGACACGTAAACGCCCTCGAGGTATGCTGATTGGAGTTGCTGTGAAGATTGGGGAATTCTATTACCCTGAGGATTTCTTGGTGCTTGACTATGCACCAACTGTGCAAAAGGAGCAAGTTACTGTCATACTTGGAAGGCCATTCTTGGCAACAACGAATGCACAAATCAATTGCCGAGATAGTTTGGTCAGCATGACATTTGGGAACCGTAAGTTGAATTTAAATATATTGTCAAAAGCTTTCACTTATGTTATTGAAAATAAATGTTCTATGATAGGTACTACTAACAAGTGTCCCCTTATTTACAATGAGAATGAGGGTGACACCATAGAGAAAGAATTCATGTTTGATAGGTCCCATGAGAAGAATGACAAGAAGGTGATGAATGAAGAGCAAAATGTTGAGGGAACAACTGTTAAAAGAGAGAAATCACCAAAGAGGCCTCAAGTCGAAAGCTCAAAAGACCACATCAAGTTAGAGACAATGTCACCAAAAGCATCAATCAGATTAAAGAGACCCTCCAAGTTTGTTAAGCATTCATATGAAAACAAGGAATTTGTGAAAAAGAGAGAAGAAGACAAGGAAGTTAAGATGGAAAGCAAAGGGTATGAAACTTCGAGTTGGGTGGATAATAGCCGAATTGGTCACAATACCATGGAAAGAAAATTTACCTTTCGACCACCATAAACTCTAGATCAGGTTATGCAATGTCGGGCGGAGGACATTAAACTAAGCGCTTGCGGGAGGCAACCCGAGAACTTTGTGGGTATGTTCACTAGAAACCCTCACGAGACTACACTCGTCCACCCGGGCTATCGGGGGGTTTAAAAGGCTTGTTGCATATGCTAAATGCAACCGTGTTTCCTACGAAAATGAGTTAGGTTTTGTTTGTTTGTTTTGTTTTTCTTGTTTGTTTTGTTTTCTTGTTTTATGTAGGTTTAATTATTCCGTTCAAACACTCAAGTGTGTGGAAGAGCAATGGACTATCATGTTTACACATCAGTCATGTGCCTCGTGGCGAATCATCAAAATCCAAGGGTTGCCAATCACATTTGTTTAACTTATCAGGTCCATGTGTTTTTCCTACCTCACTTTTATTTTGATTTGGTTGATGAGTTAATGTTGGTTTGAAATATGGATTCGGTTGGGTCATCCCATTACTCTCATTTGACACTCGGACTTAGTATAAAACTACATTGGGGACAATGTAAGACTAAATGTGGGGATGGGGAAAATTGGGTAATTTTCAAAATTTTGCAAACTTTCTCCAATGCAGGTTGATATGTGCATGAAAACATGATTTGAAAACAAAATGGGGAAAACATGAGCAAACCAAATAATGAAGCAAATTCCTAAGTTGTGATTAATCTTTTAAGTTGCGGAATAAAGTATTCTTGACAAGCAATCCGTAAGTGTTAGTAGCATTACATGACTAAGGATAGGAAGTGGAGAATGAGTTGTTAGATGTGTCACATTTTAACCTTTAACCACCGTTTTCGTGAGATATTGAGCCTATGTCGAGCAAATATGGTAAAAGGAATAAATGCTCAGTTTCTTTGATGAGTGATGACTATAGTGAACACCTAAGGTAGAACTTGAATTGTCAATGCAATTTAAGATCACAACCTAAGATATGCATGAAAATGATAGAGGCATTAGGAAAACCCATTGTTTTAGCATGTTTTACTTGTTTACCTACCCACAACAAATTCCCTTAGTCGCCCCGTTGAGCCAAATACCTATTCATTTGTTAACCCATGAATTTAGCCACAATTAGCCTTGTTAGCCTTTTGAAATTTTAACCCATGTGGCGGATCCAAAGTAGGAAGTGTTAACGTTTTGATATGAAAAAAAAAGAGAAAAGGAAAGAAAAATGAATAAAATGAATAAATATTGCGCAAAAGAAAGAATAAAAGGAGAGGCAAGCACAATACAAAACATGTGCACAAGTTAATTATGTCAAAGTGTTGGACTATCTAGTTGGATTCACCCATTGTCACCTGTAACAACACCAACCATACCTACCTTAGCCAAAGCCAACCCGAAAAGTCCTCTTGATTTGTGTATGACTTAGTAATCAGTGATGGAGAGTTGATTGCCTTGCAAGCTTATGCTAAGGGTGTTTCACTATAGGAGTGAGTGTCATAAACATACTAGTTCATAACTACTAGTCCATATATGAAACCGAGTGGAGTGTGCATTGTGAGAAATGTGAATGCATGTAATGATTCATTGGAAATGGAATAAATGTAGTTGTGTAGGGTGTTGGCACTTGCGGATTGTTTGATAGATGTAAATCTATTGCACGTTTTAAGTCTTGGGGATTGATCATGATTTTTGAATTTCTTGGTTATTGGGGAGGTTATGGACAACCCATTAGTTGAATAATCATGGTTGAAGTGTGCATGAGACTTTGCTTGGGGCAAGCAAAGGGCAAATGTGGGGATGTGATGGTTTGGGTAATTTTATATGATTTAGGTGTGTAATGATGCATTCTTATGACTCAAATCCATGGAATATGGTGATGGTTCACGTGTTTTGATGATTTGCAGGTTTTCGGGTGAAGAAGATGGATGTTGGAAGTCCAAGGATCAAAGGGTGGTTGAGGAATGGTGCTTGGAATGTCAAAATGGAAGAAAACGAAGTTTTTCCATAATTGGCGTATCAGAATGGCGTATTGGTGGCGTATCACAGAGCAAAATTGGTGTAGAAGCTGATGCTGGAGTATGATACGCCAATTACCGGCGTATGGTACACCGGGGGCCCGGAAAAAGTCACGTTTTGACGAGTTTTGGCACTTATTTAAGCCCCAAAACCTAGGGTTTCATATTATCAAACCTTAGGACGACTTTTCATGATATTGGGGGAGTTCTAGGGCTTAGGAAATAATAAATTAACCCTTCCAATCGCATCAGAGATTCCGGAATCAAGATCAAATCAATCTAGAATGCAGATCCAAGGCTAAACTCTTTGAAATCATGCCCGGGCGAATGGTTAGTTAGGGTTAGGGAATTTTGTGCTTTCAATTGTAATTGACTACAAACAATAGTAGGTTTCTATCTTTTTAATTGTTTGTATGTTGCTTCTCGTATTGATTCGAACGATTTGACTTTTCTGATTCGATTGCATGTTCATCATTTTTCAGTTTGCAATTGTGAAACATTGAATGTCAATTGGATTATAACTTTCAAATTGACATTGGTAATTAGTATCCTAAGATTAACATTAGTTGGTTTTCATCAAGTAATTACTAAAATTAGGTTTTCCAATTATCAATGTCCGTTCACACGACAAGTAACAAATCATGTCTATGTGATTGTCTTGATCAATTGAATCATAAAGGTTCCTACTTTCCTTCTAATTCAGATCCCGGGTGTGATTCGTTTTCATAATTAAGTTACAAATCATTTGCTTTCCTTGTTAAATTGCTAGAAAATTAGTTTTCTTACTAAAGTTCAAACAACCATCGATTTTACAATTTATTGTTTAGTTAAGTTAGGTCAAATCAAATAACAATACACCATCCACTTAAGCTCTTCGTGGTTCGACACCCTACTTACCCTACTAGTTAAGGTAGCTAGGAACACACTAATTAACTCTTATTTGATCGGTACTTCGACGTCGGTCAGTATGTAGGTGGTTGGTGATTCCTAGCTTCTCTTCTAACTCCCAAGCCTTCAATGAAGCATTTTCGAGGTTCCAAGTGTGCAACAATGGCTTACAGAAATGCTTAGTGAGGTTTTGCAGGTGATCGATGTGTCGTAGGTCAATCAAAAAGAATTTATAATTAAGAACTTAGCTACCTTTGACTATAGCAAGGGCAAGTAAGGTCGTCTCCACAGGGAATCGGTGGAAAGTGCTAATCTTGTCTACAAACTGATTAATCTAAAAAAAATGAAAACTTGAGATTGGATTGAATTAAAAGAATCGTTTAAAAGAAACAAACTTTAACTTTTGATTTGAAAACAATTAATGAAAAAGGTAACCACTTCCAGTTTTTAGGTTGTAAGATCCACAATGAATGTAAGTTAAACCTAGGTTGAAATCATATAAAATTGATGTTGTCAATCAATTCGATTAAAGTGATAAAGATGGAACAAATGTTTAAGACTTGCACATTCACAAAATTACCAATAGACATACACAACGCATCACACGACTACCAATGAGTAAACGATGCAAGAAAACCGAATCACTGATGGTAACGCAACAATACGAAAACATAAATCTATTGTTTAAATCAACCAAAAAGAAATCATATCAAGTTTACAATCAAAAACCTAGATTCAACATTCAAACATTGTTTCACTTACAACCCTAATCAACCGAAAGCGATTACGAAGAAATTAGCCTTGCCTCATCGCGATTTGATCTTCGATTGTTGATTCCATTGATGAATTCTTGGATTGAATCTTGATTTGGAGAGTTGGATCCACTCAAAAACTGCCCAAAATCATCCCAAATTGGCCCCAAAAACCTTAACTTTCGACTTGGATGGAATGTGTTTTGGGCGTAGCCTACGCTGGGTCAAGCTGAACGGTGGGAAAATTCTGTCAACGCTGAATTTTTGGGCATAGCCTACGCTGACCTGGGGGTAGCCTACGCCCAGTCTGACTTCACCAACGGCTTCGACTCGTCGAGAAACTCGGTTTTCATATATTATGGCTTCCGTAACTCTTCCTCTAGCTCAAGATATACGCTTCCGAAGTTTTGAGCTTTTCTCGACCGATTCTGATCCATCTGTGCATCTTTTCTTCTTATAAACACCTCCGGGCATCCCTCTAATGTGTTTTTACCTGCAATTCACAATTGTATATCAAAGTATCATCATTCCACATAAAATGCCCATAAAAACGTAACTTTAAACACTTACAAAACATGAAATTTAAGCACACATCAGCAGGTGATAATGACGAACAAGGAGGTCTGGAGCTCGAGGATTAAGATATAGGGTGGTTAAGAAATGATTAGTCTTGATTTAATCAAGATTTTTGCGTGTTGGACTCATCGCGTACCGCCATGGGAATCTTCGTAAAGCTCAGCATACCGCGATGGATTTCGGGATTTAAATCCCCCTCCCATCCTTCGCGTACCGCTAAGCTCCATTCAGGAGGCCTTAGCGTACCGCGATGGGTTCCTGAGGAGCCCAATAGGCCCAATTTTGTTGTTTCGAACCGATTTTCGCGTTTTTCTCGATTGCGATCATCATTTCTTGACATATAAGCATTGTTCTAACTATTTTAGATTCCCTAGAACCTAAGTGTAGTGAAAGTGGACTGTGGTTTGATTAACTCACCAACATTCGTTATTCAAGACGCGTGCGAGCGTTTTACGATAATTTCTCGAATTATCAGGCTGTTTGGACTGTTGTGCCACGTGTCACACTAATTATTCATAATTATAGTGCCACGTAAGCAATAATAATACACATTATTATTAAACTAAAATAGTTGCTGACCTGGAATTTACAAGGTGTCACATTATCCCCCAGTTAATTGGAATTTCGTCCCGAAATTCAGTTCGTGTTGCTGGTGTTAGTCTGGTGTGTGAACAGGTGAGGGTATTTCTTTTTCATCTGATCCTCTCGTTCCCAGGTGTATTCCGGTCCACACCGTGAGTTCTGATGACCTGTCGTTGGGGTCATGCAAAAACCTAAATAACCTAGGTAGCTAGGGTAAGTCAGGTATCGTATCCACGAGGAGTTTAGGTGGATGGTGTAATGTTAGTTTGAATTAACCTAACTTAACTAGACAAAGAATTGTAAAATTGATTATTGAATGTTTGAACTTTAGTATAAAAACAATCTTGTAACAATGTAACAATAAAAGCAAATGACTTTTAACTTAATTATGAAAACGAATCACACCCGGGATTTGAATTAGAAGGAAAGTAGGAACCTTTATGACTTAATTGCTCAATACAATCACATAGACATGATTTGTTACTTTTCATGTGAATGGACATTCATAAGTGGAAACCCTAATTTTAGTAATTAATTGATGAAAACCAACTAAGTTTAAGCTTAGGATACCAATTACCAATATCAATTTGAAAGTGATACTCCAATTGACATTCAATGTTTCACAATTGTAAACTGAAAAATGATGAACATGCAATCGAATCAGAAAAGTCAAATCGTTCAATCCAATACGAAAAGCAACATACAAACAATGAGAAAGATAGAAACCAACTATGGTTTGTATTCAATTACAATTAAACTCATAGAAACCCCTAAACCTAACTAACCATTCACCCGGGCGTGATTTCAATGGATTTAGCCTTGAATCGTCATTCGGTTATGCGCAATCATCAATTCGGGAATCACCGTGGTGTTTGGAAGTGTTATTTGATGAGTTCCTAAGCCTTGGAAACCCCCAAGAACCTCCAAAAGTCGCCCAAGTCGAAGTTATCCAGAAACCCTAGGTCTTTAGGCTTAAATATGTGGCAAAACGGAGAAATTCCGCAAAACATGTTGTACCCGGCGTATCATACGCCTCCCAGGGGCGTATGATACGCCCCATCTGACTTTCTGGGTAATTTTGCTCTGTGATACGCCCCAAATACGCCGTGTTGATACGCCACTTCGTGAAAACCTTCATTTTTGGATGTTTTGGCCTCCCAAGCACCATTTCTTGACCACCCTTTGATTCTTGGACATCAACCACTTATTTTCTTCACCCGAAAACCTGCAAATCATCAAAATACACAAACAATCACCATATTCCATGGATTTAACGTCTAAAAACACATCATTAAGCACCTAAATCACATGAAATCACCCAAACCATCACATCCCCACATTTTCCCTTTGCTTGCCCCAAGCAAAGTCTCATACACACGTCAACCATGATTATTCAACTAATGGGTTGTCCATAACCTCCCCAATAACAAAGAACTCAAAAGTCATGATCAATCCCCAAGACTTACAACGTGCAATAGATTTACATCCAACCAACAATCCGTTCGTGCCAACACCCTACACAACTACATTTATTTCATTTCGAATGAGTTATTACATGTATTCACATTTCTCACAATTCACACTCCACTCGGTTTCGTATATGCACTAGTAATTATGTACTAGTATATTTATGACACTCACTCCTATGGTGAAACACCCTTAGCATAAGCTTGCAAGGCAATCAACTCTCCACCACTGATGACTAAGTATACATAAATCAAGAGGACTTTTTCGGGTTGGCTTTGGCTAAGGTGGGTATGGTTGGTGTTATTACAGGCGATAATGGTTGAATCCACTATACAGTCAACACTTTGATGAGCTTACTTGTGCACATGTTTTGTATTGTCCATGTTTCTCCTCTTATTCTTTCTTTTGCACAATCTTTATTCTTTTTGTTTCTTGTTTTTCTCTATTGTTCTTTCTCATTTCAAACATGAATATTTCTAGCTTTGGACTCACCACATGGGTTAAAATTTCTAAAAAGCTAACAAGGCTAATTGTGGTTAATTTCATGGGGTAACAAATGAATAGGTATTTGGCTCAATGGGGCGACTAAGGGAATTTGTTGTGTGGGTAGGTAAACAAGTAAAACAGGCTAAAACAAGGGGTTTTCCTAATGCCTCTATCATTTTTATGCACAGCTTAGGTTGTGATCTTAAATTGCATTGACAATGCAAGTTCTACCTTAGGTGTTCACTATAGTCATCACACATCAAAGAAAATGAGCATGTCTTCTTATTACCATATTTTGCTCAACATAGGCTCAAAATCTCACGGAAACGGTGGTTAAAGGTTACAATGTGGCACATCTAACAACTCATTCTCCACTTCATATCCTTAGTCATGCAATACTATTAACACTTACGGATTGCTTGTCGAGACTACTTTATTCCGCAACTTAAAAGATTAATCACAATTTAAGAGTCTGCTTTATTAGTTGGTTCAATCATGTGTTCCCCGTTTTGTTTTCAAACCATGTTTTCATGCACATTTAGACTTGAATTGGAACATTTTCAAAAAATTTTGCAGATTTACCCATAGAAAATTTACCCATAATTTCCCCATCCCCACATTTCATCTTACATTGCCCTCAATGTAATCATTTGTTTCATCACATGTATAAGACAGGGCTGGTCATTGATACTCAATTCCATTAGCCGAGGTTGCCCAATTAATCATCTTAGCAGTTATCAGTTTTAGACACCACACATCAAAGTTCAAATGTTTAAACATTACGAAAAGTTTCAAGGAACAAGCACGTGGACCTGATCACATGCGATCAGTGAGTGCTGTGGAAGTCGTCATCATATGGTGGTCTGGGCATTGGTGGCCCGAACCATCTCCCCATTAAGCTTTCTTGAAGAGACTGCATGTTGAACGGATCTGAACCCCCTGAAGTGCTGGATCCTTGGTCTCCTGGATGTTGGTAGGGGACCCATGGAGATGGATTGAACATTTGAGGATACCTTGGGGGTTGATCTCCATGGACGTACGGTGGCAGACTTGAATAGTCCACTTGCATCGGCCGCACCTGGGAAGTGTATCCAGCTAGGTAATCGGTGCATTGTCGCACGGCTTCTTCCTGCAAAAAATAATCGTTACGAAACTCCTCTAACCTGTAAGCCGCGGCCCTAGCGTATAATTCGGCCTGCTCCGCTTGATCCCTTCTTTCTCTCCTTAACTCTTCTTCATATTGCCTCTGGGTGTCTCTGTACTAGACATCCTCGTTCCTCCAGGCAGTCATCCGGTCCCAATTGGCCCTTGCATCTTCAGGCCATCTAGTAAAACCTGCCGGTCTCCCCTGCAAAATGGATTCAGTGAAAGGTGTGGGCTCAAAAGTTGACAGGTGAGGTTGGTGGGAACCCTCCGTTTTCGCAGGTCCTCGATGTTCGGCCTCTTCTTCATCCGGTGGTGCTACTCCTTCCTTGGGCACAACAAGCTGCCTCTGAGTTTTGTCATCAATGAGGACGTGTTCGGTTGGCCTTTCCCTGTAAATCCAACCAAAAGCAGCTAAACGATCGAAGCGGAAGTAACGTTGTGTTATTTTCTCGAAGGGGGTGCTGGAGTTGACCACCTTCTGCTTGAGCAATAAGCTTGACAACAATCTGCAGTGAGGCAACAAACATCTTGCCTTGCTAACTCTGCTTTCCCAAACATTCAGCAGTACCAATTGTCGAAATGATAGTTTAGGGTGTCCGGTGACTAGGGCATGCAGTACCCTAATCTCAAAATTTCTGATGAACAACTTGTCCCCAAGTCTTGGTATCACGTTGAATGCGGAGATGAGTGACAGGAGTTTTGGGAGCACTTTCAGATCGCTCCTCGCCAGTTTCTTTGGCATATCATCAGGTACTCTAGCAAATAAAGTTTGAACCTGTTGATGCATGTTTATTGTCCCTAGTTCGATTTTGTAACTCTTATCATGTAAATGTTCAAAGTATTAATGGAAGTTGTCTTTATATCCATTTCATAATGTTTATTTCTATTGATTATTGTCTATTAATGTTTATCTAGTTGTTTGATTTGATTATAAACTGTTTGAGTATGAAGTTCACTCATTCGGCCGAATGACTCTAGAATGAAGTCATTCGGCGAATGAAGGTTATAGCGAATGTCTGAGTTCAGAATGAGTCATTCGCCGAATGACTCATTCGAATGACTGCTCATTCGAGCTTAGTCATTCGCCGAATGAGCTGCTTCGGCCACTCATTCGGCCGAATGACTACAGCCTATATATAGATGTTCAAATCATTTCAAACCTAACTTTCCCGAGCTCTCCTTCTTCCCTAGCACTCCAGAGTCAAAACCCTTGAAGATTTGAGCGGTTCTTGTGCGTCCAAGTTCGATTCTCAACCCGTGGTGTTCGATTGTTGCTTCCAAGTTGTTTCTACAGCCTCGAATCACCACGGTTCCTGTTGGTTTCGATTGGAAAACCCTGGAATAGGATTCCGCACTATCCCAGAGGTTATCGAGTAGTTTTCTATTGGATTCGGATTGTTTCCGAGCTCCCGATCGGTCCAACAAAGTGGTATCAGAGCATTGGCTCTTGATTCTACTCGATTTCCATTCAAAACCATCAGATTTGAGTTCCCCAAAACCCTGATTTTCGTAACTTCCAGAAACCCTATTTTTCTTGCTTTCCAAGTCACTATTCCATTGAAATATCAAGTGTTTTTGTGGTTCATTTGATCTTGTTTCTTCCCAATTGGTTAGTTATCATGTCTTGAAGTTCTGTGCAAAATTTGGTGGTTAGATCTGGTCAAAATCGAAAAATATCGCGATTTTCGTTGTCAAAAAACCCAGATCGCCGAATGACTCTGGCGGCCGAATAAGTTCAGCCGAATAGCCACTCATTCCGAATAGCTCTCATTCGGCGAATAGCTCCTTCGCCACTCTCATTCGCCGAATAAGCCTCATTCTCAATACTCATTCGGCGAAAGACTTCATTCGACTTGCCATTCGCCGAATAGGTCATTCGACTTACCTATTCGCCAGTTCTCATACTCAGTCTCTCATTCGACAGTTTTCAGTCATTCGGCCCCCGACATTCGCCAGTTTTCACTCATTCGCTGGTTACTTCTGAAAAATGTTCTAAGTGTTGAATCTTATTCCTTCTGATCAAATGGAAGATTTAGCACTCATGGCTAATCAAAATCATCGTATTCAGACTCTCTTACTGACAGAGAATGAAACCGGGAACTCAAACAAAGCTCCTAAGCTCTTGACTTTGGACGACTATCCTCACTGGAAGTATAGATTTGAGATTCACATCAATGGAGTGGATACAAATTTGTGGATGATGATTGAGGGAGGATATTTGAGGCCTTTAAATGAGGATGGAACTCCTATGCTGGTTACACGGATGACCGAGCCTCAAATAAAACTGTATGACTATGAGAAGAAGGCTTATGCTATCTTGTCACAGTCCATTGCTACAGATATCTTTCATCAATTCAGACAGTTTACATCTTCCAAGTACCTATGGGATGCTTTGCAACAAAGATATGAAGGGAATGATGCATTGAAGAGTATTAAGTCTAAAGGTTTGAGAAAGGAGTTCAATAGCTTTATGTATGTGGGAAATGAGTCCCTAGATGAGTTGATTGCAAGGTTCTATCATCTGTTGAGTGAGCTGTTCAACCACGAGGTCAAAACTACAACTCAAGAGAAGATTCAATGTTTAGCAGATGCACTACCTCCAAAGTGGGAGTCCTTCTTGATGGTCCTTAAGCAAAATCAGATGATGGCTCATATGGACATCAATGATTTCATTCAGAAGTTGAAGGAACAGGAGATTGAAAACAAGTGGAAGGCCAAGAGAGTTGTGCAAGTTCAAGATCCCTCTTTGTACTATTCTACACCAACAGTTGATAAGTCTACAACTCATGCTCCTCTGAAAACAGCATTTGTGTCAAAAGCTTCTGAAGCCCCATCTGCAGCTCAGATGCACTTTAGCCCATCTTCTTCATCGAGCTCACAACAAGAGCATCATCAACCGACTGCAAGTCTGAAGACAGAGAACTTTGATAAAGTAACAGTTGAGATTGCTAAAGAGCACATGGGTCTTCTGTCAACATTAGTTAGTTCTTATGATGGATTAGTTGCTGGTCAGATTGGCAATCCATACTTGACTAATGATGACTACTCTCAGATTGATCCTGATGATATGGAAAGAATTGACATCATGTGGGCATTGGCAAGTGCAGTCAGAAGAGCTAAGGAGTTTGTGAAGAGGACAGGGAAAGACATTAATCTAAACAAGGAATCCAAGTTTGGATTTGATATGGCTTCTGTTACATGCTACAACTGTGGTGAAAAGGGTCACTTTGCTAGACAATGCAAGCAGCCGAAGAAAGCTGGAAACAAGAACCCATTTCAGCATCAGAAGTCTGCCCCTGCTAATTCTGAAAGGCGATTAGTTCCTATTGATTCTCCTTTACCAGCTGGATCTTCATCTTCTGGTAGTAAAGCCTTGATGGTTCAACAAGATGAAGGGGTAAACTGGGACTTCAGATTCAATGCTGACAAGGAAGATCAAGAGAAAGCATGTGTGGCAGAGATTCAGAATTCTGATGATATTGATGAAGAAAGCATTCAGGAAGATTTGTTGGTGACTGATGACAAGGCATCAAGTTCAGAATTAGAAAGTTTGACGGATTCTGACACTCAAGAATCTGATGGTGAAGCTGATGACTCTTCAACTCAATTTGCCTTGATGGCAAACTCTTCTGCTTCTACTGATTCTTCTGAGCAGGTATACACTGATTGCTCATCTTCTCAATCTGATTGTTTCAATTGTGTTGATCTTAGGAGTAAGGTACTTGCTTATCAGAAGCATAACAGTGATCTGATGACCGATCTCGACCTGTGCATTGAAGCAAACAAAGTTTTAAAATCTAATGAAAAAGATTTTCAAAATAAAATTG
This sequence comes from Mikania micrantha, assembly GCA_009363875.1. Taxonomy (NCBI): domain Eukaryota; kingdom Viridiplantae; phylum Streptophyta; class Magnoliopsida; order Asterales; family Asteraceae; genus Mikania; species Mikania micrantha. Next base: position 10,062,660 of record CM018697.1, on the reverse strand, counting down.
ATCTTTTAAATAGACAATTGCATGAGGCCGAGATCGCTGTTCTGAACAAGCAAGATGCTATAACTTCTTATCTCAATACCATAAATGAGATTAAGAAGAAATTAGCATTAGTTGAATGTGATTATGAGACTTTGGGACAGAAGCTCAAGAGCTATGAGAGCTCCTCGTATATCATTGAGCATATGATCAGTAGGGGTACTGATCAGGGGAAAGAAAAGGTTAATTATCAAAAGTGTCCTCCACCAATCCTAAATGCCTTTGTCAATACTCCAAGTGACAAAGATGTGAAGGATTTTCAAGTTACTACTCCGTTAGTAGTTGATCCAATTAGTCTGAGTGAAAATCAGAGTACATCTCAGACTAAGGATTTAAGGGTGGATGGAATTGTGGAAGATTGGGTTTCCGATTCCGAGGACGAATCAGAGTATTCATCAAAGCAGAGTACTCCTCGGAATCAAACTCCTAGTGTCATTAAAGGTGACCCAATCTCCAAATCAAAGATCTACAAAGAATTATGCTTTGTTAAAGCTTCTCAAGGGTCTGAAGTTAATTGTTCTACCAAATCAGCTCAGTTTGGTAACAAAGGAAGGATGGGTTTGGGTTTTGAGAAAGACTGTCAGAAATCAAATGTTTTTAAATCAACTAAAAAGTCATTTTCTGATTTAAAACATTTTCATAAAAAAGGCGATAAAATATGTTTTGAGTGTGGTGAACCAGGGCACATTGTGAGGTTTTGTCCTCATTTGATCAGACCTAAGGTTGTCCCTTTCAAAACCTTAAAGTCTGCTTTACCAAAACTGGTAAAATCTGTGCCTAAAACTTTTCAGCCAAAATCTTCACCTCACACTCAACCTAAGGGTTCAGACAAGGGAAAGGGAAAGTTGGAAACTTTGGTGATTCCAAATGAGGTTAAAGTTAACAAATCAAAATCATCATCCATTTATCTGAAAACCTCTTTTGACAAAAAGGCAATTTGGAAAGTTAAATCATCTGAGGTGTCTGTTCCACAAATTTCAGATAAACCTATGCCTAAAGGAAAATGGATCGATGTTTGGATCCGAGACTCAATGGGTCAACCCAAGACCGTAAAGGCTTGGGTTCCCAATGTAAACTGATAGTCTCTTTATTGTGCAGGTTGCCCCAAAAGCTGGAGTGAACAGCAATTGGATCGTTGATAGTGGGGCTTCCAGACACATGACTGGTGATATTTCCCTGCTCACCAATGTGAATGCAGTTCGAGGTGGTTATGTAGCTTTTGCTGGAGACAAGGGTGGTTTCATTACAGGAGAGGGTATCTTGACAAATGGACAGGTTTCGTTCGATAATGTCAGATATGTCAAACAATTGGAAAACAACCTCCTGTCAGTCTCTCAGATTTGTGACAAAGAGTACAAGGTTCTGTTTGATGATTCAAAATGTTATATTCTCAAGCAAGGTGTGCAGATACCTGAAGATTGGATTTTAATGTCTGCTCCAAGAAAACAAGACTTGTATGTTCTCAATATGGCCACAGCTTCAACTACATCCTCCACAGCTTCATGTTTTATGACAAAGGCAACTGAGAAAGATTCAATCCTTTGGCATAAGAGGATGGGCCATTTGAGTTTACGCAAGATGAATCATCTGGTACACAACAGTTTGGTTGAGGGAGTTAGCTTGAAAAATTTTAAGCTGTCTGATATCTGTGTTTCATGCAAGAAAGGAAAGCAGTCTAAGCAGTCTCATAAGCTGAAAAAATATCATTCAATCAATGTTCCTCTTGAGCTTCTCCACATGGATTTGTTTGGTCCAGTAAATCGGAAGAGTATAGCTGGAGATCAATACTGCCTGGTTATCACTGATGAATACTCCAGATACTCTTGGGTCTTCTTTTTGAAGGAGAAATCAGAAACGTTTGATTGCATTCAAGTTCTGGTTACCAAACTTGAATCTCTTTATAAGCTCAAGATTCATCAGTTTCGAACTGATAATGGAACGGAGTTCAAGAATCACAATATGGAGAATTTTTGTAATGAAAAAGGAATCGTGCAACAGTTTAGTGCTCCATACGTTCCACAGATGAATGGTGTTGCTGAACGAAAGAATCGGACATTGATTGAGGCTGCTAGAACTATGCTTGCTGATTCTTCTCTACCGGTTCAATTCTGGAATGAAGCTGTTGCCAATGCTTGTTACACATTGAACCGGGTTCTTATTGTGAAGAGACATGGGAAGACTTGCTTTGAACTGCTCCATAATCGAAAGCCAAATCTTAAGTATCTAGAACCATTTGGTGCTCCATGCACTATGCTTAAGAAACATGAGCAGGGCAAGTTTAATGAAAAAGTGGAAGAAGGGTACTTTCTTGGGTACAGCACTCCAAATAAGCGAGTTTACAACATTGCAACTCATAATGTGGAGGAGTGGTACCATGTGGATGTTCAGAAGTATACAATGCCCCCACCTGGAAAAGGGCCAGATTGGATGTTTGACTATTCCAGTCTGTTTGACTCGTTCAATATGCCCCCCATGTACTCAGATGAAGATGTAGCTGTTCAGATGTTGTATGATGTACAAAATGCCCCAGATGCCACTTTTCAACCTACATCTACATCTGGTCCCTCTACACAGATAAATGATGACAGCTCAGACACAGACGACAATCCTCCAGCTGCTCCTGAACCAGTTGTTGATAATCTTGTACCAGGTCTTGAGGATTTGAATTTGAATAACTTAGATTCTGAGGTTGAGGTTCCTGCTCATCCTGTTGGACGAATCAATCGAATTCATCCTCAAGACAACATTATTGGGAGTCCTTTAGACGGAGTGAAGACTCGTAGTCAGATTTCTTCAGGTGGTCTTGCAGACATTCTTGATTTTGCAGATGTAAGCTTTTGTGCTCATTCCTGCTTTATATCTCAAGTGGAACCGCGTACCGTCACTGAAGCCCTCAAAGAAGAATCATGGGTAGACGCCATGCAAGAGGAACTTTTGCAGTTCAAGAAGTTAGGGGTCTGGCAACTAGTTGATAAACCCAAAGGTGCAAAAGTAATTGGCACTAGATGGGTTCTTCGTTGCAAAAAGGATGATCACGGGATAATTGTGAGAAACAAGGCTCGTCTGGTGGTTCAAGGATTCAGACAGATAGAAGGATTGGATTATAATGAGGTGTTTGCTCCGGTCGCTCGACTAGAAGCCATTCGTATCTTTCTGGCTTATGCATCCTTCAAAAAGTTCAAGGTTTATCAAATGGATGTAAAGAGCGCGTTCCTTCACGGAGTTATCAGTGAAACAGTGTATGTCAATCAACCTCCCGGATTTGAAGATCCATTGCATCGTGATAAAGTCTACAAGCTAGACAAAGCGTTGTATGGATTGCATCAGGCTCCGAGAGCGTGGTACGAGACACTTTCCACTCACCTTCTGAACAACGGGTTCAGAAGAGGTGTCATTGACTGCACTTTGTTCATCCGTGAGAAGTACAGTGATTTACTCTTGGTACAAGTATATGTGGATGACATAATTTTTGGATCTACCAATGATAATCTGTGCAAGGAATTTGAGAGTGTAATGAAAGAAAAATTTGAAATGAGTTCGATGGGAGAAATGAAGTTTTTCTTAGGTTTACAGGTGGATCAGTCTGAGGCAGGTATTTTTATTCATCAAACCAAATACGTTGGTGACATTCTGAGCCGGTTCAGTATGTCTGATGCGAAGCCTGCTGGTACCCCACTGGCGATTAATCACGGGATTACTCCAGATGAAAAGGGGGAGTTAATTGATGCCACTCTGTATCGGGGGATGATCGGATCTCTCATGTATCTCACTGCCTCTCGGCCAGATATCATGTTTGCCACTTGCTTGTGTGCTCGTTATCAATCCAAACCAAGAGTATCTCACCTGATTGCTGTCAAAAGGATTATGCGTTATCTGAAGGGTACACCGGAACTTGGCTTATGGTACCCTAATGATGATAACTTTGAGCTTACTGCATATAGTGATTCAGATTATGGTGGATGCAAAAGAGATTTCAAGTCAACATCTGCGGGATGTCAGTTCTTTGGAAACCGATTGGTCACCTGGCAGTGCAAGAAGCAGACGTCGGTGTCTACTTCAACCTGTGAAGCTGAATATATTGCTGCTGCAAGTTGCTGTTCTCAAATTATCTGGATTCAACAGCAACTCAGGGACTATGGGTTACATTTTTCTAACACTCCGATTTATGTTGATAACACTGCCGCCATTGCTGTCACTAAAAATCCAGTGCAGCACTCCAAAACCAAACACATCGACATAAAATATCACTTCATACGTGATTGTTTTGAGAAGAAATTAATCGATGTTGTTAAAATTCACACCGATCACCAAAAAGCCGATCTTTTCACAAAAGCTTTTGATAAACCCAGATTTTTATATCTGTTATCGGCTAATGGTGTTTTCCAAAAGGATGAAGTTCAATCTTCATCTGAGTCTAACAAATGATCATCACCTTAATTAGATAGTTTTGTTTATTTTTTAGTATTTTTAGTTTCTATTGTACAGTTATCTTTTCTCATCAAAAACACAAAAAGATTTTCTATTTTTAGGTTTTTAGGGGGAGAAATTCTAAATTGAAAAACCAAAAACAACAGAAAATTTGAAAAACCAAAAACAATAAAAAAAAATTAAAAATGAAACAGTCCTGTTTAATGATATAGCACATTGATTTCATTATGTCATAAAAGCAGAAATGAATGCATGAGTTAAAATCACAAGGAAATGATGATAGGATGTACTGATAGGCTGACTATACAAAATAAATAAACAACTTATGAGAACTTAGAAAGTTTGATTTGTGGGATCCATCACATTAAGGCTTTTGAGTGATAAATGGTTCTTGACTCAAATCAAGCATACACCTGTCATCATGGAATCAAATGAGGGTTCATTCAAAGAAAAATAAAGGCAAGCTGGTATTAAGCTTGAAGAAAATCAAAGACAAGCTGGTATTAAGCTCAGTCAAGAAAAACTAAAAACAAGCTGGTATTAAGCTTGAAGAAAACCTAATGCAAGCTGGTATTAAGCTTGAGAAAAACTTAAACAAATAAAGTTCGATTCCATACATGTGCCATATTGCTGGGACGAACCTAGCTGAAGCCATCCATTTGGATAGAACAAGAAAAACACAAAAAGATAATAAATGATTGGATCTCATTGAATTCATGATGACTGGTATTAAGATATGCTGAAATGAGTTTTGAACTTATTTTGATCTTGATTGATGAAATGAATCGGGGAACTCAATCAGAAAATATGAGTAATCATTTAGTTTGTTTAAGAGTTGTGTATTGTTCAGTTTAAATTTGGACAAATATATCCGTAATCGTATCAAAATTGAAATTGTGATTGAAGCAAAGCATTCATTGAAGGTTATATGATGTGATCAGAGATATGTGTTATCTTATTAATGGGATTTTCACAAAAATATGTGTTTACTTGCTTTTAATGTGTGTTTGTACAGTTGTTTGGTTGTTTCAGAAAAATACAAAAAGATTTTCTATTTTCAATTTGGTTTTAGATGATCATTTGTAGATTCGGATGTCTGTCATATCTGAATCCTGAACCAACTAGACATATCTTCATAATTGGTTAAAAGTTTGGTGCTCAAAATGTCAAATCTTTGAAATTTTGGAGTTTTGGAGAAGTTCATCTCTCATTCGTACGAATGAGAGGTAGAATGGACTCATTCGGTCGAATGAGAATGAGTCATTCGACCAAATCATCTACAAAGAATGAACTTCATTCGACGAATGAAAAGTGTCGAATCTCTCATTCGACATTCTCATTCGGCGAATGAATTTCACCGAATGACTCAGTCGCCACTTTCATTTGGCGAATGATAAAGAAGCTATGTGACCTTTCGACTAGCTCATTCGGCGAATGAGTATACAGTATATAACTGTGTTTCGGCCGAATGAGGGTCATTCGACCATTTCCTCTTTCGTGATATCAGTCAAACCTCATTCGGCGAAACACACACTTAGACCTCTCATTCGATTTCTTGTGACTTTGATAGATCCTGCTTCTGATAATCAACTTATACTTATCCTCAGGTATATGGAGATCAAGTTTCAGCCAATTTCATCCGTGAAATCATGTCAAACCGATTGACATTTAGGGTTTTAGGGTTTTGAAATTCGCCCAACTAATAAACTGTAAAGATGGACCTTAAACTCAAAATGTCAAGTATTAAAAATACTAATCGGTCGATTCTGAGGATTGCTTACCAGATTTTTTGGATTGATTTGAGATTTTGGACAAAGGGATTTTGAACTCAGTGAAATTGCCGAATGTCGTCATTCGGCGAATGACTCATTCGGCGAATGAACCTCATTCGACGAATGGATCATTCGGCGAATGAACAGTCATACTCAAGTCTCATTCGACGAATGAGAGTCATTCGACGAATGAACCTCATTCGACGGTTCACTCATTCGACGAATGGACTCATTCGGCATATCAGAAAACAGTCAATCTGATTTTTGTTAAACTTCAATGTTAGATTGATTATCTTGTATTGACATGTGTATTTCTTGTATTGTGCAGTATGGCAGGATACAAATCAGTTCCGAAGCACAACATCTGTGCCTATCTTGACTTGACTACCCCGAACGCGAAGCACTACGCAGATATTATCACATTCTTGAGGCGTTCCAGGATATTCACTGCCATATCGACAGTTCATGTGCCTTACTTATCACATCAGCAGGATTTCTGGTCATCTGCTGATATCGATTGTGAGGCCGAGCCTACAGTCATACGGGGCAAGGTCAGGGGTCATGATGTGGTGGTCTCTGTTGAACATATACGGAGGATCTGCGGTTTTCAAGACTCTCCGGATCATCCTGCTCTACTTGACAGATTCTTAGTCCGTGGATGCTTCCTCCGATGCAAGTACGAGGGAGATATTGGAGCCGGGATTCTGAACAAGGCGTTCATGTCCCCGCAGTTCAAGTACTTAGCTCATGTACTTGTTCACTGCCTTGGCTCGAGGAGAGGGGGCTTTGATGACATGCGCGAAACCATTCAGTGCGCATTTGCTGCCTTGGTGCTCAACAAACCATTCAACTTCTCCGAGATGGTTTTTATACACATGAAGGAGAATGTGGGGCTTAAGGGTGACAAGAAGTTCCTGATGTACCCTAGGTTTCTGCAGCAGATTATTGATGCCCAGATTCCAGATCTTCCAAAGCTTAATGTTGACATCATCAGATTGGAGCACATGAATGACATAACTCTCAACAGAGTTTTGTCATACAGAGGGAAGGAGAGGAAGCCCACCACTAGATCCCTATTTGGTCACCTCTCTCGACCCGATTACAGGGCTCCGGCTGGAAGAAGATGGAGACACGATGACTCCGATTCAGATGTGGAGGACATTGTGGTTCCAGCTGGAGATGATGATAGTGATGGTGATGATGGTGAGGGTGGTGCAGGCCCGAGTGGTGCTGGTGTTGATGTGAGCACAGTGGATTTGAGCACTGTTGCTATTGAGAGTTCAAGGGCAGAGGAGATGACATCAGTACACATAACCATTGCTGCTTCAGTGAGCATGGTTGATGTTGCTGTTTCTGGTGCAGGTGGTGATGTTGCTGTGTCAACAGCTCAGGAGGAGGATGTGGACATCGATTCACTGATGGATTTGGACTTTTTGACCACTACTACATCCTCAGTGACTGCTCCTCTCGATGTTTCAGTTCCACATTCCTCAGGTGGTGGTGATGAGTCAGAGGACTCGAGTGAGGATGAAGGTGTAGCAGTTGAAGGTGATGAAGATAGTTCTGATTCTGAAAAGACTCATGATGATGAGTTTGAGAAAGTTGATGAGGGTGGAAGAATGGAGATGAGGAAGAGAAAGAGGACAGATGATGATTTGGAGGATATTACTGATACGTTATTTATTCCGGAGTTTGACTTTTCTCCCCCTCCAAGGTCATCTGCTCCTGCTTCCACAGCAGTGGTTGTTTCTGCTGGACAGCCCACCTCATCCAGAGCTGGTAGGGGAAAGAGATCTCGATTCTCTTTCCAAAGGAGGTCAGAACTGACATCAGCTGCTACAACTACTGTCACATCAGTAGCAGCTGTGTCAGTTTCTTCACTGATAAGGACAAGGGCCATTCACACTCAGGCTACTACTGCCCCTCTGTCCACTCCTTTTGTTCGCGATCCGGTTTATGTTACTGCTTCCTCTGGCCCATCCACAGTCCGTGCTGATGTTCATATACCTACTGTCTCAGTTGTGGATCAGCTTAGCACACTGAACAGTATGGTCTTGAGATCGATGGAGAGGAGCATGGAGCAAGAAAGGAAGAACAAAGAGCAAGAGCTGGTTATTGTTCAACTTTCCAGGAGGATTGAAGAGCAGGATACTCTGCTTCTTCAGGCTTCAGACCAGAGGGCTGACTTGAGAGCCAGGTCTGCTCAACAGGAGGAACAGCTCCTTAAGTACATCGATGAGCACAACCAGCTGGCTTTGACAGCCTCTGGTTTCAATGATCGGATACTGCAACTCGAAGCTGAGAATGCTCGCCTAGCTGAACTTGTCGAGGGTTCAAAGGAGAGCACTCCCAGGCTTGAGGGAGTTGAGGATCGTTCCAATGATTCAGACAAACAAGAAGATGAAGAAGAGTCTGATGAGGAACAAGTGGATTACGAGGATTCTGAGAAAGATGAAGAATCAGATGAAGATGATGATGAGGGTAAAGATGGATCAGGGAGTGGGTCTGGAGAATCATCTGGCACTGATGATGATGATGATGATGATGATGATGATGACAACAATGATGATAAAGCTCCTCCCACTACCGAGATCAGGTCTAAGAAGGCCAACGACAAGAAAGCTCAGGCTCCTCCTCCTTCGTCTCCATCAAAGACCGCAGAGCCAGAAGCTACCGAGGAAGTCCAAGCTGTGCCTCTGAGACGTCAACTTGACGCGACACTTACCATGATCTTAGACGCTCAAGGCATCATACATCACTTAGTGAGCTACGACAAGGAGGAGGGTGAGATCATACATTGCTTATCTAAGGAGCAGATAGCCGAGCTGTTCAGGTTAAATCCTGACGAGGTCGTCACTGAGGACACCTCTGTACCCAGTACCGAAGAGCCCGAACCAGAACTCTTTGATGATGTAGATGAAGTCATTTTGGAAGACATCACCGAAGAAGAATACCCCAAGTATACATCGGCTGAAGACGAGCTGCCTACATTCACTGAGCCATTTGATCAGGAAACAGAGGATCTCTTGGTCAGATATCTTGAAGAGCAAGTAGAGGCTAGCAAGGCTGAAGCTGATGATTTAAAGAAAAGAAAAGAAGAATGGGCTGCATACTGGGAGGTTTTGAGGAAACAAAGCACAGAGAAGATGCCAGCAACGCACAAGAAAGTTTACCGGACCAAAGGCTATAAAGCTGGAGGTCAGATACTCAGCTGGGCATATTTCCATGACCTTGGGTGCTACGCGGTGAAGAGGGAAAAAGGAATAGACTACTTCAAACACCCGCATGATTTCAAGACGTTGCCTGGATTCGAAGTCAATCAACTAGCACGTCTGAACATGCTATACTGTGAAGATTCCGGGATGTCTGCTTGGTTCTCTCGACAAATCAAGTATGAATACAGGAAGAGATGGGTGAACTTTCAGCCACAGCAACCAGAGAGGTACTACTTGCCAGAGATAGATGGGGATACCCGGAAGCATAAAGTGATCCTGAAGTGGCTTCCCCCTAAAGTCTTGAAGAAAATTCCCCTGCGGAAGATGCGACAAGACTTTATGGATGGCTTCCGATGGTGGTATTATGATGGGCGCACAGGTGAAGCTGTGATAGTTTTGTGCAAAGACAAACAGTGGGAGACTGTTAGGATTTTTGATCCTATGTGGCTGACTAACTTGTCTCACAAGGATGTTCAAGCTTTGTTCAGAAATCAGATTTTCTTCGACGTTCCAGACATGGTGCAAGCTTTGCAATTTATGAGAGTGATCCGTCTCTGCAGCATTTTCAAGATCCACGCTGGAGCAGACTGGAAAGCTATTTCAGAAAAATATTTCAAGAAAGACACTTCCAAGAGTTGAACTAGGTCCAAGGGGGAGTTTGTTGATGCATGTTTATTGTCCCTAGTTCGATTTTGTAACTCTTATCATGTAAATGTTCAAAGTATTAATGGAAGTTGTCTTTATATCCATTTCATAATGTTTATTTCTATTGATTATTGTCTATTAATGTTTATCTAGTTGTTTGATTTGATTATAAACTGTTTGAGTATGAAGTTCACTCATTCGGCCGAATGACTCTAGAATGAAGTCATTCGGCGAATGAAGGTTATAGCGAATGTCTGAGTTCAGAATGAGTCATTCGCCGAATGACTCATTCGAATAACTGCTCATTCGAGCTTAGTCATTCGCCGAATGAGCTGCTTCGGCAACTCATTCGGCCGAATGACTACAGCCTATATATAGATGTTCAAATCATTTCAAACCTAACTTTCCCGAGCTCTCCTTCTTCCCTAGCACTCCAGAGTCAAAACCCTTGAAGATTTGAGCGGTTCTTGTGCGTCCAAGTTCGATTCTCAACCCGTGGTGTTCGATTGTTGCTTCCAAGTTGTTTCTACAGCCTCGAATCACCACGGTTCCTGTTGGTTTCGATTGGAAAACCCTGGAATAGGATTCCGCACTATCCCAGAGGTTATCGAGTAGTTTTCTATTGGATTCGGATTGTTTCCGAGCTCCCGATCGGTCCAACAGAACCATTGCATGCCATTCATCGTCGTTTGTGGCTTCACCCAAAATTTGCATCCTGTCGGGATACACATACTCTCTTTGTGGCTTTGTGTCAAACTTGACGATCTTGTTCATGGTTTCAAAAGAGAGGACCATCTCCTTACCGTTCACTGTTCCGATTAACCGTGTGGTCCTTGGTGGGTTGTTTCCCTCATCTTTCCTTAGAGTGGCCATCCACTCTACGTTCTCCTTCATGTAAACGTTATCCAAATTGTTATTGTTGAATTTCAGAACATTCTCCCATCCAAGACCCTCAAAACATTGAACAACCCCAAAAATGTTGAACTGATCTAGTTGTACGGCTCGCTCGCAAACGAGGACCTTCTTGATGCTTGAAACCGCTTGCATCTTTTGTCTATAAAGGACGGGTTGCCAAATAGGATCGAAAGTATTCAGCGGGGCATTTCCCGTCCATTGGGGTTGATCCCCCACCACAATGTCTTCCTCGTCATCATACATGTTCATATCCTCCATCTCAAAATCGGAATCTGATTCTTGGTCGGCTAGTCTTTGTCTTTTAGATTGATTTGATGATGAGGCAACCTCTTTGCCTTTTGAACCGGTAGCCTTTGTGCGACCCATTTCCTACAAAGACAACCACACATAGTTAGTAAGTTGGGAAATAATTTGAGTCGACAAGTATAGCACTTACAACTATGTTCAGCACACCAAAAGCAAATAGTGTACAACACACGACCATTATTCATAACCTTGTTTTATTTCCATGTATGAAGTTCAAACATTCATTACTAACCCACCATCCCCACATTTCATCTTAGTTGTCTTAGAAAGTAACTCTCCCTTCCCACATCAAATTGACCATTTACAAGATGTAAGTCCATGCTTCCATTATAAAGGTGTGTAGGCCTTATCTAAATTCTCATTGGAGGCATTACATTTGTAAACCAAAACCCATTCCTACTTGAACCTAACCTTTCCACCCTACAGCTATTTGCAAGCAAAATCTATATTTCAAGTTCAATCAACACTCAAGCATACCATGTTTCACTATGAAAACAACAAAATGCTAAGATAAGCATGCACATCTTAAATTCACATTATGTTTGCTGAAATAGAAGTTAAATAACATACCTTTGAGTTGTAGAAACAAAGAATTGAAAGTGTAAGAAGAAATTTGGAGACTTTGAGAAAAATCCCAAAAATTCGTCACCTTTATGCTATTCGATCTCACAAACGGGATGGAATCTTAAAATTCTGGGTGGATGGTTGTGTTCCCCTCGAAAAGTTACTCGAAATGCATATAAGGTTTGCGAGAATCGGTGGAGAAATGAGTGAGTTAGGATCTAGGGCTTGTTTGGTGTTCTTGGTGGGTGGGAGGAGGAAGAAGATGAAATTTTGGGAGGGGAATGGTTGGATTTGCTCATGGATCCCGTATTTAGTGTTTTTGGGTCGAATTCCGGGTCGTGGGGTGGAAAAACGCGGGTCAAAGTGGTCAAAACGGGTCAAAACCGGGTTGGAGGGGTGCCCGGCATATGATACGCCCCCCCAGGCGTATCATACGCCCCCTGGGCTTTTTTGGGCGTATTGGAATGTTGAAATGTGGCGTATCACAGAAAGTTTTGAGGTCCCGGCGTATCATACGCCCCTACCCGGCGTATGATACGCCTACCCCTTTTTTCTTTTTTTTTTTTTTTTCTTTTTTTTTGTTTTTTCTTTTTTTTTTTTTTTTTTTTTAACAAAATTTTAACTTTAATTAGTAAAACTTTATTAAACCTAATTAAAAAAAAAATCTACTAATAAAATTCTAATAAAAAACTATCATTAAAATCTAAAATTGAATGAATACGCCACATTTTAACTCCCACAATATGTTGAATGACCGCCAACCCCCCAATTTTCAGTGCCTCGCCCCGAGGTGCAATTGGTTTCTTAGAATACACAAAATTTTTATCAAAAACCACTTGATTGTGTTTGTAAGTGCATGAAATAACTCGAGGTGAATGCGTGACCTAAACCTCACTTTCGTAGGGTACACGGTTGCATTTAGCGTATGCAACAAGCCTTTTAAACCTTCCGGTAGCCCGGTTGGACGAGTGAAGTCTCGTGAGGGTTTCTAGTGAACATACCCACAAAGTTCTCGGGTTGCCTCCCGCAAGCGCTAAGTTTAATGTCGTTAGCTCGACATGGACATACCTGATTCATTCCTTTGCATAAGTTGGTGACTCTACGAGAAAGTTCACCGAATCCATTTGTACCTTATTGATGACGCTCGCTTCCAAATATGGCTTGAGACGATGTCCATTGACCACACGGCGGGTGTTGTCTTTCACATCTTCGATTTCAATGTCACCAAAGCTTCCGATGCGTTTAACAACATGTGGTCCCGACCATTTGCTTTTCAACTTTCCTGGAAAGAATTTCAGTTTAGAATTATAAAGCCATACCTTTTGATTTACTTCAAAGACCTTGTTTCGGATTTTGGCATCATGCACTTTCTTCATCTTATCTTTATAAGTCGATGCGCATTCGTATGCTTCATTCCTTAGCTCCTCCAATTCGCACAGTTGCAATTTCCTTTCTTTACCTGCATCATCAAAGTCCATGTTAACAGATTTCACTGCCCATAAAGCACGATGAGCAACTTCCACCGGTAAGTGACATCCTTTCCCATAAACTAATCGGTAAGGTGTGGTTCCAATAGGTGTCTTAAAAGCAGTTCGGTAAGCCCATAAAGCATCATTCAGCCGTAATGACCAATCCTTACGATCTGGACGAACCGTTTTTTGAAGAATTTCCTTAATTTGTCTATTGGAAACCTCAACTTGCCCACTAGTTTGTGGGTGATAAGGAGTGGCTATACGGTGATTGACACCATACCGTTTGAGCAATTTACCGAAGTTAAAGTTTTTAAAATGAGACCCCCCCATCACTTATGATCACACGGGGAATACCAAATCGTGAAAATATGTTGGATTGAACAAATTTGCACACAACGGTATGGTCGTTTGTTTTGGTGGCAATGGCTTCAATCCATTTAGACACATAATCGACTGCCACCAAAACGTAGTAATTACCATGTGAATTTGGGAAGGGTCCCATGAAATCAATTCCCCATACGTCGAAGATATCGACCACAAGGATTGGTTTCATGGGCATCTCATCCCGTCTTGAGATGCTACCAAGTTGTTGGCATCTTAAACATTGTTTAGCAAATACAGATGCATCTCTAAATAAAGTAGGCCAAAATAAACCACAAGATAAAACCCGGTGACCCGTCTTTTGACCACTGAAGTGTCCTCCGCATGCAGATGCGTGTGTCAGTGACAGTACCTCCTGTACTTCCTCTTCTGGTATGCATCTTCTGATTATCTGATCTGAACCAACCTTAAACAGGTCAGGTTCATCCCAAATATAATACCTTACCTGAGCTAGAAACTGTTGTCTCTTCCGCTTTGTCCAATGATCCGGCAATACACCTGCAGCCAAATAATTTACAATGTCAGCAAACCATGGTAATTTAGAAACAGTAAGCAAATATTCATCAGGAAAGGATTCATTGATCTCATTGGACTCTTCATCACTGTTGACTCCAATCCTTGAAAGATGATCTGCAACAACATTATCACTTCCTTTCTTATCCCGGATTTCCAAATCAAACTCTTGTAACAAGAGTATCCAACGGATAAGCCTCGGTTTCGCATCTTTCTTCTCCATAAGGTATCTCACTGCACTATGATCCGAATAGATCACCACCTTGCTTCCCCAAATGTAAGACCTGAACTTATCAAGAGCATAAACTACAGCGAGCAATTCTTTTTCAGTAGTGGTATAATTAAGTTGAGCATCAGATAAAGTCTTACTTGCATAATAGATAGTTACTGGTTTCTTGTCAATCCTTTGACCCAAAACCGCCCCAACTGCATAGTCACTAGCATCACACATGATTTTGAATGGTAGTGACCAATTGGGTGCTTGTAGGATGGGGGCCTCAACTAACTTATCTTTCAAAGTGTTAAAAGCGGTTAGGCACTCATGATCAAAAACAAATGGAACATCTTTTAACAACAAATTGCATAAAGGTTTAGTAATTGTACTAAATCCTTTAATGAACCGTCTATAAAAACCTGCATGCCCCAAAAACGATCTTATCCCTTTAACATTTGTGGGTGGTGGCAAAGTAGAAATAACTTTGATTTTTGCATGATCTACCTCCATCCCACGTTTAGAAACCACATGGCCTAAAACAATACCCTCTTGTACCATAAAATGACTCTTTTCCCTACTTAAAACCAAATTTGTTTCAACACATCTTTTTAACACTTTGGTTAGTTGAGCGAGGCAAGAATCAAAAGAATGACCAAAGATTGAAAAGTCATCCATAAAAATTTCTAGGGAATCCCCAACCATATCTGAAAAGATACTCATCATGCACCTTTGAAAGGTGGCTGGGGCATTACACAACCCAAATGGCATTCGCCTAAATGCGAAGGTACCATATGGGCATGTGAATGTGGTCTTTTGTTGGTCATCTGGATGAATTGCAATCTGATTGTAACCAGAATAGCCATCTAAGAAACAATAAAATTCCTGACCTGATAGCTTCTCAATTATTTGATCAATGAAGGGTAAAGGAAAGTGATCCTTAGAGGTAGCAGTGTTTAACCTCCTGTAATCAATACATACTCTCCATCCAGTGACAGGTCGTGTTGTTACTTGCTCCCCATGCTCATCAGTGACTGTTTGAATTCCTGCTTTCTTGGGTACTGTTTGTGTAGGACTTACCCATGTGCTGTCTGAGATGGGATAGATGATCCCGGCATGCAACCACTTCAAAACTTCTTTCTTAACTACTTCCCGCATGTTAGGATTCAACCTCCTTTGAGTGTCCCGCACCGGCTTGACATCTGGATCAGTTATAATCTTGTGCATCACAGTGGCCGGACTAATTCCTTTAAGATCTGCTATGGTCCATCCGATAGCTGCTTTATTTTCTTTCAGCACTTTCATCAACTCTTCTTCTTGATTCTCGGTTAGATTTGCTGCAATGATCACCGGTAATGTTTTATCCTCACCCAAGAAGGCATATTTCAATTGTTTGGGTAGCTCTTTCAACTCCACTTTTGGTGGGCTTTCCAATGAGGGCTTCAACTAAGTATCTATGTGATCTGGTAAGTTTTCAATTTGATGTGTCCACATTGGTTTGCCCTCTTGAATTGCCAAAACTTCACATCTCTTTTCAGCTTCAAATAACTTTTGAGCACACTTGACTTCAATCCTGTCACAAAGAACACACAACTCTGTGGTGTCTTTCACATTTTCATGAGAATGACACCCGTCAATGATGTCAGCCATGAAGCATTCATCATTGACCAGAGGATTAGATGTATGGGAAAAAACATTCAACCTTAATCGTCTATTCCCAAAAGCCATGTCTACCGTCCCGGTCATACAATTTATCAAACATTGGGCTGTTTTCAAAAATGGTCTACCTAATATAACATTAGGTTGTGTGAATGTAGTAGGAGATGCATAATCCAGTACCAAGAAATCAACTGGATAGTAAAAATCTTCCACCTTAACAATGACATCAGTTAGCATACCACGAGGAAGTTTAAGTGTCAAATCAGCCAAAACAACGGTGGTCTCGGCCTTTTGCAAGGGTCCGAATTCGTATTGATCATATAAACTTCCCGGTAATATACTAACACTTGCTCCAAGATCAAGGAGTGCCTTATTAATTTTAAAATCTCCGATTTGAATTGAAATCAAAGGAGCTCCCGGATCTTGAAGTTTTGGTGGAAGAGCACCCGATAAAACGGCACTCACATTATCAGTCAAATCAAGTTTTTTAGGAAACTTGTGGTGTCGTTTTTGGGTACACATGTCCTTCAAATACCGAGCATATGTAGGAACTTGTTTGATTGCATCAATTAAAGGTAAATTGATTTTAACTTGTTTGAAGATTTCCCATATTTCATCTTGTTGTGGGCCCCTTTTATTTGCATTTGCATTAGGTGATTTCAAAGCAGATGGGTAAGGAATGGTGGTTTTATCCTCCACATCCTTTCCCTTGGATGTCTCTACATCCGGTTTCAAAACATTTTCAATGGGTTCTTTAAAGGATACTTTCTTTTTAAGTTCAGATGGGACAAGTTCCTGTTCGGTATCACTCTCCTCACTTTCATTCACATCTTCCACCACTCCTTCGATCAAGTGTGGTGGAAGGACAACCTTATTGTCATAAGACTTACCACTTCTTAGAGTTGTTACATGACTTACCTGAGCATTCTTGTTCTTTGGCCCTGATGGTTGATGTTGAGGATTTAGTGTAGTGTCACTTGGCAACTTTCCTTTGTCTCTAGCCGCCATTTGTTCAGCCAATTGTCCCAATTTCTTTGCATGGGACTCATTTGTCTTTTGTTGTAGCTCTTGTTTCTGCACCACTCCAGTGAGCATTAGCCTTAACTCATTGATTTGGTTGGCTATATCTTCCATTGAAATGTTCGCTCCTTGTTGACCACCTTGAAATTGGCCTTGACTTTGGCTTCCTTGGTTTTGTTGGAAGTTTCTTGGTTGACCTTGATTGTATCCACCTTGTCCACTTTGATTGTAATTATTTCTTTGGTAATTTCCTGGGTTGTAATTCTGTTGTCGGCTTTGGTATGAAGACCCTTGATTTCCACCTTGTTGGTTGCTACCCTGAAAATTAGGATTCAATTGATTAGAAGAGTTACCATATCTAAAATTAGGGTGATTACGCAAACCCGGGTAATATGTGTTAGAATTCATGTCATTGCTCCTCTTGTCATTCTGGAATGATCCTTGTACTTGATTCACCTCCTCATTTCTGTTCATGTTCATCATACATTCCGATTCCAAATGACCTATATCACCACAAACATTGCAAACATCATAAACATTAGACACATTAGAATTGTTCTTACCTGAGTTTCTGTTGAAGTTTGCAATTTGTCTTTCAAGAGCTTCAAATCTTTCTTTTGTCACGTACTCTCCTCCCGGTTTCCCAATAACATGTTTGGCCTTTCTGCTTGCTGAAGCTTGTGTCTTTGAACCTTTGCTTAGCCTTTCAAGCAACTCCCAATCATCATCTTCTGAATTTGTCAAGAAAGTTCCATTGCTACTAGAACTTACAAACTTCAGATCTTCTGGTGTTAAGCCATCATAGAAGGCCTTGATCAACTCCCACTTTGGAATTTGGTGATGTGGGCAAAATCTAAGCAACTCTTTGAATCGAGTGAATGCTTCATGTAACAATTCACCCGATTGTTGTTGAAAAGTTCGGATGGCATTCCGGGCCTCACTAGTTTTGCTCATGGGGTAATATTCATCCAAGAATAGTTGCTGCATCTCCTCCCATGTATAGATACTACCCGATGGTAGTGTGTGAAACCATTGTTTAGCCCTTTCCTTTAATGAAAATTGGAACAAATTCAGCTTTACTTCATCTGGGGTGAATCCTTGACCACCAATAGTGCTACAAATAGCACCAAACTCAGAAAGATGGACGTATGGTTCTTCAGTTGCAGTCCCTCTGAAATTAGGAATAATGGCCAAATATTGTGGCCTTATCTCAAATGATCGTCCTCTTAATAATGGAGGTACAATAGGTGAAGGATTCTGAGTCACTGTTGGTCTGAAGTGACTATCAACTCCTTGAACAGGAGCTCTATGGTTCCATCCTTGACCAGGGTTATTGTAACCCCATCTCCCATGGTGATTATTCATGGGTGGTTGTCGATTCCACCCCCCTTGTCCATTCCATCCACCATGCCCATAATTGTTGTGAACTGGGTGATTCGGTGGGCCTAGTGGTTGCCAATGCTCATCATGGTATTCCTCATGAGGTGGGTAGTTGTTGTTAGCTTCTTCTTCGTGAAATTCCTCATGCCAAGATCCATGCTCCCCTGAGTTACTTCCACCACCTGAAATGTGATCTTCCCCATGCAAGTTGTTTCCTTGGTTAACCCCATGGTTTGGGTTGTTGAACAATGGGTTTTGTGCCATTCTAAGATTAGGCATGGCATTAGGTGGTACATTTGGTGGTGGGTTGTTCTGATTAAATGGATTTGGTGGGATGACTGGGTTTGGATTTGGTGGTGATACATGAGCATAATGGTTAAATGGTGGAATTGGTGGTGGTGGTGGTGGTGGTGGGTTTTGGTTGTTCTGATCAGCCATAGGAGCAGACTGATTCGAACTCTCTCCGGTTTGATTAGTGTTTCTCGAACCCGGAGTGACAATCTTGTCTAGCCTTTGTAATGTTCGGTTGATTCTTGCGGTTTTCTCGATCTCTGGATCAAATTCCAATGGCGAGTCACGACCTGAAAACCGAGTATGCATGCAATCAACCTGTCACCTGCACACTAACAAACCTCGCGTAACAGGGAAAGACAAGAAATAAACAAGTTGAATAAAACTAACAAATCAATTAACTAACACCAAGCGCACTAACTCCCCGGCAGCGGCGCCATTTTGATGACCTGTCGTTGGGGTCATGCAAAAACCTAAATAACCTAGGTAGCTAGGGTAAGTCAGGTATCGTATCCACGTGGAGTTTAGGTGGATGGTGTAATGTTAGTTTGAATTAACCTAACTTAACTAGACAAAGAATTGTAAAATTGATTATTGAATGTTTGAACTTTAGTATAAAAACAATCTTGTAACAATGTAACAATAAAAGCAAATGACTTTTAACTTAATTATGAAAACGAATCACACCCGGGATTTGAATTAGAAGGAAAGTAGGAACCTTTATGACTTAATTGCTCAATACAATCACATAGACATGATTTGTTACTTTTCATGTGAATGGACATTCATAAGTGGAAACCCTAATTTTAGTAATTAATTGATGAAAACCAACTAAGTTTAAGCTTAGGATACCAATTACCAATATCAATTTGAAAGTGATACTCCAATTGACATTCAATGTTTCATAATTGTAAACTGAAAAATGATGAACATGCAATCGAATCAGAAAAGTCAAATCGTTCAATCCAATACGAAAAGCAACATACAAACAATGAGAAAGATAGAAACCAACTATGGTTTGTAGTCAATTACAATTAAACTCATAGAAACCCCTAAACCTAACTAACCATTCACCCGGGCGTGATTTCAATGGATTTAGCCTTGAATCGTCATTCGGTTATGCGCAATCATCAATTCGGGAATCACCGTGGTGTTTGGAAGTATTATTTGATGAGTTCCTAAGCCTTGGAAACCCCCAAGAACCTCCAAAAGTCGCCCAAGTTGAAGTTATCCAGAAACCCTAGGTCTTTAGGCTTAAATATGTGGCAAAACGGAGAAATTCCGCAAAACATGCTGTACCCGGCGTATCATACGCCTCCCAGGGGTGTATGATACGCCCCATCTGACTTTCTGGGTAATTTTGCTCTGTGATACGCCCCAAATACGCCGTGTTGATACGCCACTTCGTGAAAACCTTCATTTTTGGATGTTTTGGCCTCCCAAGCACCATTTCTTGACCACCCTTTGATTCTTGGACATCAACCACTTATTTTCTTCACCCGAAAACCTGCAAATCATCAAAATACACAAACAATCACCATATTCCATGGATTTAACGTCTAAAAATACATCATTAAGCACCTAAATCACATGAAATCACCCAAACCATCAAGTTCCATCGCACCTTGACTATCAGTATTTTACTGAGTTTAAGCTTTTTAGTTTCCCGGTCCATAATCTCCACCGGTTCCTCAACGAAGTTTAATTGTTCGTTGATTTGAATTTCCTCAAGAGGAGTCGCAAGTGTTTCATCCGATAAGAACTTCTTGAGGTTCGATACATGGAATACGTTATGTACGCTACTCAGCTCTTGCGGTAAATTTAGCTCGTAGGCCACGAGCCAATACGTTTCGTGATTTCGAATGGCCCGATATAACGAGGATTCAACTTCCCTCGTTTTCCGAACCGAGTAACTCCCTTCCAGGGCGAGACTTTGAGCAACACTCTGTCCCCAACCAAGAATTCCAATGATTTGCGTCGTTTGTCAGCATAACTTTTCTGTCTGCCTCGAGCTGCTGCCATTCGTTTATGTATTTCCACAATTTTCTTAGTTGTTTCGTGCACAAGTTCGGGACCAGTCAGTTAGCTTTCTCCAACTTCCGCCCAGCAAATGGGTGATCGACACTTACGTCCGTAGAACGCCTCGAATGGTGCAGCTTGTATGCTTGTATGATAGCTGTTGTTGTACGAGAACTCAACTAACAGCAGATGAGTCTCCCAGCTGCTGCCAAAATCAATTACGCATGTGCAGAGCATGTCTTCCAAAGTTTGTATGGTTCGTTCACTCTGCCCATCAGTTTTTGGATGGTAAGCGGTACTCATGTCCAATCTCGTGCCCAATGCCTTATGCAAGGACTTCCAGAAATGCAAAGTGAATCTACTGTCGTGGTCAGATGTGATCAAGATCGGTACTCCATGTCGAGTAACCACTTTTTTTAGATAAATTCGCGTCAATTTATCCAGTTTGTCAGTCTCTTTGATGGGTAGAAAATGAGCAGATTTTGTTAGTCGGTCTACGATAACCCAGATGGTATCGCAACCACTTGCCGTCTTAGGCAGTTTCGTTATGAAGTCCATGAAAATTTGCTCCCATTTCCACATTGGTATTTCAGGTTGTTGAAGTAGACCTGATAGCTTTTTATACTCAACCTTGGCTTTTGAGCACGTTAAACACTTACCTACGTAAGTTGCTATCTCAGTTTTCACGTTAGGCCACCAATAGGTCGTCTTCAGATCATGGTACATTTTGTCAAAGCCCGGATGTACCAAATATCGGCTCTTGTGTGCTTCATCTATCACTACGTTCCTCAATCCCCCGTAGTGTGGAATCCAAATCCGGCCCATGATTAGTCTTGATTTAATCAAGATTTTTGCGTGTTGGACTCATCGCGTACCGCCATGGGAATCTTCGTAAAGCTCGGCATACTGCGATGGATTTCGGGATTCAAATCCCCCGCCCATCCTTCGCGTACCGCTAAGCTCCATTCAGGAGGCCTTAGCGTACCACGATGGGTTCCTGAGGAGCCCAATAGGCCCAATTTTGCTTTTTCGAACCGATTTTCACATTTTTCTCGATTGTGATCATCGTTTCTTGACATATAAGCATTGTTCTAACTATTTTAGATTCCCTAGAACCTAAGTGTAGTGAAAGTGGACTGTGGTTTTATTAACTCACCAACGTTCGTTATTCATGACACGTGCGAGCGTTTTACGATAATTTCTCGAATTATCGGGGTGTTTGGACTGTTGTGCCACGTGTCACACTAATTATTCATAGTTATAGTGCCACGTAAGCAATAATAATACACATTATTATTAAAATAAAATAGTTGCTGACCTGGAATTTATGAGATGTCACACTTAGCGTCCTGAGAAAACTTGTAAGCATCGTCAACACAAGGTTGGTGTGTACACATGTTTGGATAAATGTTCATAATATGTTTGCACAAACTTTTTGTAAATAATGTTTGGAAATCACATAATGACAAATTGCATAGTCAATGATAGTTAGTCATGTATACTATTTCTACGAGTGGTTGACACCGAAGTTGACTATTTGATGATAATTGCCTTTCCACTATTGTCTAACACAAACAATAGCAATGTGTGATTGGTCACTTAAACACTCGTGTAGACCTACAATCTACCAAGTGAGGTTTGTCAAACCCAATAGATCTATCTTCAATTACCACGCTTTGCATCTCAACAAGCTAAACGGTTCGATGCGCAAGGACTTTCGTGTTATGTTCGCACTCTTAGAAAATAACTAACTCATGCAATTGAAATATGTATCTAAAAGTGAAATATGTAGGCACCTGATATCATGAAATGAAAGTGAAATGTCACTGCAAGCATATAGACAACCGTTTAAGAGAAATATGTGTTATTATGATAACACTATGTTATTCAAAATGTTCGTCATGTTTGTGTTCGTTCGTTTGAAGGATATACATATTTATTATTACAAATATATACACGCATATATGTGTTACCGAGTTTTTGTCAGAATACTAGATTTAATATTTTTATTGTGTTTGAGATTCTATTCTAGTTCCAACGTGTTGGATCGGGTTATGTAACTTACACAACACTCACAAGTTATCTTCTACAAAGTTGATAGATGCGAAAATTCTATCAACTAGATTTGTAAAACAGATTGAAACAAAATACAGAAAGCAACTATAAATTCAAGGTCAAAGTATATTGCATTCAACTGTTAAGTTTTACAACACTTAGCTCAAGCACTCACTCCTACTTTGCTAACTAACAAGTGAACGTATTTATACTAAGACCTACAGCTGTATCCTCTTAGGGATACAAAGTTGGACAAAATACTAGAAATAAACTAATGCTAAAACTAGTATATGTTATGGACTTGAAAGGCCAAGCCATATTAATTACAATTAATACAAAAGACACCTTTGACTTTTACAATAAATGCCTACACTACAAAAGGCATTAATATATTGTTATCTTCTATGGTTCTGACAAATCTTCTGTGCCGCTGACAATCACAAGAATGTATTCTTTGTTGGTCTTCAATAAATAAAGCAGCTCTGATTTTTCCTTAAGTATGGGGAATATTTTTCAGAACCAAGTCTTCGGAAGTCTTTGTATTCGGAAGCTGTTGAGCATGAGATTGGAAGCTTTGTTCTTTAGAAGCTTTGTCTTCAGAAGCTTGGATCATCGGAAGCTTTGGTCTTCCATGGAAGATATTAAAGAACAAGGCTATTTTCCAAAGGTACTTGGTCTTATGAGGAACTTAGGTTCCTTCCGAAGACCCTTTACTTCCGGAAGATAGCATTGTTCTTCCGATACCTTTATTGGACTTCTAGGAATTAATACAAGGACTTATAAAGTTTTGGATAGCACCAGCCTTTATGATTTTACACAACGAGACCAGAACGGATTAAAACGAAGTTAAAATGAACATGTTATGATAACAAAAATATGAAAAACGGTTTTTATTCCAAAACCGGTAGAGGCGCGGCTAGAACTTGCGACTTCCCACAAATCGCACACGCGTTTTACCAGTCTCGATCACTAGGGTATTGCAAATATCTTTGGTTTTTAATTCTTTTAACCTTCCTTTGGTCTGGTTCCCTTTGTTCAAGAGCTCGAACCCATTTGATCCAAATTGAACCTCAAATCGGCCACGATCGAACCTCGAATCATAGAGCTTTTGTTCCCAAGGTCAAGTCGACCCTCTTGGCGAAATAAATTTGGAGAATGGTTGGTTTAAATGGTATAATTTGGTCTAGAACAGAATTGAATCCTAATTACATTTCGTTGATTCTATTTGGTTGAATTCGAGTTTGTTAGAATTCGAATTCATAGGGTTTTTCTTCCCTGGATCAAGATGAGTCCAAGCATATAGATTAATTGTATTTTGAAAGCCATTTGATTCAAAACCCTAATTAGTTTTTAACTTGAAATATTGAAACCGGTTCATACTCAAATCGGTGTTATTTAATGAAATTTTCATAAGGTTTTTGTTAACTAGGACATTGCGAAACTGATGATGTGGTTTAATTTGATTATGTAACTCTATTAAGTTGAAATCCAAAATCAGTTTGGCCAATGAACCCTAGTATTCGAATTCGTACAATTCGATATTAAAACTTGAAATTGGCATAGGGCTATGCTTCAAAAGAGTATAATGGAACTGATAGTTAGATTACCAGTTTAGAGGTTGAATTGTATGAATTCATCTTGTGTATTGATTTCGGCCGACCATCGATCGAACTTGATTCCCGATGCCTTTCTGCTTGAATTGAGTTGTGCAATAGGTCTCCTAGATGACAATGATGATTTTGGGTGTTCAATTTGAAGTATTAAGGTCGAATTGTGTGGGTTTGATAGTTAATGACTACAGTTTTGACCTTCGAGTTATCGTTGATTAAATTTGAGCTTAATTCTTCATTTAACCAATTTATTGTTGTTTATAATCATCAAAGTAATGATTATGGAGGTTTTAAATTTG
The DNA here is from genome assembly GCA_009363875.1 of Mikania micrantha. Classification (NCBI taxonomy): domain Eukaryota; kingdom Viridiplantae; phylum Streptophyta; class Magnoliopsida; order Asterales; family Asteraceae; genus Mikania; species Mikania micrantha. The sequence continues at coordinate 10,037,869 of CM018697.1, read as the reverse complement.
GTTATAACCATGTATTCATGCATACTCCGGTTTCAATTTGATTCCTATGCCGAATTTTAACTCAAAAAGTCAAAATTGGATATTTCAAGAAATTACAAGTTTAGTCCCTGTAGGTTTGATATTTGTAAGTTTATTTTGTTCAAATCCAGTTTCTCTGGTTTGATACTCGTGCAATTTCGTTAGTTTCAGTTAACGGGGTTAACCTGAAATGTCGGGATGTCATAGAACACCATACATATGAATTCTCCGTCATAACTTGAACATAAAAGAAGATTAGAGGATTTTATCTATTATATCATTATCAAGAACATAATTAAATCTTCAAACAAGTAAGTATCTTTACGTTATTGATTGATGTTTGCTTATTTATATTTGATTGAATTGATTAACGATCCGCTCACGATGTTGAAATAATCAACATGTGGTATCAGAGCTATGGTTAAAATATTCAATTCATTTGTTTGAAGTTTTAATTTTGTTTGAATTTTGATTAAATTGATTAAATTCAACAGCTAATGAGGAGGTTGGTCATAATGGATACAGGGTACAATTTTCTAGTGAGTGATATACCTTTCTGGTTTGGATAAAACCTATTAAGCCTTAGAATTTTGAACCCCTAATCAAATAAGTTTACGGGTAAGATTCCACTACAATTTGTCAACTCAATGCTCTTCAGCATCTAAACTTGGTGCAGAACAATATAATTGGGACGATCCCTCCTTGCTTCGCTAATTTAAGTGGTATGATTACTGTGACACCCCGCAAAATCCAGGTCAGTATTGTATTTTATTTAAATGTTTATTTAAATGATTTTGTACACGTGGCACTAGAATTAGTATAATTTAGTGTGACACATGGCACGACAGTACGAACACTGACACGCAACAAGATAATTCGAGGAATTATCAAGACATCACACACACGTGTCAAAACGCACAAACGTTGGTGAACGTTTAGCACACCATGTAACACAACACTCGAAGCCTCATGAAACGCTCAAACATTGAACTTGGAAGTTCCAACAAGGCCAAACGATAGTTCGTAAACGTGAAAACGGAAACGAACGGATCAAAACCATCGAAATGAGCTTATTGGGCTCTGCGTGGACCCATCGCGGTACGCGATGGCCCACAAGAGGCCCTATAGCGGTACGCGAGAGGTGGGCAGGGGATTTGAATCCCGAATTCCTTCGCTGTACGCCGAAAGAATCTAGGAGCCTCGCCACGGTACGCGACGCCGCCCAGTCGACAATATCTTTATAAAACCAAGAACATCATGCCTAGGCTACTCCTTTCACTCATTATACCCGGTTTCATACTCAATCTCTCGACCATCTTCATCCCCAACCTTCTGTTACAGCCTCTCTCCTCCATTGGAAGCCATTTTTACACCCCTTGGAAGCTTGAAACCATCAAAGGAAGACCTCTAAGGATCATCCATCACCACCACCTTCTTGTTCCCATCAAAACCCACGAGCCAGGAGGTAGGAGTTGTTATCATCACCATCTCAGGATCTTAGAAGCTTTGGAAGGTAGTTCATCACTCCTTGTAGCTTAGAAATGCTTTTATACACACATGCATGCTTATATTCACACATGCAAGCACTTTTGATGCACATGCATGAATTTTAGTTCTGGGTTTGATGATGTTTACATGATATTTGATGATCTAGAGTGATTTTATGATGAATCTTGACGATCCATGAGAATGTGTATATGTAAAATGCATGATTTGGTCACAAATGGGTGATTTACCCACATGCATGCATGACCTAAGGCCTTGTAGATGATATTGGATGTTGTTGTATGATTATAGTTGTTGTTGGTGATGATATACATGATTGAATGTTATTAAAAAGGTGAGAAATGTGATTTTTGATAGACTTTCCATTAATAGTAACTTTTTAGTTACAAGTTGGTGATTTGGTGAAAATGATGAACATGTATGTATATGTATATGTTGCTTAAATGATAATAGGATGATGATGATGATGCTTAGAATATGATTTAGATGTTGGTTATGGTCATTTTTGACATAGTTACCATATTTAGTAATTTTTTAAAGTGAAATGTTGCTAGATGATGAATTTGGTTAAATATACATGTTTAAATTATGTTACATGGATTATTATGATGGTTTGTGGCATAAAAATGGATTAGAAGTTCTTAGAATGGTCATATTTATGCAAAGTTACAAAGTTACTATTTATAGTAACTTTATTTTTAGAAATCTTGACTTATGAACATTTTGTGTAATTGGAGCATGCTAAGTGAGTTATTATGCTATAACATGATGATTGTATGCTAAGTTAGATGGTTTCTGATATCGTGTATGCTATAAATGGAAACTTTCCATTTTTGGAAACTTTTACATGACAAACGTGACTTGTAGGTTTATTTGAATCGTATGATGAAAATGCTATGTGTTAACATGATCACGTAGGACTAATGGGCATGCTATAACTCTAAAATCAATATACTTCGTGAACTTTCCATAAATGGAAACTTACTATAAATAGTAAGTTGTCCATAGACGCGACTTACGCGTTTTGGACACAACGAGCACTTACACGTTTGATACACGATTCACAACCGTCACATGGTTCACCAACGGGTCGTTGACTTGAAAAGGTCAAACACGGTCAAACACGGTCAATGTGGTCCAACACGAGCAAACACAGTCATTGTGGACGGACACAGACAAACATGAACAATCGAGGGTTGTTGTGTACAAACACGAGCACTAACACAAACACGAGCACGGTAGCTTACACGAACTCACACGTGGTATACGATATAGGTTGCTGGTGACCGACGCGCAGACTACACGAGAGCTTACGCTTATGATATTTTACTTGATCACTAAGGTGAGTTTACGACCCCTCTTTACTCTTTTCAAACGTTTTAAATAGGGGGAGAATACTAGTTGCATGGAGTCAAACATTTATACTATTACAAACATTTTCGTGTATGCTGGTTTATTAGACAAACATTAAGTGTTGAACTCGTAACAAGCCCTCACAAAGTCTTACCGTTAATGTACGAACAACGTGGTAGGTTTGGATGGATCTGTTTGGGTGTGACTAACCCCACAGGGCATAATATTGACCGGATGTCATAACCTGTGAAACTTTGACCTAACTTGCTGTGTGTACGAGACACAGCGGAGGCAAGGACAAACAAGTCTAGTTCGGTAGTGACGCACTGACACTTGAAGCCTAGGGCTCGGTACTAACATATGATAAACAACATGACACACTCTTGCTATTACTATATGTATCTATCAAAACCTGTGAACTCACCAACTTTGTGTTGACACTTTTTAAACTTGTATTCTCAGATAACTAACAGGATTATGAGTATACAGGAATTTACACTTAAGGGAACGAGCATTTGGATCTTCATGCATTTCTGATTTAACTTTTGAGAACAACTTTACTTATGTTTTGTAATAATACAATGTAGTGTCTGACATTTATTTTCCGCTGCTTTTATCAAACTTATAATATTTCCGCTGCTATGATATTTATCTTTCCGCTGTAAACTATTTTGTTAAGTGTATGTCAAACATTGTATTTGAAATGCATATAGAGTTGTTCTATATGACCATGAGCTGTGATTCTAGCCACGTCACACCCACGTGAACTGAAACCATGAGTGGGAATTTGGGGGTGTGACAGAATGGTATCAGAGCCAGGTTATAGAGAACTAGGTTTCATATAGTAAACTTAGACTATAGCCATTTCTCAACTTTAGACACTACACTAAGAACTTGCATAATTGATGATGTTATTGTTACTATTGAACTGCTATTTACTAACTTGAGACTTACAGGATGGCTGACAACAATGACGACGCTAGGAGAAACTCTGGAAAGCGCCCGGTAACAGATGAGCTGACTGAGGAGAGTCGTCGACGAGTCGATGACATCGTGGCACAGGTGGATGCGGAAATGGACCGACGAGCCCAACGGGCTATGCGTGATCGGTAGTGGGGATGGTACCCCATGACTATACAGGAGTGGATCGTGGGAGAGTGAGTACCTCCGCCACGATATCCCGGCGACACATCTATGAGTCATCGACTACCACCACTCGGAGTGCCGATGGAGCGAGCCTTCGCAGCTCATGTCGCCTATACCAGGTGTGAGGCTAGGAGGAACCATGACCTATCGGACGAGGTCCGAGTTCTTCGCGAGAAGAATGAACGCCTTGAGAGGCGTAACGACAGCCTGCAAGAGCAGGTGGAGACCTTGCGTCTTCAGATGACGCAGCTGATGGGACCGCAAGGGCAGATTGTTGAGATCATGCAAGAGCATGATGGATGCATCGCCGCGAACGAGGTCGCCAACCAAGAGAATCACGCGATTATTCAATCCAGTGATGCCATGCTTAACGCATGGGCTGAGCAGTTCATCGTTGAGCCACCACCAGAGGATGGACCACAATTCGAGGTCGAGGACCTCGAGGAGGGTGATTTCGATGAGGATCCCGAAGAGGATCCCGAGGAGGAGGACGATGGAGATGCCGAGAGTGACGTCTCACACGTTACTATAGACTCTGATTAGATAGGTTATTCTATTTTGTACTTCCTTTGTATTGCCTAGACGAGTGGGATGTGCTCGTATGAACTCATATTATTGTCTTTTGAAAATTGTTGTACTTCAAAATCTTATATTAATGAGAATGATGTTTTGTCTTATTTACCGCATGTTTTGACTTTGGTTGTTTGCTAACATAACCCCTAACATGACATCTAACATGACATCTAACATGACATCTAACATGACATCTGACATGACATCTGGCTAACACTCAAACTCATGCTAACTAAGATTCTATCCCTTCCGTATAGAAACCATCTATGGCTGGAAGAGGACCATATGCGCGTTCCACTAAGCGAACAATGGATTCAGCTATCATTAAGATGATGGTTGACCGGCGAGTCAGCAAGGCGAACGCTGAATATGAAGCGAATCGTCAGCACAATGAGACCAGTGGGACAAACAATGGATCTCACGGCAGCAGTAACAAAGGATGTTCGTTCAAATCCTTCCTGAACTGCCACCCACATAACTTCAAGGGAACAGAAGGAGCTGTGGGAATGCTCCGATGGATCGAAAAAGTTGAATCTGTGTTCGCTATGTGCGAATGTGCTGAGGAAAACTGGGTCAAGTATGCGACCGGTACACTGGAAGGACCAGCCCTCACCTGGTGGAACACCCATGTTCAAACCTTGGGGCTGGACGGTGCCAACTCAATGACATGGACTGCTTTTACCAGACTGCTGTAGGAGGAATATTTTCCTCACGATGAGATTAGAAAGCTAGAGGCTGAATTCTGGTTGCTGAAGATGGTGGGCTCTGAAATCGAACAATATTGCACTCGATTTCATGAACTGTGCAAGCTATGCCCTGCTATGGTGACGCTGGAGTACAAAAAGATCGAACAGTTCATCAGTGGGCTGCCCGAACAAATTTAGAGCATGGTGACTGCATCTGACCTCACCACCATCCAACCACTAATTCGACTGGCACACAAATTGACTGATCAAGTGGTAGCACAAGTAAAGCTACCCAAACGAGGTGAACATCTGAAGCTTCAGGAGAGCCAGAAACGGAAGTGGGAACCCATTCATCACCAATCTCATCAACCTCAACAACAACAATAACAAAGGTCGGCACCAGCCAGAGCTTTCACTGCCACCCAACCCGATGACAAAGGGAAGGGTGTATATCAAGGGAAATACCCTCCGTGTAACCGATGCTCATACCACCACTTTGGGCAATGTGAACGGTACCAATGCCTGAAGTGCGAAAGACATGGCCACATGGCCAAAGACTGCAGATCCAAACTTCCAAACAACAACAACAGTAACCCCAACCACAACCTGAACAACAACAACCAGAACACCCTCAGAGGGTGTTATGAATGTGGGAAACCGGGGCACATGAAGAGGGATTGCCCTCAGTTGAAGAAAGCTGGCGGTGGAGCGGCTAAAGGCCGAGCATTTGTGATTGGCTCGGGGGAAGCCAAGGATGACCCAAACATCGTAACCGGTAAGTTTCTTTTAAATAATGTCTACGGTAGCATATTATTTGATACCGGTGCCGATAGGAGTTTTATATCTAGTGAGTTTAGTGAATTGCTAGATATTACCCCAACACCACTAGACTATAAGTATACCGTAGAGTTAGCCGACGGCAAACAGATCGAAACACAACACATAATTCGAGGATGCGTAATGGTTTTGGCGGATCACGAACTCGAAATCGACTTATTGTCGGTGACTCTCGGGAGCTTCGATGTGGACGTTGGAATGTATTGGTTATCCGCTAACCAAGCCGAGATCATATGCAACAGGAAGATCGTACGAGTGACGTTGCAGAACGAGGAACAGGTATTGATTCAGGGGGAACGACGGGGAGTACCTCTGAATATGATGTCCTGCATGAAGGCGAACAAGTACATACAGAAGGGATACACTGCTATATTGGCCCTTATCACGGATCAACCGAAGAAAGAAAGGAAGATTGAGGACATCGCCGTAGTCCGCGATTTTCCTGAAGTGTTTCCTGAGGATCTACCTGGACTACCACCAAAATGACAAGTCGAGTTCCAGATAGACCTCACTCCCGGAGCAGCACCAATTGCTAAAGCACCCTACCGACTAGCACCAACAGAGATGCAAGAACTGTCTAACCAGTTGTAGGAGCTATTAGAAAAGGGATTTATCAGATCGAGCTTCTCGCCTTGGGGAGCACCGGTCTTGTTCGTCAAAAAGAAAGACGGATCAATCCGTATGTGTATCGATTACAGAGAGCTGAACAAGGTGAAGATCAAGAATCGATACCCGTTACTGCGAATAGACGATCTGTTTGACCAGTTACAAGGGTCAAGCTACTATTCAAAGATCGATTTAAGATCGGGTTACCATCAGCTGAGGATACAGGAAAACGATATTCCTAAGACTGCCTTTAGAAGTCGATATGGACACCACGAATTTCTGGTTATACCCTTTGGACTAACCAATGCACCTGCAGTATTCATGGATCTTATGAATAGAGTGTGCAAACCTTATCTTGACAAATTCGTAATAGTGTTCATTGACTCTGAGGACCAGGAAGAAAATGTTGAACATTTGAGGCTAGTCTTGGAATTATTGAAGAAGGAACAGCTGTACGCGAAGTCTTCCAAATGTTACTTTTGGATTCGCGAAGTCCAATTCCTTGGACACATGGTTAATGAGAAGGGGATACATGTAGACCCAGCCAAGATCGAAGCCATTAAGAACTGGGAAGCACCCAAGACTCCAACCGACGTGCGACAATTCCTAGGTCTGGCCGGGTACTACCGAAGATTCATTGAAGGATTTTCAAAGATCGCCCAATCACTGACATCCCTAACTCACAAGGACAAGAAGTTCGATTGGGGAGAAAAACAAGAAGCTGCTTTCAACTTGCTGAAACAGAAGCTATGCACTGCACCCATCCTATCCTTGCCGGACGGATGCGACGACAACATTGTGTATTGCGACGCCTCGAAACAAGGACTCGGTTGCGTGCTGATGCAACGCGAGAAAGTTATAGCGTACGCTTCATGAAAACTGAAGGTACATGAGAAAAACTACACCACTCATGACCTAGAGTTGGGAGCCGTAGTGTTTGCCTTGAAGATCTGGCGACACTATCTATATGGCACAAAGTGCACTATCTTTACCGATCATAAAAGCCTACAACACATCTTCGACCAGAAAGAGCTGAACATGAGACAACGATGATGGGTTGAACTCATTGGCGATTATGATTATGCTATCAAGTATGACCCTGGTAAAGCAAACGTAGTGGCCGACGCGTTGAGTCGGAATGAAACAACAAAACGCGTGCACTCCCTACAACTCACAATTCATTCGAAATTGCCACAACAGATACGGAACACTCAACAAGAAGCTCTAAAGGTCGAGAACCTTCCTCATGAATCCTTGCGATGCATGGAAAAACACATGGAGGTAAAACCCGACGAGCATATTATCTCATGTACCTTCCACACCATGGAGGACTGAGAAATGTGGTGATGGACGAAGCGCACAAGAGCCGATATTCAATACATCCGGGCTCTGACAAGATGTACCATGACTTGAAGACAACATACTGGTGGTCAAACATGAAAGCTGAAATAGCTACTTACGTAAGTAAGTGTCTAACGTGCTCAAAAGTCAAGGTTGAGTACCAAAAGTCATCAGGGTTACTTCAACAACCTGAGATACCAATGTGGAAATGGGAGCAAATTTCAATGGACTTCATAACTAAACTGCCTAAGATGGCAAGTGGTTGCGATACCATCTGGGTTATCGTAAACCGACTAACAAAGTCTGCACACTTTCTGCCCATTAAAGAGATTGACAAGTTGGACAAACTCACTCATATCTGTCTAAAGGAAGTGGTCACTCGACATGGTGTACCAATCTCGATAATCTCTGACCGCAACAGTCGATTCACGTCGCATTTCTGGAAATCTCTGCATAAGGCTTTGGGTACGAGATTGGACATCAGTACCGCTTACCACCCGCAGACCGATGGGCAGAGCGAGTGAACTATACAAACACTGGAAGACATGCTCCGAGCATGTGTCATTGATTTCGGGAGTAGCTGCGAAACTCACCTACCGTTAGTTGAGTTCACGTACAACAACAGCTACCACACTAGCATAAAAGCTGCACCATTCGAGGAACTTTACGGACGTAAGTGTCAATCACCCATCTGCTAGCGCGGAAGTTGGAGACAGCCAACTGACTGGCCCAGAGCTTGTGCACGAAACGACTGAGAAAATCGTGCAAATACGCAAACGGATGGCAGCAACTCGGGACAGACAGAAAAGCTATGCTGAAAAACGACGCAAACCGTTAGAGTTTCTGGTAGGAGACAGAGTGTTACTCAAGGTCTCGCCCTGGAAGGGGGTCATACGGTTTGGCAAACGAGGAAAGTTGAACCCTCGCTACATTGGACCTTTTGAGATCACTAAACGAATAGGCCCTGTAGCTTACGAGTTGAACCTGCCAGACGAGCTGAGCAGCGTGCACAACGTATTTCATATCTCAAATCTTAAGAAGTGTTTATCCGATGAGAAACTTGTTTTTCCTCATGTGGAAATACAGTTAAATGAACAATTGAACTTCGTTGAGGAACCGGTGGAGATTATGGACCGGGAAACCAAGAAGCTCAAACTCAGTAAGATACAGATCGTGAAAGTGCAATGGAATTCGCGACGAGGACCGGAATTCACGTTCGAACATGAAGACCAGATGAAACATAAATACCCATGTCTGTTCGCGGAACAGACAAACACTGGCAACACGAATTGAATTTCGGGACGAAATTCTTTCTAACAAGGGGAGGATGTGACGCCCCGCAATTTCCAGGTCAGCATTGTATTTTATTTTAATGCTTATTTAAATGATTTTGTACACATGGCACTAGAATTAGTTTAATTTAGTGTGACACGTGGCACGACGGTACGAACGCTGACACACAACTACATAATTCGAGGAATTATCGAGAAACAGCACACACGTGTCAAAACACACGAACGTTGGTGAACGTTTAGCACATCATGTAACACAACACTCGAAACCTCACGAAACACTCAAACATTGAACTTGGGAGTTCAAACGAGGCCAAACGATATTTCGTAGACATGAAAACGACGAAGAACAGATCAAACCTTGAAAACTGGGCTTATTGGGCTCTTCAGGGACCCATCGCGTTACGCGATGGCCCACTAATAGACTCATAGCGGTACGCATAGAATGAGCGGGGAATTTGAATCTTGAATCCATCGCGGTACGCGAAGCATCTTTTTGCCTCTCTCCGCGGTACGCGACGATGACCACGCTCAAAATCTTTATAAAACCAAGAGGTAATCATTTATGGCCACCCTACATTTCATTTCTCGAGCACCAGACCTCCCACACTCGTCATTTCACCTGCAAATCACCATTGAAGCACCTAGAAGCCATTGTTATACCTTTGGAGCTTGGAAGTGAAGACTTGAAGGCTTGAACCAAGGAAGAAGCAGGACTAGAGCTTGAACCAGCCGTGAAGCACGATTCCAGCCCTCCTCAATCTCTCTAAACTACTGATTCTTCATCATTTTGGTGTTCAAGAAACTCTAGAAGGTAGCCCCACTCTCCTTGTAGCTTAAAAACACTCACAAGCTCACATGCGATAGGTAAAACCCACATGCAAGAACTATGGCACCACATGCATGAGATTAGAATATGGGTTTGATGATTTAAATTTGTTTCTTGATGATCTATGATGATTTTGTAAGGATTTATGTCGATCTATGAAGTTATGTATGTTGAGGTATCATGAGTTAGTCATTAGCAAGTGAGAAACCCACATGCATGTATGATCCATGGCATGTGGGATGATTTTGAATATTAAGATGTGTTTCTTAATGATATTAGAAGGATATTGCATGATTAAATGTGGTTAAAATGGTTAAAAACATGATTTTTGACAAACTTTCCATTAATAGTAACTTTTTATTTATAAAATGGTGTAATGGTTAAGATGATGAGCATGCATGTATCTAGATATGTTATTAGAATGATTATATGATGATATGAATGTTTAGAACATGATTTGAGACTTGATTATGACCATATTTGGCATAGTTACTATATTTAGTAACTTTTATAGTTGGAATATTGTTAGACGATGAATTTGACCATATGAGTATGATTTGATAATGTTAAATGACATATTATGATGAATGGTGATATGAAAATTGGTTTAGAAGTGTTAGAAAGGTCATTTTTATGCAAAACTACAAAGTTACTATTTATAGTAACTTTATTTTTACAAAAACCGACTTAGGAACATTTTGTATGGTTTGAGCATGCTAAATGGTTTAATATGTTGTAATATGATGATTGTATGCTAAGTTAGATGGTTTCCGATATCGCATAAGCTAGAAATGGAAACTTTCCATTTTAGGAAACTTTTATGTGCAAACATGATGAAAGTGACTTATGTGATATCGTATGATAATGTGCTGTGTTAACATGATCACTTAAGACTAACGAGCATGCTAGAACTCTAAAATCGATACGCTTTGTGAACTTTCCATAAATGGAAACTTACTATAAATAGTAAGTTGTCCATAGACGCGACTTGCGCGTTTTGCACACGACGAGCACTTACACGATTGCTACACGATTCACAACCGTCACACGGTTCACCAACGGGTCGTTGACTTGACACGGTCAACTTTGGTCAAACACGGTCAATATGGACCAACACGAGCAAACACGGTCATTATGGACCGACACGGACAAACATGAACAACCTAGGGTTGTTGAGCACAAACACTAACACGAGCACGGTCGTTTACACGAACTCACGTACGGTATACGATATAGGTTGCCGGTGACCGACGTGCAGACTACACAGGAGCTTACACATACGATATTTTACTTGATCACTAAGTTGAGTTTATGAACCCTCTTTACTCTTTTCAAACATTTTAAATAGGGGGACAATACTAGTTGCATCGAGTCAAACATTTATACTATTACAAACATTTTGGTGTATGCTGGTTTATTAGAACAAACATTAAGTGTTGAACTTGTAACAAGCCCTCACAAAGTCTTAACGTTAATGTACGAACAACGTGGTAGATTTGAATGGATCCGTTTGGGTGTGACTAACCCCACGGGGCACAATATTGACTGAGTGTCATAACCCTTGAAATTCTGACCTAACTTATGGTGTGAACGAGACACAGTGGAGGCAAGGACAAACTAGTCTAGTTTGGTAGTGACGCACTGACACTTGGAGCCTAGGGCTCGGTACTAACATTTGATAAACAACATGACACACGCTTTCTATTACTGTATGTATATATCAAAACCTATGAACTCACCAACCTTTGTGTTTGTGTTGACACTTTTTCTAAACTTGTATTCTCAGGTAACTAACATGGCAAGCAAATGGATCAGGAATGCACATAGGGGATATGAGCATAGGATCCCGCATGCATTTAATTTCCTGTCTTTTGAAAACAATTTAACTTTTATTCTGTTTGAAACAAATGTTGTAATAAACTTATTATTTTTCACTGCATGATATGACATTTATGTATTTCCGCTGCCATGATTTATTATTCCGCTGCAAACTATTTTGTTAAGTATATGTCAAACATTGTATTTGAAACGCATATAGAGTTGTTCTATATGACCTTGAGCTGTGATTCTGGCCACGTCACACCCACGTGGACTGACACCAAGAGTGGGAATTTGGGGTGTGACAAATAGTAACTTTTTAGTTACAAGTTGGTGATTTGGTGAAAATGATGAACATGTATGTATATGTATATGTTGCTTAAATGATAATAGGATGATGATGATACATAGAATAAGATTTAGATGTTGGTTATGGTCATTTTTGACATAGTTACCATATTTAGTAATATTCTAAAGTGAAATGTTGCTAGATGATGAATTTGGTTAAATATGTATGTTTAAATTATGTTACATGGATTATTATGATGGTTTGTGGCATAAAAATGGATTAGAAGTTCTTAGAATGGTCATATTTATGCAAAGCTACAAAGTTACTATTTATAGTAACTTTATTTTTAGAAATGTTGACTTATGAACATTTTGTGTAATTGGAGCATGCTAAGTGAGTTATTATGCTATAACATGATGATTGTATGCTAAGTTAGATGGTTTCCGATATCGCGTATGCTATAAATGGAAACTTACCATTTTAGGAAACTTTTACATGACAAACGTGACTTGTATGCTTATTTGAATCGTATGATGAAAATGATATGTTAACAACATGATCACGTAGGACTAATGGGCATGCTAGAACTCTAAAATCGATATACTTCGTGAACTTTCCATAAATGGAAACTTACTATAAATAGTAAGTTGTCTATAGACGCGACTTGCGCGCTTTGCACACGACGAGCACTTACAAGTTTGATACACGATTCACAACTGTCACACGGTTCACCAACGAGTTGTTGACTTGACACGGTCAATGTGGTCCAACACGAGCAAACACGGTCATTGTGGACCGACACGGACAAACATGAACAACCGAGGGTTGTTGAGTACAAACACGAGCACTAACACGAACACGAGCACGGTCGCTTACACGAACTCACACGTGGTATACGATATAGGTTACCGGTGACCAACGCGCCGACTACACGGAAGCTTACGCTTACGATATTTTACTTGATCACTAAGGTGAGTTTACGGCCCCTCTTTACTCTTTTCAAAAGTTTTAAATAGGGGGAGAATACTAGTTGCATCGAGTCAAACATTTATGCTTTTACAAACATTTTCGTGTATGCTGGTTTATTAGACAAGCATTAAGTGTTGAACTCATAACAAGCCCTCACAAAGTCTTACCGTTAATGTACGAACAACGTGGTAGGTTTGGATGGATCCGTTTGGGTGTGACTAACCCCGCGGGGCACAATATTGACTGGATGTCATAACCCGTGAAACTTTGACCTAACTTGCTGTGTGTACGAGACACAGCAGAGGTAAGGACAAACAAGTCTAGTTCGGTAGTGACGCACTGACACTTGGAGCCTAGGGCTCGGTACTAACATATGATAAACAGCATGACACACGCTTTCTATTACTATATGTATCTATCAAAACCTGTGAACTCACCAACCTTTGTGTTGACACTTTTTAAACTTGCATTCTCAGGTAACTGACAGGATGATGAGTATACAGGAATGCACACTTAAAGGAACGAGCATTAGGATCTTCATGCATTTCTGATTTAACTTTTGAGAACAACTTTACTTATGTTTTGTAATAATACAATGTAGTGTCTGACATTTATTTTCCGCTGCATTTATCAAACTTATAATATTTCCGCTGCTATGATATTTATCTTTCCGCTGCAAACTATATTGTTATGTGTATGTCAAACATTGTATTTGAAATGCATATAGAGTTGTTCTATATGACTATGAACTGTGATTCTGGCTACGTCACACCCACGTGGACTGACACCACGAGTGGGAATTTGGGGGTGTGACAATTACTGATGAAGCTAACATGGTATACGATATTTATTACTATGAAGAAAATATTGTGGCTTCCATGAAGGGAATTCAGCAGGTGTACACCAAGACAATAAACTTTCTCAAATCCTTGGACCTTTCAGGCAACAACATTATAGGAGAAATTCCAGATGCTTTGATGAACCTTGCGAGATTGAAGAACTTGAATATTTCAAGAAACCAACTTAAAGGACGGGTTCTAATGAGGATTGGAAATCTAAATCAAATGGAATCTTTAGATTTGTCAATGCACATGTTGTATGGCCAAATACCTCAAATTTTAACTAGCTTAAACTTTCTAAGTTACTTGAATATGTCATTCAACAACTTATTTGGTCCAATCCCAGTCGAAAATCAGCTCCAGACTCGTGTGGATCCTTCTTGTTTTCAAGAGAATGACGGACTCTGCAGGCCGCCACTATCAAGGAGTTGCAAAGGAGACAATTCATCATATGATCATGTTGGTAAAGTTGAAGCTCAATATGATGATGAAGATTTTGGCTTTATGCTGGCTTGGGTGCAGGTTTCGTTTTTGGATTCTTGGGATTACTTGGGAGTTTGCACTTTATTAGCAGTTGGAGGGTGGCTTACTTTGAGATGTTTCATAGAAAAACGTATGTTATATTGTTATTTAATGTGTAAGGTCCACCGAATTCTAAGTTATGGACCTAGACACGTGTTCTCTATGAGGCCACCAACTATAGAAAGATTGCAAGATTAATGGGTTTTAAGTAATGTTTATCATTTAAACATTCGTTATTGATATATAATAAAAACTCAATTTATTTCCTTGGTTTGTTCTGTTTATTGATTAGATTATCAAAAGATACAACATTTAAGATACATCGTTAGCAAATTTTAATAGGTAAACTGTAAAAACCTTTGGCTATTGATTCGAAAGTTTACTTAGGGGCTGTTTGTTTTTCTTAAAAAGCTCTTTCTGACCTTTTCTGTCTGCACCGCGCAGATCATAGGAAGAGATTGAGGCATGTAGTCTGTTTGTTTTTTCGGAAGACATTTTATTAAAAAAGGTATTCTTACATCTTCTTGAAGCAGACTTGAACCAAAGTCTTCCATCTTCTTCCCACCTCTTCTAGGTTAAAAAACCATTCGAAATCCACATCAACCGGCCACTCCACCACACCACTACACCACCGCTGATCCTTCACCATGCCCCTCTACCGCCGCAGCCCCTCCACCTCGAACCCTCAATCGCGTCGAACCATCTGCTGCCCCTTCGTTGTTTACCGGCGCCCCTTCCCCCATCCTCCTCCACAACCGCGACACCCCTCCCCTCCTCCACAGCAGATCTAATCGCCTCGAACCATCCACCGCCTCTCCAACCAGCGCCGGTGTTCACTGCCTCGACTCCCCATCCACTTTCCTTCTTCTTCGGCGAGCATCCCCAGTGACGGTGAATCCGGCGAGCATCTCCAGTGACGGTGAATCCGGTGACGGTGGCGATGGTTCACTTCCGGTAAGAGAGGTAAGGATTTGATTGTTTTCTTTTGTTTTGTTTTGTTTTGGTGGTGTTTTCCGGCGACGTTGGGGATGGTCCAAAGGGGTTTTCCAACGACGGCGACAGTGGGGAAGAGGTTGTCGATGGGGAAGAGTGACGGTGGGGAAGAGGTTTTAACATCTATGCCGGAATCGTTACCGGAACAGCAATCTGTACAGTAACTTGTACAGTAACTCAAGTACAAGCGATGTAAACTAGGTGGAAACTAGTTACATTTGATGCTAAACATAAACTATTACAGGATGTTTATGAAATTCTGATTTAAATCATACGATTTAAACAGTCAGAAACACGTCAGACAATGATGAACAGATACACTTATGTTTGATTTTATATTAATAGGTTTAAACGAATGTGAGGATAAACAAAATAAAACAAAATAACGGTTGTTGTTACAGAATGCTGAACGGACGAACTATTCGTATAGGTGATGATCTGTACGAATAGATCTGAAAGTTTAACGATCTGAAATGATGATTGAGCAGTAGAAAACAAAATCAGAAAGTGAAACGTACGATCGTGTTCGTACAGTTAGCGCTCTGTACGAAGACGCGCGTAAGTGACGTGTTCTGACGAAATGAAAACGAATACGATACGAACGATAATAAAGTTAAGGAAATCTAATATTTCCTGTTTTACAATTTTGAAACTCATCATAAATAAATAAAAAAAGAAACTAATTACAATTTGAAATACGTAAACTCGCGAAACAATTAACGTAACGCGTAAAAATAATATATTACGATAACTAATTCAAGAAAATAATATTTAAAATAATTTACTATAAATAACCAATTCCCAAACATTTAAAATAAAGTCTTTTGTTTAAATTACGAAAATATGCGCGTTACGATCCGGAAACACGACGAAAATACGAACTGAGCAACCGAAACGAACCCGGATACCCTTGGGGTATTTAAACACCCAATGAACTTGCTTATTTTATTTTCATCATCACCTCTCTCTCTCAAACTCCAAAATCCCGGATCCCACATTCCACCACCATTTTTGGACCTTCAATCCTTCATATCTCACCCGTTTGTGGACGAAATCGGGCGTTCTTGGTGTCCACTCGAAGCTCTCCACTCCCTCTACGCGAAAGTACAACAGATCGGAACGTTTGTCCAGCTGATTTTGAGGTACGAACCCAAGAACAAACTGAAAAATAGGGTTTTTTCCACCTTGTTCGACACACTCACACACAATTGGTTAGTAGAGCTTGTCTTCTATCACCCACCTTCTCAAGGACTTAACGACGTATAGCAGCAGCATGGGAATGGCAAGACCAGGTTTCGAAGCTGCATGATAGTGAGGGCCGTGAACAGGTTCGTGAGTAGCTGTTGCGGGCCAAACCTTTGTGTTCAAAGGACTGAACCCATCCTTCCGACAAACCTGGGCTACATGAGACGAACCTGTAACACGTGACGAAACTTTGCTTGATCTGTGAACCTTCGTGCAAAAGCCGATCCCTCCTCGGCGAGCTTTTAACCGAACCATGCAGGTTCCAGACGAACCTACTTACATGCATGACCAGCGAACCCTCCGACTGTCACCCCCGAACCCTGTTGAACGAACCTCCATAAGGGTGGAGACCTGGCCGAACCTTCGGCAGGCTCACGAACCTTTCTTTTGAATCAGGTGTATATGAACATGCGAAGCGAACCCTCCAGGAGACACGAACCATGCACACCGAACCCTCATGCTCGTACCATGATCGAACCTTGTTGATTTCACTTAGGGCGAACCTAGCATGGGTGGCCAATGAACCCTGGCCGAACCATGTTGGTTCAGTTAGCCGAACCTTACTCTGCTTGACAGCGAACCTGTGATAATAACGAACCCTGGCCGAACCCTTTTAATTCCCAAAGCTAATCATGGGTGACCGAATACGGTACTCACGCGATTTCCACCAAACCGACCACCTTTATTCCTGTGGGGCTATGTGTTCGGCCAAATTAATTAGGCCCAATCCATGATGGTTAGCCTTAGCCCAACACCTTTCTATGAGTACCTTGGATTGGCCCACATTAGCCATTAGGCCTAAGCCCAAGCCCATTTTTCTTAATCGGCCCACATTGTTTATAAGGCCAACATACTTTCGGCCCAAGGGGTAATATGGGCCCAACATTGTTGGGATGGCCTATATGTTTAGTCCAACACACACGCAACTTAACATGGCCCAAGGATTGAGATTTGGCCCATCGGTGTATCATAAGGCCCAACTTTCTACTAGGCCCATATACGTTGTTAATTTCACCATGGTCATTTGATCTAGTCCATGGCCCATTTACATTCGAGGCCCACACATGGCCTTAACCGGCCTAATAATACCCCTAGTTGGCCCATTAGGGCAAACACTTATTCGGCCCACTTGGTTAGTAATTAACCTAACACACTAACGCGATGAACAAGAATTACATGGAACTCTTTTATAAAGCTAAGTTTAATTTAAGTTTCGAATTCATTTAAATGGAAATCCCCAAAACGTTAAAGATGATGAACCCTAGTTATTCAATCTTGTATAATCTGATGTTAACAGTCAAAATTAACATGGGGATACTCTTAGTCAGCACTTTTAGGATGTATAGGAGTGAGTACTTACTTGATTTAATGTCGAATTGATAAAGATCGACTAAATGATTGTTCTTCGGCCACCCCTTGTTCGAATCCTTCTCCCCGCACTTGTTGAATGAAATTGTTGTTTGTATTAGCTTCTAATACCGCCGACTAATAGTTATGTGTGTGAAATTTTGAGAGTTATGATCCAAGTATACGATTTTAATATGTAAAGGTTCGGTTTCGACCTTGTGAGATTTAATTGGTTTCAATTCAATGATTAATAGCTTAGTAACTGATAAGAACGTTTGCTAACCATCAATGAGAGTTATTTACATGATTAATTCGATCCATAACTGCTTTTTACTATGAAATTCGAATTTCACTTGCTAATCAACTTTGAATTTTGACTTTAATAGTCAAAATTGAACATTATTAATAATATTTAACCTTTATTCACGTAATTTAAGTATTTTATAACCTTGTTTTGTTAAATTTTAGCATTGTAGTTTGTTTATGTGACATTTCATAATATTTCTGTTAGTTTTCAGTTAACAGAGTTAACCCGAAAAGTCGGATTGTCACATGTATCTGCAACTGATTCTCCCGATCTACTTATGTAGCTTAACTATGATTCTAGCACAGTTCTAACATTCATCCTTTATTAACATCCTAGAACCAAAGTTCTCCAAATTATGTAATTCGAGTTCTATGAGGTCTAGGTGGAAAGTGACAGCTTACACGCTAGTCTTAGCATTTGGACTTTCTACGGCTCTTAATGTTCTAATTAGATAAGGTCCTCTTTCTAATTATAGTAGTTAAACTATAATTAAGAATTACCCCATCTTTATTTGATCATTTAACGCTTATTCTACCTAAGGATTTCTTAGGTTACTATTTCGATTATCTTATCAGCACCGAGTTTGCTTACATTTACCTTAGATTTATTGTTTCTAAAATCACCACAGATCATGCATTTCTAATTAATACATCAATAAATAATTCATCGTAACATGATGAAATTTGCATACCTATGGGGTCATCGGACTCCGAGTAATCTCCAGGAGCTGGTAAAGAAAGTAATTCCTCAGTGATTTCTGGGTCAGCGAGAGGCATCCTCCTAGGGCAGTCCCTCACGAAATGTCCAAGCATTTCGCATTTATAGCAGTTGTGGTTATGTTGAGCGGGAGTAGAGGTACTTGCTCTTTGTTCCTGTTTCCTAGTGGAAATAAACCGGCACTGTTGGATCCAGTGTCCGTATTTCCCACAATTCAGACAGTGTCTGCAACGTTTCTTCTCGTCATGGAGAAAACCACATTTGGCACATTTAGGATATGTACCAACATACTGATGGGGAATGTGGGTCATTGGTGTCCTGCATTGTTGCATTCAATGGCCCGCCTTCCCATAGCATGTGCATCGTACACATGGAAGTTCAGCCCGATGATAGTAGTGACAAGCTGAACAGAGAGGGGTTTTTCCCTCATAGCGAGCACTGACTCCTGTAGTCAAATCTGGCATAGTTTGACTGATAGGTACAACTTCAGTGTAGTTCACAGTTCTTTTTTGTCTTTTTGCATATCGACGTTTAGGTCTCTTGCTGGTTTCTCCTTCTTCACGTTCCTTCTTCTCTGCAGAAAGTAGTGAGAAGTTCCTAGCAAACTCCTAACTGTTCCTGATCCGGGTAATTATTCCGGGGAGAACCGCCATCAACTCTTCAGTGATCAGAGCTGCGAGTGCATTGACTGCTGGATCCATCTCCTGTGAAGGAAGAGACGGTTATGGTTGTCTTCTTGGTGACATTTTGATCGTAACCAATAGAATATTAGTTAGTGCAATGATCGAATGCAGAAGACACAATGCAAGTAAACTCCTAATTCCTATGTTCTCTACATGAAGGGTCCCTAAGTTATAGTCTAGGCCAAACCGTTTAAATAAATGACCTATTATTCTCTATAACCTTGAGCTCTGATACCAATCTGTCACACCCTGAGCCGGCGGGGTTGGATCGAAGTCCCTGTCGGGCAGAAGGTTCTCCGGGTGCGATATCGTGAATGATAATCGTGATGATCAGATTGTTTACATAGCATCAATGTTAAGAATAACTAAAACACGATAAAGTATTAAACTAAGATTTCATAGTTAAATTACATTTGTCAGTGTTCAGTAATTTAACTAAGTAAACCTATCCATAGTAATCAAAGGTTTCTATCTTGTATCTGTACAAGATATCAAAAGATGTGCTTCTCCAAAAGTCCACTAGGATCTATATATGTGCATCCTAGCATGCAATCCTGAATCTTAGCTTAATCATGTACTTCACCTGAGAAAAACATGTAAGAAAATAAAGTCAACACAATGGTTGGTGAGTTCATGTAGTTTTATATAAAAATAGTTGAAAAACCACTTGAATGGCAACCATAACCTCACCATTAACCACATATACCATCTAATTCAGTATGCTTATATATAAGGCATATGTAGGGTCGAACTTACCGTCCGCCAAGCCACCGTCCCACCACATACTAAACCACATGATATATTGTTCCTGATGATAATTAAGCGTTCCATCCTACATCTTTGATTCCATAACATTTGATTCTTAAAATCTGATTACCCTGTAAATGTTTACCCTGATTTCCCGAATGACCACCTTAACCTCACTAACGACCACCTATGCTATCCAACCGGGTATGCTTATATATAGGGCATATGTAGGGGACAAGCCCCAGCCACCATCCCACCACATACCGGGCTGCTTAACATATTGTTGTTAATGATAATTAAGCGTTTCACTCCACCTTATTGATCCATAATGTTTGATTACCCTGAATATGTTTACCTTCATTCCCCAGAAATGACAACCTTAACCTCACTAACATCCACCTATGCTATCCAACCAAGTATGCTTATATATAGGGCATATGTAGGGAACAAGCCCCAGCCACCGTCCCACCACATACCGGGCTGCTTAACATATTGTTATTAATGATAATTAAGCGTTTCACTCTCAACCAACACCACATATGTTTGAGTTTTGAAAATGAGTTTATGAGTTTACTTCTGTGGGCAACTGAATTTCTAGAGGGTGCATCACCAAAGGATACACCCAATGGTATTCAGTATCATTCCACAGAAGCAACTAGGATGTAACAGTCTGCATCGGTGTGCAATTAGAGGATATCCATTAGTAGGCACGAGACCTACTAGTTGATATCATAATCATCCTAGCCACCGTTACAAAACATGGATGGACAATGAAGAGCAATGAATGACTAGTAGGGGTTGACTTTTTAGGTCAACACGCGATGGCCAATCAGTCTGTCTTACAAGGCCCTGACAACGAAGAACACTGAATTACTAGGAGGAGTTGACACCATAGGTCAACATGCGATGGCCAATCAGTCTGTCTTACGAAGTCCTTGCTGATTGTTCAATGTTTCACCTTTCCGATACCATGTGCACATGTACCTGTTTACCCTCTTGAATCCCCTTTGTTAACGTGTTTGAGTTTCTGAGTTTATTGAGTATTGAGTATTTGACTATGAACACTGATCACAACCATTGACACTAAATAAGAGTATTGTGTATATGACTAAAAGAATTTAACTTAAAGTACTTGCATCCAAAGTATTTGAGTTTAAAGTATTTGACATAAAGTATTCGAGTGTAAATAACTGAGCATTAAGTAAGTAAGTATTAGATATTGAGTTAAAAGCATCAAGCATAAGTCTTGAGTAATAGTCTTAAGCATAACAAAGTATATGTTTAAGGAAATATGCATTTGAGAAAATGTATAAGTATGATTTGAATAAGTGTATGTTTGAGTAAAGATGCAATCATGACTTATAATCATGATAGTTTATAACTGATATCATAAAGATTTAGCATAAACAAAATAAATGAACAACTCAACAAGTAACAGTTTATAAACAATTTTATAAAGAAAAGTTAATAAGCATTTCATAAAACATGGCAATAATTATATAATGCATTTATACAAAACAGTTGACATGTTTCTCAGTCCCGAAGTAAAACAAAATAGTTTGAAAAGGGACAGATGAACTCACCTTGTGTCCGTAGTGGTTGACTAAGCAAAATAGGAATGCACGCTCTCTTTGTTTGTATTTGTTGTGATGTTCACAATCCTGTATTGATTTCATGTTGTTTGCATCCTATAAGTATAAGTTGTAACATTTCATGTGCATGTAGGTGTTAGCCCTTAAGTTGGCTAACACCCGGGAATCTTAGTCTTTATTCGGCCCCCGGTTTTCCATTATTGATTCTAATAATGCTTAATCATTTTAAGTTTGAGTTAGTACGCTTGTCTTTGTCTTTTGTCCAACTGTGTGTAACCTCATCATGTTAAGTGTTATTAGTGTATAAAATCCGAGAATTATATCACCTTTGAAATAACTAGAAATTATACAAAACATTTATGTTTGTTAACATCAACAACTTGGTTTAGGTGTTTTGTTTTCCATTCATTGTGCATGGGCCGAATAATTAGGTTGAGCCATAGTGAGTGGGCCTAGGTAGTCCCTTTGGCCCATTGTGTGTCCTTGGGCCGAATTAGACTTGATGGGCCGAATTAGGTGTGGGCTAAATGGAAGGGTTTTGGGTTGAGGTAATCCACATGGGCCTAGTTCGAACTGTTGGGCCGAATGTCATCGAGTCGAATTGGTTTCTTGACTTGGGACGATTGTTAAAGAGTTGGGCCAAAACGAATGGCCTTGAGTTGGATCAATGACTAAGGCCCAATTAACAATACGCATGGACCAATTAGAATGTGGGGCCTTATGAGGTGGTGTGGGCCACTATTGGGCCCAATGTGTACCGATTAGGCTAACAAGAAGGCTTGGGCCGAAGGGTCTATGTTGGGCCAGATTCGTGGACCTGTGACATAAGTGTGGGCCAAATAAAATTCAAGTGGGCCTAGGATTGGGCTGTTTAATGACTTGTTCGGCCCAGTAGAATGGGCTCGGTGTATCCATATTTGATCAGCAAGATTCGCTTGGGGTTAGGTGATGATAACAGATTCACCTGATATGAGTGCTATCAGGTTCGGCTAGGCACGGAAGCAGCAGGGTTCAGCTGAGCTCGAAAGGTTCTGTTGTCATGGCAAGGTTCGCCCTTGCATGCTTAGGTTCGGCGAGGATGCATGAACACGAGGTTCGACCGTAGAGTTATAAAGGTTCGTTGTCCATGTGGGTTCACCAAGGGGAGAGAGAGGTTCGGCTGAGTTAGCTGCAACCACACAGGTTCGCTAGTCTCCATGGTTCGGCCACCTTAATCTTAACCTAACAGGTTCGTGATATAGGGAAGGTTCGGCTAACTGATCAAGTAGGGATCGTAGCTTGTGCATAGGTTCGTGGCTCCTTCCTAGGGTTCGATTGACATTAGTTTAGCATGGGAGGTTCGTGGGTGACGGGAGCTGGCACAGATGGAGGTTCGGCCACCCTTTCCTCACGCGAACCTTGCTGTACATCATCACCATCAACCTCCTGCAACCCGTGAACTTCAATAATGGTTTCCCTCTTCATTTAGCAGCTCGATCTAAGCTTAGGAATGGCCGAATACCTCAAGTGGGGTTTGCATTAACCGGTCGTGGACTAGGTGCTATAAATGGGTCAAAAACCCTAGTTTTTGTAAATTTTGAAGCTTCATACCTCGAAAATGGATGGGTAAAACCCCAGATTGGTTGTACTTCCATGTAGAGGGAGTCGAGAGCTTCAAATAGACACCAAAAACACGCGATTTCGTCAAGGATGAAGGAGTTATGGTCGTTTGAAGATGATGAACTTTTGAGAAAAAGAGATGAACGGGAGAGAGTATTTAAAGAGAAAGAGAGAGATCATGAAAATGAAAGAAATGCCATAATTTGGGGTTTAAATACCCCGAGGGTATTCGGGTTCGTTTCGGTTGCTCGGTTTTCGTCTCCGTTGCGTTTCCGGCACGTTACACGTATTTTTACGTAACTTAAATAAAATGACTTTAGTTTAAATGTTTGGAAGGCGGTTATTTCTAGTAAATGTTTTAATTAAACTTTCCTTGAATTATTTATCGTAATTTATTATAATACGCGTTCCGTTAATCATTCGCATATTCTATGCATTTTTATTAAATTGCTTTATTTTACGCATTTTAATTAAAATACTTCTCTTTTAATTTACTTCTGATGAGTTTCAAAATTGTAAAACGGATAAAATTATATTTTCTTAAATTTATTATCGTTCATCTCGTTTTCGTTTCGTCAGAAAACGTCACTTACGCGCGTTTTCGTACAGAGCGCTAACTGTACGAACACGATCGTACGTTTCACTTTCTGATTTTGTTTTCTACTTTCCAGTCATCATTTCAGGTTGTTAAACTTTCAGATTTATCCGTACAGATCGTCACCTATACGAATAATTCGTCGGTTTAGCATTCCGTAACAACAATCGTTATGGTTTGTTTTATTTATCCTCACATACGTTTAAACCTAATAATATAAAATCAAGCATGTGTGTATCTGTTCATCATTGTCTGATGTGTTTCTGACTGTTTAAACCCTAAGGTTTAAATCAGAATTTCAGAAACATGGTATTATAGTTTGTGTTTAGCATCATGTGTCACTAGTCTGTACCTAGTTTACATAGCTTGTACTTGAGTTACTGTGAAATTTACTGTGCAATTTACTGTTCCGGTAACGATTCCGGCACAGATGTTACCCTCAGTCGAAAATCGGCGTGGGAATCTGTTATAGACTCACAGCCTTATCGCTATCATCACTATATAGGGCCCCAGATCTAACCTAGCCGTCCCCCCTCCACGGCGAACCCTCGCGAATGATGAAAGTAAAATACAGGCGAGGTTAGCCGGGCGACGGCTAATCATACTATACATGCAAAACAGGTCTAGTTGGTTGCACTTCTCTGCACCGGCCCTACGACCGATGAGAGTGCAACTAACCATCCTATGAATATATCTGATAAGTGGATCGCGAATCGAAGACTCAACAATCTCACTCGTAAAAGGTCCATCTGCAATGGACATCGAGAACTCTCCTAGCTGGCGCTTTGTAATGCCCAGATCATTGGGCTCTCTAACAACTTCCCTCAAGCTCTGAGCAAACCCTGGCTCTCTCACCTGCTCGGCTGTATAAAATCCCGTCGCAATCGCGAACTGTGGGATGCTCATCGAAAACGTGCGTCTACCTAACTCAAAAGATACAGTAGCAGGATCATCGAAGGAGCCTGACATCTGACGAAAAGTCGAATGGAACTCTACCGTCAGCTCCATGTACTGTGGCCATCTACAATCAAGAGCAGTCCTCCTCTCGTCTCTAACTATGGCATCAAACTCCTCTAGGCGTCCTAGCCTCTTCATAATCTCTCGATTGAATGTACGATGGTGGTAGTGCTCCATCGTAACGAATCGCTCACAGCGTGTAGCCTCCTCTGTCCCCTGCTAGAACTGCAGGACAGTGTGATCTCTAAGAATACGATCGACAACGGGAACCGCCTCGTCCTCGTCTATATGAAGGATCTCCGGAGACGAATAGTGGATCTCTCTCGCTCTGCGTCTCGATGAAACAGAACCTCTGGCCCTCTTGGCTCCTACAGCCGAACTCTCAGCTCCAGACATCCTACAATAACAATTTACAACAATACAAAACACATGACAAAATTTACAATTTTCAACTACATTAAAACCTAAATTTAATTTTATCTACACTTTTTACAAAAATTTATATTTACAAAGTATATGTGCAAAATAAAATTTAATTACCTAAATTTTTAAAATTTATATGTACAATTAATGAAAATAAAAACTAACAAAATTTTATTTATAAAATTATTTACAAAATTGTACAAGAGCTTAACCTAATCTTAATTAGAAAAGCTTAACTTTATTTACAAAATTTAATTATATACAAAGAAAATAAAATATAAATTAAATTTTATTTACAAAATTATATACAAAAGTTTTATGTATTACAACAATCTAACAAACTGGGTTCTGATTTGTTCCGCGTGCC
This sequence comes from Mikania micrantha, assembly GCA_009363875.1. Classification (NCBI taxonomy): domain Eukaryota; kingdom Viridiplantae; phylum Streptophyta; class Magnoliopsida; order Asterales; family Asteraceae; genus Mikania; species Mikania micrantha. Next base: position 10,011,673 of record CM018697.1, on the reverse strand, counting down.
GCGAAAGGCTCCTCGGCGGCACGCGGCCTCTTTTAAAATCCAGAGAATCGATCGGCCCTCAAGGGCGACCAACCGAACCTTATTTCATTCCAAACCCAGTTAATCTATGCAAATCTACTGAAATTATTCGAAATCTATCTATCTTTACATCAAATCAAACACTATCCTAAATCTAAAATTGAAAAATCGAATGAAAAATGGATCTATACCAAATCACGATTTGAATCGGTGGTTGGTGGTGTTATGATGAACCGGTGAACTCCTGATGAAGTGATGGTGACGTGCACAAGGGTGGTGGTTGCAACGGCGACGGCGGCGGTACGAGTGGATGACGATGAATCGGTGATGAATGGCGGTGGATGTTGGTGATAGCGCGGTGGCAGTTTTGGTAGAGAGGTGGCATGTAACATCGGTGTCGGAACAGTGATCGCTACAGTAACTTGCACAGTAACTCAGGTACACATTACGTGAAACTATGTTTATGCTATTGACACTTGATGCTTAACACTAAGCTATTATGCTATCGGTCTTAAATCTGACTTAAACCTTATGGTTTAACAGTCAGAAACTCATCAGAAAACACAGAACTGACACACAAATGCTTGATTTGATGCTATTATGTATAAACGTATGTGAGGTTAAACAGAACGAAACCATAACAGTTGTTGTTACAGAATGCTAAACTGACGAATTATTCGTATAGGTGACGATTTGTACGAATAAATCTGAAAGTTTAAAGTTCTGAAATGATGACTGGAAAGTAGAAAACAAGAATCAGAAAGCCAAACCATCATCGTGTTCGTTCGAATGACGATTCGAACGAATACGCGCGATGGTGACGCGTTCTGACGAAACGAAAACGATACGAACGATCATAAAATTATGAAAATATAATATTTTCTATTTTACAATTTTGGAACTCATTAGAAATAAATTTAAAATAAACTCTTATAATAAAATTACCTAAAATTCGCGAAAGAGATAACGCAACGCGTGAAATAATAAATTACGATAAATAATTCAAGAAAAATGATATTTAAAATAATTACTAGATAACTACCTTCTAAACATTTAAAATAAAGTCTTTTTATTTAATTTATAAAAACACGCGCGTAATGTGCCGGAAATACGATGAAAACGAGAACCGAGCAACCGAAACGAACCAGAATACCCTCGGGGTATTTAAACCCTAAATGAGGCTATTTTTCCTCATTTCTCACCCTCCACTCTCTCTCTCTAAAAGCCATTTCCGGCTACCCACTCTCACACAAGATTTCAAGCTTCAAATCGCGATATCTTGGGCGTTCCTCAACAAAATCAGGCGTTCTTGGTGTCCACGCATAGCCCTTGACGTCCTCTACAAGGAAGTACAGCAGATCTGAGCTTTTGTCCGGTAAAATCCGAGGTATGAAGCCATGAAGTTCACGAAAAATAGGGTTTTCTTTCATTTAGTTTGGCCCTAGCACATAATCGGTTTAGGAACCTCATGCACCCACACTATACATCCTTGAGAACCACCCCTCGCTCAACAATACCATGAAAACAGCCCTCCCTCAGTTGATGATCGATGGAGACGATGAATAAAAAGTTGCAGGTTCGCAGGGGGGGTATGTCCAAACCTGTGCAAGGCTGGCAAACCCACACAGCCAAACCCTTTCACATAGGGCGAACCTCTCATGCCCCAGCCGAACCATGCAAACCACAAGCCCATCACCACCGAACCTATGGGGGAACGAACCTGAACCAGTGGGGTGATCAGCGAACCTTATTACTCAACCGAACCTCTGCGTGGATTGCATGGGCAAACCTTACTATAGCAGCTGAACCAATTGAGCCCAGCCGAACCTAGACCATCGGCCAAACCATGGAGACTGCGAACCTCCTGCCCTCGGCGAACCTGCATAGTCACGAACCCCACAACATACGAACCTACACTCGGACGAACCATAAGGTTCGCTGATGCTGGCCGAACCTAAAGCTAAACCAAACTGGGGGTTCGCTGGAATTGGGGCAGAGCCCACCGACACCTTTTGGCCATCTAGTCCGACCACTTCACTCAATTGGGTATAACCGGCTAAGCATCATGGAATTATTGGTTCATCATGCCCATGTCAGGCGACCCAATTTAATGCTTTGGGCCATGGAACTACTTTGGCCCAAACCCTATGGTTTAGCCCACCCTTCTTTGATCTAGTAAACCTTGGCCCAAATTAACAAATGCTTAGCGCATATCGTTCAGCCCAATAATCATGCATTCGGCCCACGCAAGTCACATCTAGCTCAAATGACAATTCGGCCACCCTAGTCAACTAGCCCAAAGTACTTGGCCCATGAACCAACATTTGGCCTATGGCCACTTGCTCGGCCCAACACAACCATTGTGAGTAGACAAACATTTAGGCCCAACCGGTGGCCAAATCCTAATCTCGGCCCATATATAAAAGAAAGGGGTTAAGTTCATTCAGCCCAAATGATAACTAAGTTAAAAACACCTTGAATTAATACTAGTGATCACTTCTGTGGGATTTACAACTTAAAATACAACAAAGATAGAAAGGAGTTGATAAACAAAGAGGAAACATGGTAAGCTAGTAATCGCATGTTGAAACATTAAATTGTTACAATTACGAGGCCACAAACTACTAAGAGTCTAATGATGGCAAACAAGTGAACTTAACATGTAATGGGAAGACATGTCAAATTAACATAAGTGATCACAAGTAACTTAGGGCCGAATACAGACCGAGACTCACAAGTGTTAGCCAACATTAGGGCTAACACCTACACACACTAATAACATATACTTATAAGTTGAAAACGACATGAAATCAATACAGGATCGTGAATACTACTACAAACACAGCAACGAGCGCGTACATTCTTGTTTTTGCTTAGTCAACCACATCAACAACAAGGTGAGTCATTTGTCCCTTTTCAAATATATTTGTTTTTATGTCGGGACTGAGAAGCATGTTATACATTTTAAGAAATTATTGAAATGTTATTTAATGCTTTTAAACATAATCATGATGCTTATACTAATGCTTATGCTTGAAACTCTTATTTGGGAAGCTAAAGACTAAGACTTAAACTATATGCTTGATGTTTATGCTACAAACTCTATGCTCAGACTACATGCTCGATGCTTATGCTATAAACGTGAAGCTTAAACTAGATGCTTGATGTTTATGCTATAAACTCAATGTTCAGACTATATGCTCAAAGCTTATGCTATAAACTAAATGCTCAGACTATATGCTCAAGGCTTATGCTATAAACTCTATGCTTAAACTATATACACAATGCTAATGTTATGGATTATGTGCTCAAACTATATGCTAATGCTTGAAACTATATGCTCAAAAGTATGATTGTGTGCGAAATGCTAAGCTTGTATCTATTCATGGGCTATGTAATTGCTAAACATTGCTAGAGCAAAGCTTGTACCCATGCATTGAGACACGTGGAAGCTAAACTATGAGGATGCTAAGCTATTATCTATATAAGAGACATGTAATTGCCAAACATTGCTAGAGCAAGGCTTGTGTCTGCTTATATGAGATATGTAAATGCTAAACTATTTGTGTGCACGGTTTGTGTCTATATATGAGATATGTAATTGCCAAACATTGCTAGAGCAAGGCTTGTATCTGCATACATGAGACACGTAATTGCTAGACTATTCGGATGCTAAGCTCAAACCAATTCATGAGATACGTAATGGCTAAACACTGCTAAAGCAGAGCTTGTATCTAGCCGAGGGCTACGTAAATGCTAAACATTGCTAGAGCAAAGCTTGTAACCACGCATGAGATTGGTGAAAGCTAAACTATGAAGTGTGAAACTATGATGCTTGTACAACTTACTCTAAAGCTAATACACATGAAAGCCATAAACTTGTAAACTTTGAAACAGTAGACTAAAGCTATGAAGAAGACTGGATTGAATGGTAGGTAAAATGCTTAATTATCTTTAACAAAAGTGTCATATGCGGATTAGTATGTGGTGGGATGGCGTCTGGGCGGGTTGTAGGCTCGACCCTTTCGTATGCCCTATATATAAGCATACCGATCTGGATATTACATATGATGTTAAAGAGGTTAAGGTTTTACCGAAAGAGGTTTGCTAAAGCTATTTTCAACTTATAAACTATATGAACTCACCAACCGTTGTGTTGACTTTGTTTTCTTACATGCTTTCTCAGGTGACACACAGGAATAGGCTAAGGCTTTTGGATTGCATACTAGGCTGCCCAGATAGAGGACCTAGTTGACTTTTGAAAGCACATCTTTTGTTATTGATACGAATCACTTTTGGATGTCTTGTACAGTTACAAGATAGAAAACATTTGATTCCTTTGATAGGTTTACCGGATTAAATTACCAAACATTGACATTTGTAATTTAACTTTGTAATCCTAGTTTAATGCTTGATTGTGCTTTAGTTATTCTTAACATTGATGCTATGTAAACAATTTGATCATCACGATTATCACTCAAGATATCGCGCCCCGGGAACCTTCCGCCAGGCGGGAAAGTCGATCCGTCCCGCCGGCTCGGGGTGTGACAGATTGGTATCAGAGCTCAAGGTTATAGAGAATAATAGGTCATTTACTTAAATGGTTTGGCCTAGACTATAACTTAGGGACCTTTTTGTAGAGAACTTAGCATTTATGTTTGCATTGTGTCTTCTGCATTCGATCACTGCACTAACCAATATATTTTGGTTATGATCAGAATGCCGCCTAGAAGACAACCGACCTCTCAAGTCTCTGCACCTCACTGATCTACTCCTACACCACCAAATTCACCACCGCCACACCTCCTCCTCCACTAAACCCTCCTCCAAACCCGAATGCGGTTCCAGTTCTTGACCCTGCTACTGTTGCTTTGGCAACACTTCTGAGCAGCCAACTGACAAGCCAACTTAAGGATGTCATCCCAGAGATGATAAACCAGAGTCAAGGCCATGGCAACAACTCTGGCCATACTTCAGACTGCTCCAACAAGTCCTTTGTAGGATGCAAGCCACCCAGCTTCACTGGTGTTGAAGGAGCCGTTGGACTGATCTAATGGCTGGAAAAGATGGAACCACACTGGACATAAGCAGTTGTCCGAAACACCACAAGGTTCGATATGATGCTGGCTCTTTCAGCTAACGGGCCTTAACATGTTGGAACTCTCAGATCAGGGCGAGAGGTAGGGATAAAGCACTGACTATGCCTTGGGCGGACGGTATAGGCAAAAACCGTACCGAATACCCACACTTACTTCCGGAAATAGTCCTATCGAAAAACACGAAAAACAAAAAAACAAAAATACGCGAATCTACAAATAAACTGAAAAATACCCACACTTACTTCCTGAAATAGTCCTATCGAAAAACACGAAAAACACAAAAACAAAAATACGCAAATCTACAAATAAACTGAAAAATATGAAAAATAACAAGAAGATCATTCAACCTATATTACAAACTCTACAAATCAGGCCTAGCTATCCTCACCTATGCAACTCAAGGAGTGCTACCTCCTTCTCAGTACCGATCGGTCCTCCGATGTAAAGCTTCAAACGATGTCTGTTAACTTTCCATGTCTGACCTTCTAATTCAAGCTCAACTGCTCCGTGTGGAAAGACTTCATGCACCACAAATGGTCCTTTCCATTTGGATTTCAACTTACCTAGAAATAATCTGAGCCTCGAATCATAAACTAACACCTAAACACCCTTTCTAAACTCCTTCACTCCTCTTAATTTATGATCATGCAACGCCTTCGTACTCTCTTCTTATAACTCCAAGATCGTGCGTACGCCTCATCACGCAACTCCTCTAACTCATGCAACTGCAGAAACTGATTCTTCACAGCCCTTGGCAAATCAAGATTTACACTCTTCAACGCCCAAAACACCTTATGCTCTAACTCCACTGGCAGATGACACGCTTTACCATAAACCATCCGAAAACGCGTGGTCCCAATGCAATTCTTAAAAGTTGTCCTAAACGCCCACAACACCTCATCTAGCCTATCTGCCCAATCCTTACGGTTTCTCCCTATCGTCTTCTCGAGAATCCTCTTCACACCCCTATTCGCATTCTCAACCTGGCCACTAGTCTGTGGATGATAGGCTTTCGAAACTCGATGGGTCACCCCGTATCGTGCCAACACCTTCTCCAACTATGCATTACAAAAATGTGTGCCTCTATCACTTATCAATGCCTTAGGGGTTTCAAACCTACAAAACAACCTCTTCAAAAATCCCACAACTCCTTGTGCATCATTTGTGGATAAGGTTTGACCTCTACCCACTTCGAAACGTAATCAATAGCCACGAGGATGTACCGGTTCCCTCGGGATGAAGGGAACGGTCCCATGAAGTCAATACCCCAAATATCAAAGACCTCAACCCCCTGTATGGGGTTCTGGGGCATCTCATTCCTACGTGAGATGTTTCCAGCCCCCTGACACGCATCACAACTCCTCACAAACTCATGTGCATCCTTAAACACTGTCGGCCAATAAAATCCCCAATCAGACACCTTCTTCGCAGTGTATGATGGCCCATGGTGTCCTCCAGTCAATCCCTCATGACAATGTCTTAGGATGTCCAATCCTTCCTCCCGACTCACACATCTCCTCAAAATCCCGTCTGCTCCCTCGCTAAACAAATATGGAGCATCCCATATATAATGGTTTGCTTCAGTAAATAACCTCTTTCGCTGCTGTGAAGTCAGACCCTTCAACACGTAACTTCAAACAAGTAATTCGCAAAGTCTGAGAACCACGATAATCCCTGCTCACCTGCACTCATCAAACCCATTATCTTTGTGTCTAGAGAAATCAAAGTCTCATGTGGGAATGTGTTTCCAATCATCTCCTCATTCATCTTCTCCCGAGCAGGATCCTCAAGCCGCGACAAATGGTCGGCAGCAACATTCTCAGCTCCTTTATTATCCTTAATCTCTATGTCAAACTCAGAAAGGAGGAGAATCCACCGAATCAAACGAGGTTTTGCGTCCTCTTTTGCGAACAAGTATCGCAAGGCCGCATGATCGGTGTAAACAATGGTCTTGGAAAGAACAAGATAAGACCTAAATTATCGAACGCATACATGACCGCTAACAACTCCTTCTTCTTAGTCGTGTAATTCTCTTGAGCATCATCTAAGGTCTTACTTCCGTAGTAAATCGGATGAAAGTGCTTATCTTTTCGCTGACCAAGCACAGCCCCTACTGCAAAATCACTAGTATCGCACATCAACTCGAAAGGAAGGCTCCAATCGGGGGCTATCAGAATAGGAGAACTAACCAACTTGTCCTTGAGAAACTCAAATGCTCTCATGCACTCCTCACTAAACTCAAACACTACATCTTTCTCCAAAAGTCGGGTCATCGGTCGGGTAATCTTAGAAAAGTCCTTAATGAAACGCCTATAAAATCCCGCATGACCAAGAAAACTACGAACCGCTCTCACATTCGTCGGTGGTGGGAGTTTACTAGTTGTCTCGATCTTAGATCTATCTACCTCAATGCCATCTTGTGAAATCTTGTGCCCTAGGACAATACCCTCTGTCACCATGAAATGGCACTTCTCCCAGTTCAGCATCAGATTAGTCTCCACACATCTAGCAAGCATGCTATCCAAATTATGCAAACAATGATCGAAAGAACTTCCAAAAACTGAAAAATCATCCATGAAAACTTCCATGGAAGTCTCGATCATATCCTGAAATATAGCCACCATGCATCTCTGAAATGTGGCTGGAGCATTACATAACCCAAACCGCATATGACGATACGCAAAGGTATCGTCTGGGCATGTAAACGTGGTTTTCTCCTGATCCTCTGGTACTATTGGGATCTGGAAATAACCTGAGAAACCATTAAGAAAACAGTAAAATTGTTGTCCTGACAACCGCTCCAACATCTGATCAATGAAAGGCAGTGGGAAATGATCTTTCCTGGTGGCGTCATTCAGTCTTCTGTAATCGATGCATACTCTCCAACCAGTGACTGTCCTAGACGGAATCAACTCCTTCTTCTCATTCACAATGACAATCATGCCTCCCTTCTTGGGAACAACCTGTACCGGACTGACCCAAGCGGAATCTAAAATGGGATAGATCAATCCGGCATCTAGGAGCTTAAGAACCTCCTTCTTCACAACTTCAGACATGTTAGGATTAAGCCGTCGTTGTGGTTGGACCACCGGCTTGTAATCCTCCTCCATCAAAATGCGATGCGTACAAAACGAAGGGTGTATGCCCTTTATGTCCATCAACTTCCACGCAATCTCCTGCTTATTCGCCTTAAGCACATCAATCAATCTAGACTTTTCCTCCTCCGTCAATGAAGATGAAATAATGACGGGAAAATCAGAATCACCATCCAAAAATGCATACTCCAAGTTAGATGGTAACTCCTTAAGCTCTAGGGATGGTGGTGCCTCAACACATGGTTTCTCAACCGGATCTGTACTCTCAAAAACCTCAAAAGCAGTCGGGTACTCAGGAGGCTTACTAGCCAAATTGCTCGGAATGTGCTCAGAAGAAGCATCAATCTCAACAGCCTGGTTCTCCTCACCCAAGTCTTGATCTTTCAATAAATCTGATCCAGAAATGTAATCTAGACAACGATCTATGTAAAGAATGAAAGAATCAAGAAAATACACCTGGCCGCTCGAATTCCTCACATCGAATGTAACATTCTCCTCACCCACACGCAATGTAATCTTACCTTCAAACACATCTATCATTGCCTTAGCAGTGCGTAGGAAAGGACGTCCCATAATGAGCGGGACCCTGTCATCGGCCTCCATGTCTAGAATAACAAATCCGCGGGGAATACAAACTTATCAACCTTCACCAAAATATTCTCCACAATTCCTCGTGGATATTTGACCGATCGATCGGCCAAAGTGATGCTCATGCGCTTCGGCGATGGGTCTCCAAGATCTAGCTTCTAATAAGTCGAGTATGGCATCAAGTTAATGCTAGCACCCAAGTCAGCCAACACGTGGTTCACAGAAGAACTGCCAAATAAACAAAGGATAGTGAAAACCCTGGATCATCAAGCTTCTCGGGCAATTTGTTCTGGACCAACGCAGAACATCGAGCTCCTAATGTGACTGTAGAAAGTGACTCCAGCTTCTTCTTGTTAGACAGAAGATCCTTCAAGAATTTAGCATATTTGGGCATATGCTGGAGTGCTTCTACAAAAGGGAGGTTAATCTTAAGCTGCTTAAACATCTCTAAGAAATGTCCATACTCCTTTGCATACTTCTGCTGCAATGCACGTGCTAGATATGGAAGCCTGCTTATATCAACCTCGGGAGTCCTCTTCTCTTCCATCTTCTTCTTCTCTGCCTCAACTCCCTTCTTCTCAACTGAAGACTCTCCTACTGGTGCGGTACTTGTTGGGCCTAGCCTCTGGTGCACCCTATCAGGAGTCTCCATCTCTATCTCCTCGTCAACCGGTTCCTCTACATCGACATTCGGTGACTTCTCCATCTCCTTCTCACCTCCACGACCACTCCTAGTCGTCACAACTTTCACATGACCTTTCGGGTTTGCCTCAGCATTCCCTGAGAAGGATCCAGCCTGCCTCTCATCCAACCTCTTCGCAATGTCACCTACCGATCGTTGTAGGTCCAAAAATGTTGACTGTTGATTCCTCAGCAATGTATCATGCTCCTGAAGCTTCACCTGGGTGTGTTGATCCTTTGCAATCAACTGCTGTAGCATCTGCATCTGCTGCTTGAGCATGTCCTTCACTTCTGGGTCACCACTGCTGCTTGGACCCGCTCCTGAATTCTCATTCACTGCCTGATTCTAACGTGGTTGATAGGAGTTGTTACCACGTCAGTTGTTGTTTGAGTTTCGCCAATTTGAGTTAGGATTCCAATTAGGATTGGGATTGGAATTGAAGTTGGAAGTGAAAGGCTTGTTCCAACTAGAATTAATGGAATCTAACTGCTCCTGATCAGTAATGGGGCACTCGGCAGTCTCATGTCCTCCTCGACATATCTCACACTTCTTCAGCTGTGTCTTCAGTTCCCTCATGTCTCTCTCTAGAAACTCTATGGTAGCAACAAGGCTAGTGTCAGGAGCGACCTGATAAACACCTCGAGCAACAGATGAGGTGTTGGTAGCCTTAGTGGTGGAGGATCTAGCGGATGGCTTCTGCTGCTGCTCGGCTCTAGCAAAACTCTCAAACATGTCAATACACTCATTTGTATCCTTCATCTCCATGATATGCCCTCCTGTAGCTGTATTGAACATAGTTTGCTTCTCAAGTGTCAATCCATTGTAGAATTTCTCTACAAGTGCCCATTTAGAAAGTCCATGCTGTGGACATTTGCTAAGCAAAGAGTGGAATCGCTCCCAAGCTGCAGAGTAAGACTCATCGGGCTCCATATGAAAGGAATGGATTTGGTCCCTAAGACGAGCAGCTTTGGAAGGTGGAAAATATTTCTTCAGAAATTTCTTTCGAAGATCATCCCACGTGGTGATGGAGTTCTCAGGAAGGCTGTCGAACCAGGTGGATGCACGACTAGCAAGGGAGAATGGGAAAAGCTGCAAGCAGATGGTATCCTCAGAAACTCCATGTAGATTGAAGATGTTGCAGATCCAAGAAAAACGGGACAGATGTCCGGGAGCATCCTCATCATCAAGACCATTAAACTGAATGGAATTGGTGATAGCAGTCATGATGTAGGAAGGGAATTGCCAAGTAGCATCATTGGCAAACACGGGACGAGTGACCGGGTTGCGAACTCCAGTGAATCCATCGCAAGCTCGGTCGTGTCGAAGAAATCAGGTGGGATGGAGAATGGTGAAGTGGATGTGTGTGAAGGTGGGATGGAGAATGGTGAAGTGGATGTGTGTGAAGGTGAACTAGGTGTAGAACAAGAAGGAGAAAACAAAATCGGGGCAAGAACACGTACCTGGGAAAGGCGACTCCTAAGGTTCCTGTGAAACTCTTGCTCCGGTTCTTCAAAAGCTAAAACTGGCGGTGGTCCTTGTGATCGAGTATGTGGCATGCACTGTAAACGATTACAAGTAAGGGGGTTTAACAAACAAAACAAATAAAAACCTAAAACATAATAAAAGCCTAGCAACTAAAAGACAAGAAACAATTAAGGCATATAAGAAAGAAAAGAAAAGACTAAAAACCTAAAATACTAAAAATAAATAAAAATTAGACCTTCTAATTTTTAAAATCACAGTCTAAGCTAATTTCTCTATTGCCAAGTGTCCCCGGCAACGGCGCCAAAAACTTGATGTTCCTAAAAGTGGTCTAAGAAAACAACTAGACTTATCAATTAAACTAAACCACTACGACATGCAAGTGTACCTATCAATTGTAGAATAACTAATGAAAATCCGGATATCGAACCCACGAGACACTGACTTAACGAAACAAGATTAGAAAATGATTTAAAACAAAGAGGGGGGTTTTGAATAAAAATGACAATTACTAAATTAATTAAACTAATTATCCTAATTGAATTAGAAAAGGAAAATTCAACTAATATTAAACCCTAAAACAGATTAACAAATTTAATTAAAAGAAATGATTTACAATTTTAGAAAAACTTAAACAATTGGGAAAAACTCTACTTAGGTTGAATTCATGTTTGTGATTATTGAAACTATTGACTTTGTTTGACACGATGGAACTACGATCTTAAACAGAAAAATATGGGTAATCTAATGGATTCTGGATCAATTACCAGATGTAACCAACTAAGAAAACCTAATCTTGCAATAAACACAATAGTTAGTCGAATCACCTCCCGGATTTTTCCAACAACACTTTTGTACTCAAATGAACAAGTCACATTCCTGATTTTCTCATTCCAATACACCAAATATGCAAGGAGTAATCTTAAAATGTCTAATTTGACACGAAATGACAATAACATTAAGTCTTTCAAAGAACCATCCCTCCCGGGTAATTACTATGAAAACCCTAATGCTAAAGATCACCCGACAAGTCTATCACCTTCCTGATTTCAAAACTTAGATACATATAAAACCCTAAGAACATCAATCATATCTTTTCCTATGGCTAGTGATATCAAACAAGCCACAAACTAGTCATAACACCAAGTCAATGACCTAATACATGTCTACATCCGAAAGACATTCAATAAACACATATGGAACATGATATGAAATTATAAAATCAAGATTAGATATGCAAAAATCATCAAAACAACATACTAAGATCTGTTACAAAAGTGTTTTCCATCAAAAATCAAAACCATAGTCAATAGTCATCAATAATCATTCAAACATTCATTCTAACCTAAGTAAAATCAAAGAACTATCCAATACACATCATCATCAGTCAATAACAATCAGAAACAACAGAATGAAATGTTATAAAATACTGAAAATGAAGAACAAGTGAGAACAAGAAGTGACCAAGATGTCTTCACATGAAAACCTACCCTTCTAGCCCTCCAAAGCTTCCAAATGCTTCCCCAATGCTCCAGAGATGCTCCTCTGCTTCAAAAATGGTCGAGAATGATGATTGAAACGGCTGGGGAGCGTCTCCTCTCTATTCTCGCATTCAACTTGACTTTTTTCAAATTTTAAAACACGTCGCGTACCGTGAAGCTCAATTCAAACTATCTCAGCGTACCGCGATGGATAAAACAAGCGGGCAACTCCCAAATTCCTTCGCATACCGCGAAGGTTTGCTTCTCCTCGTTAGCGTACCGCGACAGGTGCAAAATGATTAAAATTTGTCTTTTACTCTCAATTTCAATCGGGGCTCGATTCCTTCTGGTTTCGAACTCGATTTCCGCTCATTTCACTCGACAAACCTGGAAAATCACAAAAACGTAAAAAGAAACTAAATATAACTATAAATGACGTATTTACAACTTAAAATTGACTCAAAATTACTTAAAAACCGAATGTGTTTTACAACCCATCAACATATTACAAGATAACATGGAACAACTATCATCCACCGCCTGAGTTGACTAAGTGTAGTAGGATTAGCTCTTACCACATCTTAGTGACAACATGGTGACATTATGGAATAACAAGGAATGATAATCATGATAATGTAACTTCATGATAACAATCTCATTCACACAACAATTAACATAATTTAATAAGACAAGATCTTATTTACTTTGTTAACAACAAGAACATACAACAGGGAGAACAAACAACATTGATAAATCAATACAATTGATTACTATTGAACTGTTTGCATTATATCATTTCAAACATGTTCCATGTACCCAAGTTTGATCATTGTAAGTCCCTTCATAAATCGCTGACCAGTTAGCTTGACATGACTAAACCGACGATAGCATAGTGGTACCATAGGTTTGACAAACCTCTAGCTTGTAGGGCTAGTATGTTGATCGTACTCAATCATTGGCCGGTAACGTATGACCGGTGACAGAGCTACTCAAGTCAGGGTCTGGAAAGCGACACATGGTGATATAAATCTACAGTTATAATTGTAAATAATAAATCGTTACTTGTTGACTAGTAGACTGAGGAATTTATTCTCTTAAGTCATAACACTAGTAACCGTTTCGATGAGGTCTATGGTAATACAAAGTGGTAGAGGTAAATCGGATGCATTGTAATCTGATTATGTGAGGATTGTAATGGATTCCTTTTGGACTCTATGCACTTCAAGTTAAGAACAAATAACAATTGGTTAACTAACACTCTTAATATTTAAAAGTGATTAACAGTTAACCCCACAAGTAATAAAATAATACAAGGATCAGATTAAATAAATCTAATATCCTTAATACATATAAGGGCTTATCAATACTTCGGTTTGATAACTAAAACCCTACTATTATATTATTCTACACATGATACAACAGGTGATTAACAAACGGGATGAACAGGTGAAATGGAAATGGATATCGATAGTTGTATTGCAAGTAGTGTGGAGTTCTAGTAGTTATGTGGTGGGATGTTGGTTGGGGCTTGGTTCCCCTACATATGCCCTATATATAAGCATAACTACTAGGATGATATATTACTTGTAAATATAACTATTGAGAAGCCATTGGGTGAACGGGTGAATCAAACAACATACAAGTAACAGGAACGACATTGTGATTGTGCATGTGAACAATTCACGGTTTTCAATTATCATACTTATGAACTCACCAACCTGGTGTTGTGTCACACCCCGAGCCGGCGGGGTTGGATCGAAGTCCCCGTCAGGCGGAAGGTTCCCGGGGCGCGATATCGTGAGTGATAATCGTGATGATCAGATTTTTACATTGCACATGATAATAATGAGAAATGCTAAATAGAATAGAATTACGAAGTTAAATTACATCAGTATCATTTATAATTTAACAATGTAAATCTACTATCAACATCATAAATTTCCAATCTTGTATCTGCACAAGATATACAAAATCCATTGTATAACAATGTTCCAAAAGTATGCAGGTCCAAAAATACTAAGTCTTCTATCTGAAGTCCTAGCCAAAAGCAATAACTTCCTAGTTGACATGTTCGTCACCTAAGAAGTCATGCAAAAAGATCAAGTCAACACATGGTTGGTGAGCTCATAGAGTTTTAGTATTTGAAAAGTAATTTTGTAACCATTCTTCGGTAAAGACCCCAACCTCATTAACTTCACCTGTAATATCCGATTCGGTATGCTTATATATAGGGCATACGAAAGGGTCGAGCCTACAACCCGCCCAGACGCCATCCCACCACATACTAAACCACATATGACATTGTTGTTAATGATAATTAGGCAGTTTTACCCATCATTCACTTCCATTCCATCATAGTTCTAATATACACAACATTTGATAACCCTCGGGCAACAACCTTAATCTCATTAGCATAACATGTATCATCCAGATCGGTATGCTTATATATAGGGCATACGAAAGGGTCGAGCCTACAACCCGCCCAGATGCCATCCCACCACATACTAACCCACATAGGACATTTTTGTTAATGATAATTAATCATTTTACCCCTACCATCAATCCCTTAGTTCTTCAGTTCTTTGTTTCAGTAATTACAATTGGAAATCTCTGTTGATTCCTTAAGTTCATCACACTAACATGATCAACCATAACATGTATAGAAACAATTCAATAAATGCTTAAATAAATAAATAAATAAACATTCAATAAAATCTAAGACCTAATGATTGGGCCTTGGTCAACTCAAGTAGACTAGTCTAACAATCAAGGTTCTTAGTAGTTAGGGGATTCTATAAATATCATCAAACATATGACCTACAAATCAAACGGTCTAGCTAGGACTTCTTGAAATGTAGGGTTTTTGTTTCGTACTTGATTCGTTTAGTTTCGTCCCTTGTTTGTTATAGTTTAGTTGGCATATGTTATCTTTGATAATTCTCAGACTTTCCCCTGAAAATGATTTATTGATTCATCTAGTTTCATTACAAGATGTACTTGATTCGTTGATCATTGAATACTAGATTCGTTGACCAAATGTACTCTTGGTTCGTTGTTCGTCAAACACTTGGTTCGTTGAACAATCTTAGTTTCGTAAAAGTAGTTTCGTTTGATTCGTTGAACTCACACTTGTTTCGTCAAAATAGTTTCGTTTGATTCGTTGAACTCACACACTTGTTTCGTCAAAATAGTTTTGTTTGATTCGTTGAAATGTTTAGTTTAACTCAATTATCCACTTAGGTCATAAGTAGATAAGCTTAGTAAAACCTGCATAAAATTTACCTAGACATGATCTAGGATAACATTCATGCATACAAGACATATAGAATTTAAAAGCATTTAAGTAAAATATAATCCAGAGAAAATAAATTGCGCATGCTTCTCAGCCCCGCGTTTGAAAACAAAAATGTTTAGAAAAGGGGCAATGAACTCACTTGTGTTGTTGTGCAAATGAACCGCAAAATGTGCGCTCGTTGTTTGTAGACTAAGTATCTTCAGTTCCTGAGTTGTTTTAAGAGAATGCGAATACGATAAGTATACGTATTAGTCGTCGTATCTAAGGTTTGGTCTCGATGTGAAACTAAGTGTCCTAGATTACTAATGTATTTCTAAGATTTCATCTACCTTAGTCTAACTTATTACCCATTTGTAGCCCTTTATCCCAGGAATAATTACCATTACACCTTATTGATGTATGGTTTACGTTATTCATATTCAAAGTCTCTTATTTAAACATTTAAAACACTTTATTTTAAGTTAAACTATTAAGTTAGAAACCATAAATTTTAATTTAAAGATCGAAGTTTATAATTCATTTACCTTTTATTAAACATCAAACATTTTAAGAAAATTATAACTTGCTTGTTAGACTTAAGCTAATCTCAGTTGATTAACTCTAAGCCTCTGGTAAGTTATTTGTTTTCCCATAGCTCTTTGATCATTCTTGTGCATACAACGTAGCTTAGAGAGTGCTATTGAACCATCTACTTCGTTGTACATATGTATAGAGATATTTAAGCATTTGGTGTTCACAATGTGTTTAACACCTAACTTAGCTCGTTTTCTTGATCTTTAATAGATTCCCACGTGTTTTCATTACTTGAAAACCCTAATTTAGGTTTCCTTTGATTTAACTCATGCATAGTAAGCCAATGTATACTTATCAACCCAAGATGGCCTTATTTTCCCCTTGGCCCTTATTAGTGTTAAACTCTAATGAGGTTTCCATGCACACACCCCCACATTCGGTCAACTCCCATGCATGCAAGCTTGTCACTCAATCCCCCGCGTACCCAACCCCATCCGAATCAGCTTGGATCGAACAACCATGGGCCATGCAAGCTTGGGCCGAATCAGTTGGGCTCGAGTATGGGCTTACACGAATGGGTTTGGACGATAGAATGAACTATGTCGCATGAGATGGAGTCCAGCGAATGAGGGGCGGCCGATTGAGGGGTGCCGAAGAAGAAGGCCCCGACCGAAGTGGCTAGGCCGATCGAATGGCTTTTGGGCGACAGAATGAGGGCCGAAAGACTTTGGCCTATTGAAGGATTGCCGAAAGAAAGGCCTGGCCGAAGGGGCTCATTCGTCGATGGTTCGGCCAAAGGAATAGTTGGCGAAGGGGTGGAGTCATTCGACTCCTGCTGGTTCGGTCAGCAGTCATGCGGCCACCTGGGTGGTAGCCATTCGGCCGTGCGGTGCAGCCCAGGTGCAGCCCCCAAATCGGGGTAATTGACCAAGCAACTAAGGGGGTATGTGTTTCTACATAGTTCTAGGTGTGTTTTGATGAGATTTTCCTAAGGTTGGAAAGGTAGAAAACCGGTTTTTAGAGAGGTTCGTTCTAGGGTTTTTCAAACCCTAAAACCGCAACTTTAACACAATTTTTACCTCGATTTTGTTGGATGGAAGCTTAGATCTTTTGTACTTTCGTGATCTACAAGTGATGGTGGTCGTTTAGACACCGAAATGGATCGATTTCATGGAGATTTGAGCAAGATCTAGATTGAGGTTTTAGAGAGAGAAAGAAGAGAGAGAAAGTGACGGTGGTGAGAGGTTGAAGATGGTAGTTGGAGGAATTAAATGGGTAATAATACCCAATTAAATTTAATGTTTTCAACTAACCCGGGTAAGTCCCGTCTCGCTCGGTTTAGCTCGGTTTCGCTTAAAAGTGTCGGTTTTCCGCCATTTTTGTAACGAAACAACTCCGTTTCAAAAAGAAAGTTTATGAAATTGTTTTTAGGTGGTTATTCCTAGTAAATTAACTAAATATATTCTGTTTATTTTAAAATTTCAAAAATATTTAATTAACGTTTAAATCGAATCGCGCAGTCATCGCGCGTATTTGTTCGAATCATCACCCGATCAAATACGACAATAACTACACTTTTCAATATGGTTTTCTAATTATTGAACATCATTCGGAACGTTAAACTTTCATATACGAATAATCTGTCGGTTTAGCATTCACATAATGACATCCGTTGTTATCTCAGTCTGTAAAGCCTCACATACGATTATACGTAATAAAATCCTAACAAATAATCACATGACGGTTCTGTATTGCCAGATAATTATCTGACTCAAGAACCCTAGTTCTGAACTTTGTTTCCTGAAATGATTCTGGTTTTGATCTTTGATAACATAAAATGATAATGAAACATGATTTGAATATGAAAACACACTGTAATATGTATAGTTCGTATCTGACTACTGTTCACGTTACTGTTTGAGATCACTGTTCCGGTACGATTCCGGCACTGATGTTACATGTTGACTTTGTTTAAATGCATGTTTTCTCAGGTGATGAACATGTTTAATCACCAGGATTACAGGGACTTAGCTAGTGGACTTTAAGAAGGCCTGACTACTTTTGTGTTGCATACTTTTGGATGACAATACTATTAATCATCTTTTGTATATCTTGTACAGATACAAGATATAAACTCATTTATTCTTTTGATTAGATTTACTTAGTTAAATTACGAGGAAACAATGCAATTTAACTTTGTAATTCTATTTCATTGTCATGTTAGCATTTCTCATTTATTTATCATGTGCTATGTAAACAATCTGATCAATTCGATTATCAAACAATATCACGCCCCAGGAACCTTCCGCCATACAGGAAAGTCGATCCGTTCCCGCCGGCTCGGGGTGTGACACCATGTAATATATGTATGAATATAAGATAAATGTTTCGAATTTCTCATCAATAACTTGTAATTACATGATTTGTCGAAATGTTACATTTTCGAACACGATGGTCGGGTCATCATGTTACTCTTCTTCACCACAGAAGAATGATTCGTTTGGCAGGTTAACCTTGTGCATCTAAACCTTTTAAAAAAATTGTTTGCCTTTACAAGGGAATCTTATTAGTTATGACTTTAGTACCAGGTGTAATTACCGCTAATTATATACTTTAAATTCAAATCCTACAACCAAGAAGCAAGAAGCAGTGGCGTACCTATGTATTAATGTGGGGGCAGCCTCCCCCCTTAATTTTTTCCCCATTAATATGTATGTTAAAAGTTTGACCGACCCCGTTAATATTTTGTAATCGTCCACTTAAATTTGCACAATCATGCTTATGATGATATTTTAAGTGATACGTGTACTTATCTTTTAAATAAAGATATACTTAAAAAAGTCTTCACAAATGTTGTTTTTGATATGTTTTAAAAAATAAACCCCGTATATAACAAATAGAAATGTCACTCTTGACTTATAACAAGACGTGTAACTTAAAAACTATATGATTATAATGGATTCAAATTAGTAAAAATGATCAATAATATATTTGATGAAAAAATTACTAAAAATTATGCAATTAAACTACTTGTTTAGTTACAATTCATTTTAACTTAAACAAAACTGATATTTTCTAAAATGAATCATTTAAATGCAAACAGATTTTGCTTAAAACTCATCCTGACCTGCACACATCCTAATCTGCACCCGACTTGACCTGTTACCCAATCAAGCCAAACCTGTCCATTTTGCCTTATACAAGAACAACTTTAAATGTATTGTATTTTTATTATGATTTTATACATGAAATTTCGTTTAATTGTCTTTTTTTTTAACATGATCCGACCCAATTCGATGTAACTCGATCTGAAAAGATGGGAAAAAAAATTATTATATACCATTCCTTAAACAAATTTAAAAATTTTTCGACCTTCATGAAAAAAAATTTTAAGTCCGTTATTGTCAAGAAGTTTTCAAATTCAAATTATATGTTTTTATTAAATTGTTTGATTAAAATATATACATCTTTGACTCTATATGTGACATATGAGTATAACATTATGGATTCATCAACTGCTTCAAATATTTTGTTACGCCCTTTTTTGATATATATATACATATACACACACGCGCGTATATAGAGATTCATTTAAACAAAAAATAACAAGTTGTATTAAACTAAAACAAAACATTTATAATTATATGATTTAAGTGATATAAAAACATGGGCGGCCCGGGGGAGGGGCAAACCCAACTCCCGTCCCGGGCCCATTTTCTAGGGGGCATAAATTTTTTTATATATATGTATATATAAAGATTCATTCAAATGAGAACTAAGTGCAAAAAAATCATTTTTTTTAAAGTATAGGAAGTTACTTTCATGCTTTTTAAGCTAAATATGCCCATTGGTTCGGTTAACGGTATTAAACGATTTTTTGGTCTTTTTGAACACCTCGACTTTAATATTTGAATTTTTTAGAGGCCCTTTTTTTTCGGCTCGTCTTGGGCATGCCAATTCTCAGGGCCACCCCTGTATAAAAATAATTTATTTCAAGTCAATGGCATGGAATTGGGTGTGACAGTCGAAATGGTCATGTTGTCAAACTTGACCTTCGAAATCCAATGTCTTTGGAAGATCTTCGAAATCCAATGTATTGGGAAGATGAAAAATGGCTGGAAGGTGAGTTGAGTCCTTGGTTAAAGAATTTGAAGCATTTGCGTTACTTGGACTTGAGCATGAACTTTTTCTCAGGTAAAATTCCTGAATTTTTAGGGTCGTTTGAAAGTTTAGAATACCTTAATTTGTCAGGCTCAGGTTTTAATGAGGGAGTAGTTCCTCATCATCTTGGAAATCTCTCAAGGTTACAAGTTCTTGATCTTAGCACCTTCGATTCCCTAGCACCTATTGTGGATGATTTGAGATGGGTGTCATCGCAATCGTCATTAAGGTACATGGATTTATCAGGGATATCCATTGGTAACCATACTGATTGGTTCCATTAATGTCCCTTCCACTCAATTCGTCAATTTCACGTCTCTTAATTCACTCGACCTCTCTATGAATGGCATCAATTCCACCATTCCTCTCTGGTTTTCGAACCTTACTGGCCTCATGCATCTAAACCTTCGTTATAATAAATTCCATGGTAAAATTCCTGATTATATTGGAACATTTAGCGCCCTTGCTTCCATCGACCTCTCGTTCAACTCTTTTAAAACTCGGATCCCAGATAATCAATCAATCAATCAATCAACGTACTCAGTATATCCCGCCATTAGCATGCTAAGGCAGGGTCTGAGGAGGGTGAGATGTAGACAGCCTTACCCCTACCCGGTAGGGGTAG
Organism: Mikania micrantha; assembly: GCA_009363875.1. Lineage (NCBI taxonomy): Eukaryota > Viridiplantae > Streptophyta > Magnoliopsida > Asterales > Asteraceae > Mikania > Mikania micrantha. The sequence goes on along the minus strand of CM018697.1, from coordinate 9,990,634 downwards.
AGAGGCTGCTTCCAGTGAGACCCTCGGCTCATGATGCTTGATCAACCGTCCGAAACGATTTTAACGTTATTTTCACTGAATAAGTAAAATAACGTTAAAATTAGTGCAATTTTACTTTTGCCCCTCAAGAGCTGTCGACACATATATACATTATATGTGCGCACCGCTAACGGGGCGTATAAAACTCGGATCCCAGATCTGTTTTGTAATTTGAGCAGCCTCGTTCATCTCGACCTTTCAGGTAACATGTTTTCTGGTCATTCTCCTTCAAATCTTGGACGACTCTTGAGGCTAGAATACCTAAATCTTGGTTATAATCATCTGAGTGGAAATATTCCCATGATCAGCAACCTCGTTTGTCTCGACATTTCAGGAAACATGTTTTCTGGTCCTATTCCAGCAAGCCTTGGACTATTCTCAAAGCTCAAGAAACTAGATGTCTCTGGTAATTCGTTGGTCGGAGTTATTTCTGAAACACATTTCACAAACCTAAAGAATCTAATCCATTTGGACTTGTCTTTGAGTGGGTTAGCTTTGAATTTCAGCTCTCGATGGATACCTCCATTCCAACTTCAAAAATTTAGTGCAAGTTCCTGCATCAATATCGGACCCCACTTCCCTGTTGGGTTAATCGGTTCGTTTATCGAGTAGCGGGTCACTGGTTTGCAGATTGTGGGTTTAAGATATGGGCAAAATTAGGCTCCACTTGCAGCAAAGAAGAGGTCATGTGTTACCGGATTATGAGGAAGATTTTCAGTAAAAGGGGTGACCAAGCAACTTGGAGGTGAACGTTGGAAGTGGTGCTACAATCAAGGAGATCGTGGAATTAGTTTAGCATGTGTTTGTTTTATTTGATGTTAGTATAAATAGGATATTAGTAGTCTTTCATTGTAATCTTCTAATTAATTTTAAACATTAAGTTTCATATACATACGTGGGTGTGTTGTGTGTTTTGTGTGGGGCTTGAACCAACATTCCCGAATTGGCTTCGTACACAAACATATCTTCAGTGGTTAGATCTTTCTAACACGAGTATTAGAGGTACATTGCCAGAGTGGTTCGATAGCATCTTGTCTCATATTCTTTACCTAGATTTGTCCAATAACCAGATCAGTGGCAAAATGCTGCTATTTCATTTCGATACTAGTAACCCAATATTGGACAGGACCACCTTGAAGTTGAACTCGAACAAATTTGAGGGGTCACTAGCTGCATTTCCAAAAAATGTGCAAGATTTGGATCTCTCAAATAACTTACTGTCAGGAGAACTCCCTCAAACTGGTGAAACAATGAACTTAACTGTAGAAGTTAATCTCTCAAAAAATCGCTTCACTGGAAACATTCCAGTAGACTTATGCAACGCTCCTAACATCCAAGTTTTGGACTTGTCACAAAATAAACTTTCTGGAAGGCTTCTTGAGTGCTTAGGGAACTTGAGTCGTTTGCAAGCAATGGACCTTTCAAATAATACCATCATAGGTGTTGTTCCGTTGCACTTGTCATTGGGTTCTTTTACACAACTCATGACATTGCACTTGCACAACAACAGACTTGAGGGGAATCTTCCGTTGTCTTTACAAAATTTGACAAGGTTGGTCACAATGGATATAGGGTACAATTTTCTAGTGGGTGATCGCTTATCAAGGTAGCATAGAATACAATATTTATTACTATGAAGAAAATATTTTGGCTTCCATTAAGGGAATTCAGTTGATGTACACCAAGACAATGAAATTTCTCATATCCTTAGAGGCTTAAACCTTTCAAGCAACTACATTACAGGAGAAATTCCAGATGCTTTGATGAACTTTGTAGGTTTGAAGAACTTGAATCTTTCAAGAAACCAACTTAAAGGACGAGTTCCAATGAGGATTGGAAATCTAAATCAAATGGAATCTTTGGATTTGTCCATGAACATGTTGTCTGGTCAGATACCTCAAAGTTTGACAACCTTGAACTTTCTAGGCTACTTAAACCTGTCATTTAACAACTTATCCGGTCCAATTCCTATTGGAAATCAGCTCCAGACTCTAGTGGATCCCTCTGTTTTTCAGGGGAACGATGAACTGTGCGGGCCACCACTATTAAGAAGTTGTAAAGAAGACAATTCATCATATAATCATGTTGGTAAAGTTGAAGCTCAAGATGAAGACGAAGACTTTTGGCTTTATATTGGCATGGGCGCAGGTTTCGTTTTTGGATTCATAGGATTAATAGGGAGTTTGCACTTTAATAGGAGTTGGAGGGTGGCTTACTTTGAGATGCTTGAAAACTTTTACACATCAATCCTGGTGAATCTTGCTTGCCTAAGGAGAACTTGTGTTTCATAGCAAAATATTTACACATCCCTGATCCCTCACGTGGTTTCAAAAGTAAAAACAGACAAATACATGTAAACACCCACATCTCTACTTAAAATTCTCTCGATAAATGTTCACATGCCAAATTGGATAATTATAATTTACTAATTTTCTCATTTTACTGTTAGTATCATTACGTGTAGCTAGTTTTTCAAGTTGACTGTTATCTTAAAGGCGTTAAGGTTAAAACTGACATTCAACTTACCAAAATCTTCATCAAGTGTGCATGTCTATTTTTTTTTATTCTTTTAGTTCGAGAACAATAAGTTTAGGATGAATTGGAAGTACATAGACTTATGAGTGAACAAGTTATTTTTCTAGTAATCAATGAGTTTTTATACAAGATTCACAACAATCAATTTCAGTGTCAACTTGACAGTCAAAAATTGTTAATTTGCCAGACTAACAAAATAAAATTACACCAAAAAATTCATCATACATCCATGTAAATTATGACCTACGCCTATGCAAAAAATTAGTTATGCATGTAATTAGTGAAGATGAAGGGTGTAAAACACAACTGCAGCTTGTACCACCGCTTACAAAAAATCCACTTAAATAAAGTCATAAACTCACTAACCAAGTAAACCATGAAGCTAACCTAAATATTTTGTCTATTAAATGTAATAAAGTAAGAGATCATGTCCCTGGTTCTAAACAACGTGAGGTACTCCGAGACGTTTACTTCTAAAAGCCAAGGCGTAAGGTAAGATCTTCACATACACGAAACCTTGTTCTACTAACAGCCAATTAAGCTTGATGTATAACCAAAAGTTGTATATCTCTCATCTATTCTACATATGTATGATTTTATCAACTAAACCATTCATAACATCTACATCCTTTTGGTTGTTTGTACATAAATATTATTAAAGAAACCCTAATACGATAAATATTTTTATAATATATATAACAAAAAAAAAAACTAAACTCAATAGTGGAGTTATCATTTTGCAATGTTTTTTTTTTACAATCATAAATAACAAGTTAACATCAAAATAGAGTGTTTATGGGTCATCTTGGACCCACCAAGTTCGTAAACCACCTTTGGTCTTGGTGAGGTCGACTTTTCCGGATACCCCAACTGATTCAACAACCTTTATGCTTTTCTATTGTGAGTTTATTCGGCTTGTTGCACCCTTATACATATAACACAATAAAACAATTAGAAAAAAAAATTAAAAGTGATTCTTTTATTTAATAAAAAAACTTCAATATGAACAATTTACCGTTGCAGATGCATCTCGACCTAGTTGTGCAAGTTGCAACCCATGCTTAGCTGATTGGCCATAAAACGGGTTGATGAAGTTTTCCTTTTGGCTGCAATTTCAACCTAATGCCAGTAACTAAATCTTCATTATGGGCACAATAGACTCTTGAAGGTCAATCAAACTGTTTTTTAAATTCATCAAAAATTCCCATGATAAATTTGAACTTTAAAAAAAGTAACTTAGAAATAACAATTGATGTAGCCTGCCTCAAAAGGTCTCCCTTAAACTGCTTCCCTTGAATTTGCTACAAATTTAAAAGGACATTCAGAGTGTTTCTGAGTATCATGATGATGGATTAAGAAAAAAACACAAAACAAAACAAAAAACATAAACATTAATGCCTAACCAATTGATGCAGCCTGCCTCAATAGGTCATCAAAAACATTAATGCCTAACCAATCTATGTAGGTAAAATAAAAGATAAAATATCAATGTAGATTACATTATTGACATTAGCACTAATCACTATATTACGAACGATTATGTTTTTGATGACCGCAAATTCATCATCATTCAACAAAAAATCAAATAGGTACATATAATAAACTAAAAATCACCTGGTATAAGCCACAATCAAGGTCATTGACTGAATGAACATAGTGCGTTGTACACCTAAACCACCACCACCACCGACACGTTACTCTTCCATGGACCATGGAGCAATACTTACCTGCAATGCTGCAACATGTCAATAAGAACTAAATTAGATTGAAAAAGTATGCCAATAACAGCTCTCACACAATCCTATCGCATTACACATTACAAATAAAATCATAAATCAGCTGATCGTTCCAAACTATTGAGCATCAGTATCATCAATTGAAACCATTATCACCAAATCTTTGTTGAAAACACCCAAGCAACTCATTATCACAGCATTCCTCATCTCCTTCCTAATGTAAAGGAGCTATTGTTGCTGAAGCGGAACTTAGGACTATTGTAAACACATCATATTAGATCAAAACAGAATTAGGGAAATTACACACCAATAACACAACCTTTAAATTAACAAATCAAACTCATATTTTAATGAAACAGAAAACTCTCAGAAACCTTATGAAACAAAAAAAAAACAAATACTAAATTTTTATGTTAAAAACATCAACACACAGGACAACAAGAGAAGGACAATTCATGAGTATCAATGTACATTTGACTTAGAGTAAACCTTTGCTGTAGATGTTGAATTTGAAGTGGAAATTAACAATTAATGGTCCAAACTAAGTTTGATTTACAGGAACACTCATATAACCCTGAAAAATAACCACTCTAAACAATATACAAACGATCAAGTCTTAATCAAATCCATTAGAAACTACATAATTAAGGCGATATGTGACCCAAATTTATTTAACCTTCCTATAAGCAATAATTAAATGGATTTAACCAATAATCATATACATATATGACATATCTCATTAACTTGTTTGCTATTCTTTTTGAGTAAGAATATGTTGTTGACTTGGCTTTTTTTAATAAGTTGTTACCCAAAGACACAAACTCTCCTTATATTGATCAAATGCTCTAGAATTAGATTAAACGATTAAAAAGTATTAGGTAAAATATAGAACAACAGTGAATGAAGAGGATACACACAAATATGTAAACCGAACATACTTATTCATTTTAATGAAAGTGTGGTATATATCAATAAATATACTGCAGGTCCTATCAAAAAATACACAAACTGCAGGTCCTATCAAAAATATGCTGCATAAATACATATATGTAAAGTAAGTCTAAAAGGGTATATTCATGTCCTATAAAAAATACACAAACTGCACGTCTTAATTGATGAAGTTAAGTCTAATTGGTAAACTTTATCTGGTTCATGTTGTTTGAATGCACAATCTGTGATGAACTTAAGTCTAAAATGATACATTCATCACTTCTATTTAAATTAAAATGCTACATACACATAAAAAGTATAACACACAAGCTAAAATAATGAGAATAAAATGCCTTCATTTACTAATATAAATGTTTAAAAATTAACACATACATTGATTTGGGTGTAACTACTATATAAATGTTTCAATACATACATACCTATACATACAAACATTCAATACATACACATTTACATAGATAGATAACAATTGTGCATATGTTTGTGCTGTGTAATATGTGGTATGTATGTGCAACTTGCTCATACATACCACATAATACATATTTAAATACAGATTGCATGCAAATAGTGCTCTCAATACATACATACCTTTACATACATGCATAATCTAAAAAGATGATATGATCATTTAAAGATAACATGTACCAAACCAATTTAGCTATCAAAAATTATGTACAGCATTCAATTCATCACAAATGATTTGAAAACATATGTAAACAGAACATACATACCTATGTAAACTGGTTATATTCATTGTTTGTCTGTCATACATACACATACATACGTATTGTTACATTTGAAGGTAATAAACTAATATTTGAAGTAACATCAACTGATTATTACACTAAACTTTCAAAAAATTCATATTTATTAGAATTTTCAAAAAAGTTGCAAATCAAAAATACAATCAGAACATAAACTAAATTGTAACATAGATTGATTAGCAATATATATATATATATATACGTGCATACATACATAAATACATTCAACTTGAATTGTAATGCTCAAAAGTAAACAGGTCATATAGTAGTATACATACCAATTTCTGTGTCAGCTTCAAAGAGCAGAGCGATGGAATACTGACTGTGGTATGAGCATGCATACAAATAAGTAGAATATAAAGGTTAAACGATAAACAAAAATTAGATTAAAAATTATTCCGAGACATACCAAGATTTCGAGCAACAAAGGCAAGGAGGGGTGGGGTCCGATTGAATAACAACATCGTATTTGAAGAAGAAATCCAAGATTCAAACTTTTGAATTTGGAGCCAAATGTCTTGATTTCAGATTGCTATGTGCGGTTGTGTTGATTCAGAAGCGAAGAAAATATGAGAAGATGCTTCCTTCTTTCATCTTAATGCTTCAGTGGCGTACATATCAAGGAAGCATGCTTCAAGATCTTGTTCGGACATCCCATTCGCCTGGTTGAGGAATTAACGGATTATGGAAACAAGAATTAAAGGGAAAGCATCAAAGATCTAAAGATTACCTACCTGAGAGAAATGAGTAGGGGTGTCCATAAACCGACCAAACCGTTTAAACCGGACCGAACCGAAGACAATTGGTCGGTTTGGTTGGTTTTAATAGTTAATGGTGCGGTTCACGGTTTGAGTATATTAAAAACCGAGTGGTTCGGTGCGGTTCACGGTTTACATTTTTTTAAAACCGTATAAACCGCACCAACCGTGTATATATATATAATTATATATATGTATATATGTATGTGCGTATGTGTGTATTTTTTTATTTAAAAAATTATTAAAAAAATATAAGAGTCTCTTCGTTTGTCTACCAAAATATATTTTATTGTTATTTTTTTAGATTTTGCTAGCATATTAAATCTTTATACGGAGCACATTGAATGATAACACATGCATGAAACGAAGTTTGAAAGGTATGTAGACCAAAAACATTCAAAATAACGTATGACTTTGAAGTTTATTATAAATCATTGTAATTAATCAAGACTTTATCTAACATTTTATCACTCTTTTAATTCTAGTTTTGTTATCTTGATAATTGTTAATTTTTGTATTATGATTTTCAACTTTAGAAATTTGAATTTAAAATGGATTATGGTATTTTGTATTATTATATTATCCGTTTTCTATTGTTTTTTATAAAACCGTGAAACCGCAAAAACCGAACCGTAAAACCGTGAAACCGTCAATGTCGGTCGGTTTGGTTTCCCCAACTTACTTGGTCGGTTTGGTTTGTCATTTTTTGAAACCGCAGTTAGTGGTTTGGTTCAAAAATTTTGGCAAAACCGACCGAACCGCACCACGGACATCCCTAGAAATGAGGCCATAAATAGGAAAGGAACTTTAGGGGAGAAGAAAGTAGAAATAAGGGCTTTCAATAGAAAACAAGAAGCAACACTGGTGAGATTTAAAGCATTCATTGTTTGTACCATAAGCTTTTCAAGTTGTATTTCTCTTAAATTTAAAGTTTGGTTGTTTATCTCACCAATATTCGTTATATAATAGTAAATATCTTACTTTTTATTTTATCTTACTATTATAATAAATAAACATATTTTAAACCATATGTCAACTTCTTGTACTTATATTGACATGTGTCATTTTCTTAGCTCATAGTTTTAATAAATTAAAAAATAAAGTCTTTTTTATTGAAAACACACTTAAAAGGTTTACAAAGTATGAAATTTTTCAAAAAATCAAATTTTTTTAAATAAGAAATATTTTAAATATATAGTTTTAGCAAGATTAAAAAATTTATAAAAAAAAAGTGTTATTGCAAAAAAAAAAAAATTATTTAAGATAAGTTTTCTTACAAATTATATAAATTTAAATATTTAACCCGTGTAATACACGGGATTTAACCTACTATATATATATATATAGGGATTGAATTCTTTGAAAACCCAACCTTAGAGAGAAAACCCTTAAACCCTATGTGAGCCACTCATTTTGAATCTTGAAAATAAATATGTGGTCCACATTAAACCTGAATAAAAAATTGGGTTTTGAATAAACAAATCATTTTTAATGTGGGTTAATGTGGACCACATATTTATTTTCAAGATTTCAAATGAGTGGCTCATATAGGGTTTAAGGGTTTTCTCTCTAATACCACTGAAATCACAGCAAATGGCTTGCACCATTTTCCTCGAGTTATCATTGGGATTGTAGCCCTTCTTGGCAAATAAATTGGCAACCTAATCACACACAGAATCAACATGATGACACTCTGTTTGTTAGGTACAAGTTTATCTGCAGAACGTACCAGTAATGGTACGCTGGGATCTGTTTCTTAGGTGCAAGTTTATCTGCAGAATAAATCATGGTCTCTCATATGCCCGTGAATACAAAAGATATACTTGAGTATAATAAAACAGTGTAAAATTAAAAAAAAAAAAAAAAGACAAAAGTAGAAGGTTCAAAATGAAATTATGGAATTAATTACATTGGAAGCTAGATTGTTTCACATTAGAAGCTAACTTGTTATCAAATCTGTTTGGTTCGCAACAAAACAAAATTAGGCGATTTCTTTGATTCTCGAAAGAGACAGATTTAAGAGCCAATAATGTATTTTTTTTTTTTTCGAACAAGTTAGCTGTTCAAAAAAAAGTTAGTTCTCTCATAATTCCGTGTAACTCATTTTCAAGCGAGTAGATTTAGTACTAGACCACAAATTATTTATTCGAAACTAAAAACAATTGACTTCTCAACTTGTTTAAATTTCACAATCTTCAAAGATCAGATCTATGGATTTAAAGCATATATCATTTTTTTTATTTCTTAATTAAGGTGAATCCGTAAGTTGTAAACCCCATTACAAGAATATGAGTCTATAGAGGCGAAAGATATAGTGATGATACAAATCTTCGCAGCACATTGAGCTATACCGACGATATTTTGTCGCAATATGGGTAAAAAAAATCCAGTTTATTTTAGTTTTCAACGATGACAAGTGTCGCAATAGAGATATGCTGGAAAAGGTAAAATTTTCGAGCTGGTGTGAAAACGTATAGCGTCTACTTGTTGACGCTATAAGTATTTTATTTTATTTTTATCAAATTTCTCTAATGCTTAAAAAATATAATACATAAACAAAATATAGATTAAAGAAAATTAAAAACCTATAGCACTATAGGGCATCTATAGGGCAAAACGTATTAGTTTCAACATTGTTACAAACTATTCTCTTGCCTTTGGGGGCGATTTTGGGTGATTTTAGAAGCATTTTAATCTATTTCAAGGTAAATTTTCTCATATCAATCATTTGGGAACTTGTTTAATTTCACTTTGGTAAGTTTTTTATTTTATTTTTTTATTTTTACGATTTTTTGTTCTATTTTGAAGAATTTTTTTGTGTTATTTGTATGTGTATGTGATTAGGGAGCCATTCGAGAGCTTTTCAATTCCTTTTTTTTATTTTTTTAGTTACGAAACCTTGGCTATATGTTGTGGTACGTGACCAGGCGTGATGCCCTTGGGTCGCGCCCCACCCCCATAACACAGGGGCGTGAGGTGGTGTGATTGGCAAGGTGGTGAGGACCCTCACGGGGTGATGACTGTTGGGGGGAGGGAATAAAAAAAATCTAACTTTTTGACTTGTGACCGTTTGAAAAGAAAAAAAACCTTTTGACCATTGCTTTTTTTTTTAAAAAAAATTTAAACCACTATAAATAAACCACTCCTCTTAAACTAACATTCAAATCCACACAATTCTCTCTAAAATAACCATTATTTTTCTATAAAATAACCCAATTTACAATAAAAAAATGAGTTGGGAGGAGGAAATTACGAAATCGTCATCATCCGATTCAGTTGAAGGGGCGTTCATGTTTTTACGCAGCGTTCAAGCAACAGTATCCATCGTAGCTGATATTGAAGAAAAATCTGCACAAAGGTTACGAAGAAAAAAAATAAACTGTGATCGTAAAGGTGGTAACAAACGTGTCGTGCAAGATTATTTTAGTCAAAATCCAACTTACGACGTAAAGAATTTCAAATCGACATCTCTACCGCCGGAGGAGTGAGTCTTGTTCTTCTTAATGAAATGACCCTGCCACTAACAGAAAACGCCGATTCTAAAGCTACCGTAAAAGCTTGGACGCTTAGTAGATCTCGGGTCATAACGGATAGGATCGGGAATTGATCTTCCTTACTTTTCCACCAAGCCAACATATCAAAGGACATAAACTCTTGAGGAGTCATGCCCAACAAAAAGTCGGTGGCAATATATCTTTCAAGTTCACTACTTGGAGTATTGCCTCTTTGCCTTTTACTATTCTCATTCATTCATAAATTACGCTCCATTTGCGGTGCACAACTGCACACATATAATGTATATATGTGTAGACCCTTAGGGGGCAAAAGTAAAAGTGCACTAATTTTAACGTTATTTTAATTATTTTGTGAAAATAACGTTAAAATCATTGGGATGATCCACTTCAAACGATAACTTTGAGCCATAGACTCTTTGGACAGCCTCTTTATCCCAATTGGGATAGGGGTAAGGTTTGTATCTATCTTTCCCCCCAGACCCTACTGAAAAGTGAGAATATACTGGGTAAGGTTGTTTTATTCATTAATAAATTATAAAAAACAATTTGTGGATCTGAACTACTAGAACTTGATTGTGACAGTTGCGTACGAGGAATTCGGCAATTATGACGTAAGCACATTTGGTCGTGCTTGAAATCCACGAGGATTTAGTAACTTTTGTTATTGGGGATTGATAGTACGTGAAAAATGAAGAAAATGAGTGTAAACGAAATCGCAAAACGAGGCTCCGATTTCAAGATACACTGAATCAAATATAGCGATACATTAGAGGTCAAATATTTTGAACTCTTTAGGTCTTGAAATTATAACCATTGGAAAGAGCTCGAAAAATCGTGAACGTAGGCGAAAACCGTGCGCAAAACGGAGTTCGTATGCCCCCGGAATCGCGAAAACAAGTTTTAAACTAAAATGGTGACGTAGGGTGACGTGGGGCGGTACGCCCCAACCCAGCCCTCCAGTTGGGGCGATGCGCCCCGGGGCATATGTCGGCTAAAAGTTGATTAAATCGACCAGAATCGTCCAGAACGCAAAAACTTCGCTCATTTCGACCTCCAGACGCCATTTCTTCATATTTTCACCTCCAATCTTCATTTTAAAGCCCCTCAAACATCCGGATCATCCCACGGATCGTATATACAAGTCCTGATCGTTGTTTTACCCGCAGGAATTCGTCAGAACAGGTAACGGTTCGTTTTAACCTTCTAGTTTGATATGGATTGATTAGATCTTGATTTTGAACGTAATGAGATAGTTAGGATTGTTGATTATTGCCTAGATGATGGCTAGGATTGATTATAAACGAAGAACACGAAGTTCTAACGGTTAAATTCTTGTTTTGATCCGTTGTAATGCCCGAATTTCATGAAATCATACCCATGATTATAATGGTTTAAACCATTTGATTATGACAATGTAGGTGATTAGTTTGATTAATCTTTGAAATGCAAAGGTTAAATCTAAGTGATTCAAACTAATCACAACCATTAACATACTCATTGGAACGATTATCTGATGTTTATGATAACAGTCAGATTAGTATGTTAAACCTGGTTATTTCACCTATTCTGATGCTACATTGTGATATTTCATGATATTTGAGTAATCAATAACAAGAATTAATCATTTCTAAGCCATTAAATCATCTAGAAACTGTTTTAGCATTATAATCAACAACATTAACTATTTGGTTAATCCTAGATTATTATGATTAATCAAACATGTCATCAACTTCACATTAGGAATCTGAATCAGTATAGGTTCCTACATTATCATACATTGTATGATACGATATTAAATTAACTAATTAAATACTTAATATTAGTTTGATGACTTTCAAAGCAATGTCTTTGACATTGAACGTTCAGGAAGATCTAATCAGTAAACTAGAACATGAATAATTCATTAAATATAATTAAATGCAGAATCATCTCTGTACTATCAGTTTGGTGATACTCTGCTACCTTTATATCATCAGGTGAGTTTCGTACAACCCCTTTTCTCTTTATTGTTTTATAAACATCGGGGTAACTTTGCAAACTATTTCTGAACATATGATATGCATCACTGATATCTGTGTGATTTCATGTGACTGTTGTGTGATTTCATGGGATTTTGCCGTTAGTATCTTTATCACAGTATCAAAAGTCCTCATCTCTTGAACTGTATCTAGTGAACCCATGTGGGGCCGAACAGGAATCATTGATAGTACTATTGTCTGACAAACCATTTGCTGGGAGGATTGCATCTCCCCTTGTGCGAATGTTTGATACCTGGTTACGAAACGTTTTCTTAATGTTAGTGATAGACATTAAGATAATGAGGCATTAAGATATTTACCGACGGGTAGTATCTTCGTGAACGAACAACTGTCCGAAAGGAACTAGATATGGGTCCCATGGTTATCCAGAACTGAACTTTTGTGAACATACTTATCATATCATATTGTTTTAACTGAACTTTCGAACTCACCAGCTTTGTGCTGACGTTTTCAAATTAAATCCTTTTTGCAGGAGACCGTGACACTCGGTGAGGATGCACTTCATACATTTGTAATTAAATAAGATAGTTGTGCAATAAATTTAGTTGTAAACTGTAATTCTAGTTGTGATAACGAAACCCTTGATAATGTATTTACTTTGAATTAATCTGTGTGCTGTGATATTGGATCAAGTAAGTCACCCCTCACCTCGAAGACATCACCACTATGCTTCCGCAACCGGTTCAGTGACGTCAGACCAGGCACGAGGTGACGAGGGGTGGGGGTGTGACATTGATGTCGCGTTTCTCATTGTTTGATGCATGATTGTTTGGTGCATGGTTTATGTTGTTCCATATTTTTGAAATTTGTTTATTAAAATTTGTTTGTAATGTTTGCACGTAAAATGAATCTTCATCATGTAAATCTATATCGTAACAAATTTTTTTAAGTAAAGTTTTAACCCCCAGGGTTTAAAGAGGCGGCACAAGTAATAACCGGTGGCATTTCTTTAAAATATTTTAAAAGCTTTGATTTCATTCGTGAAACCATATCACTTAAAGGTTTTGGTCTAAAAGACAATTCATTCAATTTTGAACTCATTAAATAAATTTGGTTAAGTACCAAAGGACTTGTTGGATAATAAACACTTGATAAAAATGTTGTTACGGTTTTAAAAACATGAAGCATTTTGGCTATTTGTTCAATAAGTTCTCAATCCGAAGGATTAAATGCTTCAACCCAACCCTTTTGCGCTAAAAGATTGTGGTAAACAATCCATGTTACATGTCAAATCCCACCTAGTTGTTACGTCCCAATTTGGACCTAGGTATCTAGAATTCGATTCTTTACAAAAACGACGATACATGGTATGTCGTTTGGTTGAGCTAAAAATGTCGTGTAACATTTGCTTAAAATTTATCTTTTATTTCTTCGATAGTTTTAATCCCGTCTTGAACCGCTAATTAATGATGTGTGCAACACATCGACTATGAAAAAATACACCTTCGCAAATAGGTTTATATTTTAAAATTAGTTGTTGGACCGCACGCGTATTATTCGACACGTTATCAAATGAGATTGAAAATATTTTGTTTTCCAATTTAAAAGTTTTTATAACTTTGTCTAAAACATAAAATAAATTCTCACCCGTGTGAGGATAGTCAAATAATGCAGACGCGACCGTACGTTTCATTAATTGTCACGTATCATGTTGTACCCAATAAGTAGTAACACAAATGTACGAGTCGGGTGAACCATATGGAGCGGACAAAACATCACAAGTTAAACTTACGCCGGTTTGTAAGTTTTCAAAACACAAAATAAGTTCATTTTTAGCTTTTTTCCACATTTTTAAACAATCTCTTCTAATGGTAGAACGACTTAAGTGTGTGTAACGAGGTTGAAGAGTTTGTTGAATAAGTCGAGTTAGATGAGGGTTGTCGAAGTGGTTAAATGGCAAACTTTGTTGAATCATGAATTGCATCATTTGCTCCCGAACCGCATCGTCACTATAAGTGAAAATACTCCCGTCGTTCGACATCGTTAGTTGACCTCGTGCTGCTTCGTTCTTCAAAGCTTTGCAATATTTGAACTCGTGATGGTTTTTCAAAGCACTATTCGCGTCGTGTTTGAAAAAACTACCACAAAGCTTGCAACGAGCTTTATTCGGACCGCTCAACATCCTACACAAATCGTAGTTTTTCTATATTTAGGGATTCCTCTTTGTAGGAATAACTTCAACAACTTCAAGGTTTGTTGAAGCACCACAACCAACCTAAGAGTTAGCACTTGATGAAGCCATTTATGAGCGGGTTTCATTTTGAGAGTTTGGAGAGCGTTTCTTACGTTTTGAGAGCGTTTTTTTTTTTGCGTTTAAGAGCTATGTGATTGAACCTAAACAACCACTACCTATTTATAGTGAAGATATGGGGTCTAAAACACCAAAAAAAACCAAAAAAAAGGGTCAAAAATCGATTCAAACGGATGCTCCAAAATTCGTTATATCGATTCACTACTTGGAGTATTGCCTCTTTGCCTTTGACTAGTTTTTTTTTATTTTTTCCGGATGCTCCAAAATTCGTTATATTGACAAGATTGTAAATATATTTTAATACTTTAAAAAAATTTATATCTACAAGATTGTAAATTGATGACCTGTCATTGGGGTCATGCAAAAACATAATTAACCTAGGTAGCTAGGATAAGTCAGGTATCGTATCCACGAGGAACATGTGGTCAGTGTTATATAACTTCATATAACTAATTAAATGCATTTAAGAAAATAAACTTGAATGTTGGATTTTGGGTTTTATGTAAAACAAACTTAAGTAAACTAAAACGTAAATTAAAGAGTTGTAACAATGTATAAAGAAGGTGATATCTCCAGGTTTCAAGTTAGTAAAACAACTAGGTATATCTTGATTTGTTAATTGAAATCACATAGACATGATTCATGCTTAGATTATTAAGCAATTATGATTTGAAACCAAGTCAATGACTTTGTTGACAACCGATAACTAGACCGATGTTGTTGACTCAGATAATTACTTGTTTCACAAAATGTAGGATTTCTAGAATACTTTAAAATCAAGCCAATAACATTAAACTAGACAATAGATGAAAGCAAGCAATGAGATTGAATTCAAAGTTGTAAAATAAACCGGAAATCGTTTATCGTCTCACAATCAAGCAATATTGAACTTGTAAATCTATGAAAACAAATTCAATACCAATGTTTAACAAATCAAAATAAAACCTAGTTATCAAACCTAACCATTCACCCGGAGATGACCACGAACGGATTAGTCGGACATTCTAAAGGTTGAATCTTCACGTTCTTGGATGAATTGTATGATTAGATCTTCAATTGCCTCTTTGGATTGATGATTTAGGGCTTTAGAATGCTCGAAAATACTCTAGGATTGTCCAAAAATTCGCCTCCAAGTGATCCCCCCCATTAGGGTTAACCGGGGGCTTAAATACCCCAAAAAACACACTTTTCGGTATGCTGATCTGACCCCGCCGTAAGCTACGGCCAGGCCACCATAAGTTACGGCCTGGGCACTCCAAAACTCTATTTACGCCCCAGAGCCTCGGGTTTACGGTTCCAGCTACGGTGTACACCCCCAGACCATAAGCTACGGCCTGTAACCATAAGTTACGGCCTGGGCTTTTACAACTTCATTTTCTTGCATCCCAAATTGCTCGTTCTTGCTTCCGGTTGCCCGATTTCCTTCTAAAATCATCATTTTGCTTCGTCTAACCTACAAACCCACATGAACACAAGGTAGCTTCTATTCGAATGATTTATGCATATCAAAATACTCAAGAACATCCCATTAAACATTTAAATTACATATCCAAACCCTTGTTATCATAAATACATTTTAATACTTAAAAAAAATACTATAACATTTTATTGATAAAAACCAAAATTCGTTATATCTACTAGATTGTAAATACGTTTTAATACTTTAAAAAAATACTATAATATTTTGTTGATAAAAACCAAAATTCGTTATATTTATAAGATTGTAAATACATTTTAATACTTTAAAAATTATATCTACAAGATTGTAAATACACTTTAGTACTTTAAAAACCAAAATTCGTTACAAAATCAAGAATATAACGTAATTAACGAGCATCCAGAAAAAATAAAAAAACCTAGTCAGGAATATAACGTAATTAACGAGCTCGGGATCGGCTTGGCTCGTTTACACTCTTAAACGTAACCCCTATTTATTCTACAACAATGTAAACCCAAATTCGTTACAACTCGTTACAAATAATTTGTTATTTTTATACTTGTTACATTGGTGTAAATACGAACATCCAAAAAAAAAACCTAGTCAAGACTATAACGGAATTAAAGAGAAAAATAAGAGGAGTAAAATGGTGCAAGTTTCATAAAAAAATATTATAGTATAAAAAAGTTATGGATGTATAGAAAAAGAGGGGTAAACTTTAATAATATAGCAAATGACATTAATACACTTATTCTATTTTATTTCAAATCAAATATATTATTTTATTATAATTAAATATTAACCCTTAGATCAGAATTTTAAAATTTAATCATTAAATATGGTGGGGTTATTAGGTTATTGCTTGATCCTAAGGTTAGCATTAGATTACTTTCCTATATCTATACTCCTTTACAATAGATATTGGAGAGAGATTGGAGAATAGTCTTAATTTTAAGAAAAGTACAACTTCTAAAGCATCAGTTACAACAATTTAATGCACCATTAGCTTAAAATCCATCTTATACTGTATCTTTGAAACTCATCTGGTTAACCTTCTTTCACTTCTCCCTGAAGGTTCTTTGCCATATTCAATGAGAAATCTCAACTAGATCTCTGCGCATCTGTCTTGATATCTTCGATTTTGAATTTTGAGGCATGAAGATGAAAGAAAAAGGCATCTTATTTTGCCTTCTTTGCTTCTGATGCAGTACTACCAAAAGAGGAATTAACAAGACAATTGGCTCCACATTCAAAATTTCGAAATCTTGGATCTCTCTGTTAAAAGGGTTGCTTTTCTTCAATAGAACCCCGTTCCTCCTTCCATTTTACTCTCCTACACTTCCTCAGAATTTGGTATGCCTCAAAATTAATTTTAACCTAATTTTTATTCATCGTTTAACCTAAAATTTCTACTTATTTATATGCATGCTTCAGAAAACTACCAATACTCCATCGCCCTCTTCTCCGACGCTGGAAATTGGTACGCTGTGACAATTCAAATTTTGCAGGTTAGAATAATATCTCGGAAATAAAGAAAATGAGTGTAAGCGAAATCACGAAACGAGGCTCTGATTTCAAGATACGCTGAGTTGAAGATAGCGTTAAATAAGAGATCATATATTTTGAATTTTTCAGGTCTTGAAATTATAACCATTGGAAAGAGCTCGAAAAATCGTGAACGTAGGCGAAAACCGTGCGCGAAACGGAGTTCGTATGCTCCCGGAATCGCGAAACGAAGAAATCCAAAATATCTAAGATTCCCCCATCCGCGCGGTACGCCCGGGAAAGACTCCGAGTTGAGGCGATGCGCCCGAGGTGTCTGGCGGCTGAAAAACGAGTTTTAAGATCAGATTTCGTCCATAACTTGATTTTTCCATTAAAATTCGATCTTTCACACTCAAAAACACCTCCCAAATCATATTTTCATCATCCAAACTCCATTTTGAAAGCTTCTAAACGTCCGGATCGTATCAAGGATCGTATCTACAAGTTCTGATCATCATTTCTGTCCGAGAAATCCGTCAGATTAGGTAACAGTTCGTTTTTAACCTTCTAACTTGATTTTGATTGGTTATATCTTGTTTTGAACGTAGTGAGATAGTTAGGGTTGTTGATTATTGCCTAGATGATGGCTAGGATTGATCATAAACGAAGAACTCAAACGGTTAAATCCTTGTTTTGAGCTGTTGTAATGTCCGGTTTTCATGAAACCATAATAATGATTATAATGGTTTAAATCATTTGATTGTAACAATGATTGTGATTGTCTTGATCATTTCTTGAAATGCTAGGTTTCATCCAAGTGTTTCAAACTAATGATAAGCATACAGATAATCACCGGAATAACGATCTGATGTTTATGATAACAGTCAGATGAGTACATTGAGCATGGTTATTAAACATATTTTAATATCTCATTCTCATGTTTCATGATACCTAAATGATCAATAACAAGGATTGACTATTCCTAAGCCAGAAATTCATCTAGGAAATCGTTAGTGAAATAATCAACAATCAACATCTATTTGATTAATCTGGAAATGTTGTGATTAACTCAGTTAGTCATAAAATTGTTATAGGAAGCATATAGGATTTCCTATCAGCTGAACAACCAGATCATCATCATCCGTATATAACAGTGAGTTTCATAGTTCCCCTTTTAATGTTTTGTTTTCCAAAACTCGGGGTGGAACATGTAGATACATTTTCAGAACATATTTTATCAACTATTGTGAGATCATAGCCCCTTCTCTCTTTCTTTAAATGTTTTTTTTAAAACTCGGGGTGGAACATGTAGACGTTTTTTTTCAAAACATATCTTATCAATCATTGTGAAATCATATATCGTTATCATGAGGAACGTCATGATAAACATTGATCAAATACTATGAAATCATATATCGCTATCATGAGGAACGTCATGATAAACATTTATCAATCACCATGAAACAAATATTTTATTAAATCATTAAAAACAAGCGTATCACTTGGGAACTTTGGTTATGTGGAGGCTATTTGGGGTATTCTTCATGTGAACATCATTAACTTGTTATCAAGCCCTTGATAGTACTGGTATGATCATATGCGGGAACTCAAGTATCATTATTACGGCGTTCTAGCGGGTAGCTAGACGTTAGCATTATTCTTACGGCGTTCCGGCGGGTAGCAAGACGTTGAAACTACGGCGTTTGGGGGTCACCAAACGTTAGCATTATTCTTTAGGTTTGATGATTTACATGCCCAGGTGGATTCAATTTCAAAGTACCTACTTGATCACTTGTGAATACTATATCATGGAAATCAATGTTTGAACAATCATTTTTAATACTATGAAAGTCTATATTTGAACAATCATTTTACATCAACAAAACCTATGATTCTCACTCAACTATTCGTAGTTGACTTTTTATGCTACATGTTCCAGGTTACAATTCACCCACCAGCTCAAGAATGGTGGATCAAGTACACAGGTAAACCAGAAGTCAAGGAGAGATCTTCAATTATGGCTAAGCAATCATTACGTCACGCGCCGTGGATTCCGCACGCGGCGTGGGTTGTGACAGGTTGGTATCAGAGCCATGGTTGTAGAGATTTAGGATAATTCTTTAATGGATTACCTAGACTACAACCTAAGAATCTCTTATATGTTTAGACATCGTGTCTAAACTCTATCTCCCTTGATTCTTGGAACTTTCTGGTTTACTAAATCTTTTGCTTTTCGTTCTTAGAATGGCTAGCAACAATCATGAAATCTTTCATTTGGCTATTATCATTGCACGACGGATGACTGTTGTATTAGCCAAATTATTATTTGATTCTATTGTACTCTTTGGGCTTTAAGTAGTACTTTAATCATAATCACTATCACTCTGTTGAAAAATTTGACTTCGTTCTTTTCGAACTGATTTCGGATGCCAAACCCAATCTTTTACGAGCACAGAAGGTGCATTAGGAATCATACAATGGAGTGAGTCTGTTGGATACACGTTTGGATACCTTAATTGCCCTAAAGATCAGAATGCCTAAACGGCTGTAAATACTCTTTCAACAATGAACATTGATCTAATGGGATGACGAAAAACCTAACTAGAGAATGAGAAGTTATTCCAAGTATGTCATTGGAAGACTTTAGAGTTCTATTAATCGATCACTACTGCTTTAGGCATGGGATCAGGAAACTTGAAAATAAACTCTAGAACTTAGTCCATATTGAATGGGACAATAAAATTTACCCTACTCGATTTCACGAATTGAGTATACTAGTCCCAATGGTTATTTCACTTCATCACAAACATTGATAAGATCAGTAAAGGAAAATTAGGAGGCAACCTACTACTTTCAAGTTAGCTACTCCCTCTAGCACATCGGGACCAACAAACATGTGAAAGCAAACTACTTCCTACAAAAGGACAACAGTTTGGGTACAATAGATCAAAAGGTGAAATCAAAACTTCTATGAAGGAAACAAAAGAAAGTTAAGAACTTAGTTGAATAGTATACCAGAGATAAGTTCTTAAACTCATACCTATGTGAGAAACCTATAAATGGAATCTCAACTTTTAGGAGACACATGCAACTACCATCATTCCATTAGAGGCATATGTCAGTTATGCGCTCGATGTGAACAATTAGATCATCCAACGACAACTTGCCGGTTAGCTTGAAACCCACCTAGAACAAATACACTATGCCAACTAGTATCAAGGATAGAACCTGTTATGCCTGCAACTCAAGTGCCTACATCAAAAGCCAACATTTTAATCTTAACCCCTATGCTCAAAATGCACCTTCTCCTGTCCTACTTGTTGGTGCATCAGAATCATAAGAGTGAGCTGTTGAAAGAACGGTTTCATGAAATCTTGATTGTCATCAAACACCAATGTTACATCTTGTACCCACTTGGAATACGTTGATTGTGAACATATTCTACAATGTATTCGAGCGATAAACGAATATGTGTTGGGTCTGTTACATAAGGATGTACGTGCACCATGTAACTCTTTGAACTTCATGCTACTAGAAACTATTTCATAGTTCTATCAGAAAACTCAAATTGTTGATCATAGATCATAAATCATAATGAGATCATGAAACTATCAGTGACCCACGATGTCATAATGGGTCTATCAAACTATCGAGCTAAACTGTAAACTTTGAGACGAAATCAATGGTTGATCAACTATCAGAACTATCAAAACTCATGGATCCTGTTAGGATCACATATCATGAACATATTAGAACAAGAAGGGATAGGGAACTTATCCCAGTCAAACTTAGAACTTGTGAACAGAACTCAAAACATTGGAACAAAGTCACAATGAAAACCATGGTTATAACAAGTGAAATCTAACTTGAGCAGAGCTAGAACAAACAATATACCTGAGGTATGTGATCAAATCATGAAAATGGGATCACATATCAAAACATGGAATCTAAAATGAAACTAATAAACTAAACTGGGATTGACATGAGCATATGCACAGAAAGGAAGTTATTTACGTATATTTGATACGTATTCCTTTCAGCCATCACTATCATTCTGTCATTCTTTGAAATACTCTATGCTGTCAGCTATATGTCCTTTAAGATTCTTGAAAACCCTCTAGCAATTTTGATTCGGGTCCAGTTGGGCTATGTCTATAGCTATTCTTGAATGTTGGGAAGATTACAACAACTATCATGTTAACCAAATATGCCTAGATGAAACTGTGAGTCAACATGAGGTGCCAGTCTCAATCAATTTCAAATGAGATAGTCAACTTCACCTCACGAGTCTGACAAACCTTTCAGAAGGCATTGGTAACATCACTTACTCTAAACACATCTTACCTCCACAAGTGGATGTCCAAACTAAATGAACCCTCAAGATCCTAGTAAACACAATGAGAAGCAGTGTTTACAACTTTAATGATAGTTGAATTATATACGCACTTCTTACTTGTTGCAATTCTTTGTAACAATAACCATTACATAGGCATTGAGGGTGTACAACCCAAAGCTCACATAAACCGGAAGATAGAGCTTTTGTACTTTGAACTGAGGTGAGTAAGCCTGAAATTGATACAAGGAACTATCAATGGAAATTATTGTTTCCCTGGATATAAATAAGCTGATCATAGTTGAGCAAGGAACCATGTGAAGGAAAACAGAAGAACTTATGAGACTCCAGGTTACTACGAGGGTAATGCTGGATATGACATTATGGTCAAATACAACTAGATCTGAGTAACAAGATAATCTAACATCAGAAAAACATGGTCCTTTCAAGATTCTAAACAAATTTGGATAAGAAGCATAAAGATTGGGATCATCTCTTAAGCATAACAACCTACAAGATGTGTTTCATGTATAAAACATGGGAAAGTGTTTATCAGATGAATCACAAGTCCATCCTATTGAAGAAATTCGAGTTGAAGATAATCTTCAGTTTGTTGAAGAACCTGTTGAGGTTAGGGATCGAGAAGTCAAGAAACTAAAATGCAGTCGGATACCTATCGTGAAGATCAGATGGAATTCCAAGCGTGGACCTGAGTTCACTTGGGAATGTGAGGATCGTATGAAAGAGAAATATCCTCACTTGTTTTCATAAACAGACAGTCATAAATGAGCACAAATTGAATTTCGGGACGAAATTCCAATAACAGGGGGAGACTGTGACAATTCAAATTTTGCAGGTTAGAATAATATCTCGGAAATAAAGAAAATGAGTGTAAGCGAAATCACGAAACGATGCTCTGATTTCAAGATACGCTGAGTTGAAGATAGCGTTAAATAAGAGATCATATATTTTGAATTTTTCAGGTCTTGAAATTATAACCATTGGAAAGAGCTCGAAAAATCGTGAACGTAGGCGAAAACCGTGCGCGAAACGGAGTTCGTATGCTCCCGGAATCGCGAAACGAAGAAATCCAAAATATCTGAGATTCCCCCATCCGCGCGGTACGCCCGGGAAAGACTCCGAGTTGGGGCGATGCGCCCGAGGTGTCTGGCGGCTGAAAAACGAGTTTTAAGATCAGATTTCGTCCATAACTTGATTTTTCCATTAAAATTCGATCTTTCACACTCAAAAACACCTCCCAAATCATATTTTCATCATCCAAACTCCATTTTGAAAGCTTCTAAACGTCCGGATCGTATCAAGGATCGTATCTACAAGTTCTGATCGTCATTTCTGTCCGAGAAATCCGTCAGATTAGGTAACGGTTCGTTTTTAACCTTCTAACTTGATTTTGATTGGTTATATCTTGTTTTGAACGTAGTGAGATAGTTAGGGTTGTTGATTATTGCCTAGATGATGGCTAGGATTGATCATAAACGAAGAACTCAAACGGTTAAATCCTTGTTTTGAGCCGTTGTAATGTCCGGTTTTCATGAAACCATAATAATGATTATAATGGTTTAAATCATTTGATTGTAACAATGATTGTAATTGTCTTGATCATTTCTTGAAATGCTAGGTTTCATCCAAGTGTTTCAAACTAATGATAAGCATACAGATAATCACCGGAATAACGATCTGATGTTTATGATAACAGTCAGATGAGTACATTGAGCATGGTTATTAAACATATTTTAATATCTCATTCTCATGTTTCATGATACCTAAATGATCAATAACAAGGATTGACTATTCCTAAGCCATAAATTCATCTAGGAAATCGTTAGTGAAATAATCAACAATCAACATCTATTTGATTAATCTGGAAATGTTGTGATTAACTCAGTTAGTCATAAAATTGTTATAGGAAGCATATAGGATTTCCTATCAGCTGAACAACCAGATCATCATCATCCGTATATAACAGTGAGTTTCATAGTTCCCCTTTTAATGTTTTGTTTTCCAAAACTCGGGGTGGAACATGTAGATACATTTTCAGAACATATTTTATCAACTATTGTGAGATCATAGCCCCTTCTCTCTTTCTTTAAATGTTTTTTTTAAAACTCGGGGTGGAACATGTAGACGTTTTTTTTCAAAACATATCTTATCAATCATTGTGAAATCATATATCGTTATCATGAGGAACGTCATGATAAACATTGATCAAATACTATGAAATCATATATCGCTATCATGAGGAACGTCATGATAAACATTTATCAATCACCATGAAACAAATATTTATTAAATCATTAAAAACAAGCGTATCACTTGGGAACTTTGGTTATGTGGAGGCTATTTGGGGTATTCTTCATGTGAACATCATTAACTTGTTATCAAGCCCTTGATAGTACTGGTATGATCATATGCGGGAACTCAAGTATCATTATTACGGCGTTCTAGCGGGTAGCTAGACGTTAGCATTATTCTTACGGCGTTCCGGCGGGTAGCAAGACGTTGAAACTACGGCGTTTGGGGGTCGCCAAACGTTAGCATTATTCTTTAGGTTTGATGATTTACATGCCCAGGTGGATTCAGTTTCAAAGTACCTACTTGATCACTTGTGAATACTATATCATGGAAATCAATGTTTGAACAATCATTTTTAATACTATGAAAGTCTATATTTGAACAATCATTTTACATCAACAAAACCTATGATTCTCACTCAACTATTCGTAGTTGACTTTTTATGCTACATGTTCCAGGTTACAATTCACCCACCAGCTCAAGAATGGTGGATCAAGTACACAGGTAAACCAGAAGTCAAGGAGAGATCTTCAATTATGGCTAAGCAATCATTACGTCACGCGCCATGGATTCCGCACGCGGCGTGGGTTGTGACATACGCCTTAGAATTTTATTTAACCTAATCTTTGTTCATCGTTCAATCTAACCTTTCTGATTATTTGTATCCCTATTTCAGAACGCCACCGCTCAATCGCATTTGTTTCTCTGACGTTGCCACAAAGCTGGTATATATTTAGTCTTGTTTCTTTGTAAGTATGTATGTATATAGTTATGCAGTCTTTTATGTATGTTACGTATGTAGTTATGTATGTGTGTTCTATATGCAATTATGTATGCATGTATGTATAAAATTGTCAAACATGTTTTTTAGATTTAATAAACTATTTCATATCTGTATTTCCTGATTTCGCATCTTTAATCGTGACAAATTTGATCATGTGAACAAACTAAGGTGTGTTGTGTTTGGATGTGTGTTTAAACTAAGCAGTTACTGATACAACAACCTTTCCAATTAAACTTAAAATTTCAGAGCGATGTTTGTGCATGGTGTTTTGCTCTATTGACCCGTTAAAGTGAGTTTTTGGTTCTAAAGAAAATTAAAGGTGTTTGTACAGGGTGTTTTGGTCTAATGACCCATTAAAATGATTTTCGATTCTTAAAACAAATTAAGTGTGAATAAGGTGTATTATGGTTCAATGAAACAGTAAGGTGTGTTTTCTTTTAGGTTCATAAATGATAAATCATTTTAATGATTAATTATGGTATACAACTTGGTCTAATGACAAGTCAAGGTGTAATTTTGAGTCTTTTATCATATTAAAGTATGAAATGGTTATTTGACCCATCAGTTGTACATTAGATTATATAATCATATTTGAAGTTGAAAACGTTTTTTCTGTTTGTAAATTCACATTAAAGTCGACTAATTTTATAATATGGTCAGTATGTTTAGATGGAAAACCTACACGTAATTATAGCGTTAAGGCACTAAATTTGCAAGCTTTTTGCTCAACAGACATAACTTTATCAGAAAATCATAAAGTTTTTATCTTTTTTGTTCTAAAACCCATATATTTGCAACATTATCTTGTGTGATTTTTGTTCCTCACTAATCTTTTGTAAGAATTTGTGATCAGAATTGATATTTAGATAGTTATGCTCCTTATAATTCTGATTGTGTCATATTATATGAAGATTAGGTTATTTGTTTTACACGTTTAGCAGCTTTGATAATCGATTTAGTTAACGTAATTGTTCCCTGGTTATTCCTTATAATATTTTCACCAGATCCTCATGTCTTCAAAGAGGTTGGTTCTGCCATTTTCCTATTTTTCTTTATTTTTTGTTTAATCATTCTATATGTTTTGTAAATAAATCATTTTTTATTTGACTGTATAGTGTTAATAAAATATATGTTTAACAGGTTGTTGTGAAGATGCAAAAGTGGAACTTAACTTTGCCTTTGCAATTGATAGTCCTCCTGGACACCATGCAGAAGAAAACGAACCAATGGGATTCAGCCATTGGTTATGATCAATGTCATGCCATTTTTGTTACAACAATGTCATTGTACATTGTGTTATGATCAGATCTTTATTCTGATATGATATGCTGGCCCTATTACATTTAGAAGTTCACCTTGAATGCTTTTGTGGTACTTTTACAATAGTGCGAGCATGAAAAACATTAAATTTTTAATGAACTTCAAAATCTTAATAGGCCATTTAACTTCTGGCGTGGGAAAAATGATGACAGGTATAGTTGTATTAATTTTATAAATCTTGACCAGTAGCATCTATGCAACAGGAAGGTATGTATGAAGTTCCTTTTGTTTTGTATGTATGTATATGTAGATATCTATATGTATGTGGTATGTTTGCTATATATATCTTTACTATTATATAATAAGTATTGGTGAGATAAACATTCAAGATCTTAAAATTAAGAATAACAACAATCTTACCCAGTATATTCCCACTTTTCAATAGGGTCTGGGGGGAAGGATAGATACAAACCTTACCCCTATCCCAATTGGGATAGAGAGGCTGCTCCGAAAGAGTCCCCGGCTCAAAGTTTTCGTTTGAAGTTGATCATCCCGATGATTTTAACGTTATTTTCACAAAATAATTAAAATAACGTTAAAATTAGTGCACTTTTACTTTTGACCCTTAAGGGTCCACACATATATACATTATATGTGTGCACCGCAAATATGGCGTTATCTTAAAATTAAGAATAATACAAGTTAAGAAGCTTGTGGTACAAACTATTTTTGCTTCAATTCCCACCTGTGTTTTCATCTTTCTTATTTAGATCTAAGTTAAACTCATTTGAATATGCATGAAATTGTCTCTAGGGCTGAGAATGGTATTCTGTTACAACACATAATAGGCCAATGCTATCTTCTTATATGTAAAAATAAAAAGGTTGAATTTCTCAACTTCAAAATGCAAGTTACTTTATCAGAACATACAAAGGTTTTGCACCTTTGTTCTCCAAATTTTGCAACTCTTACACCTGTAAATATAAATGTTAAATGAAAGGGTTTTGGTGATTTAGTTTAACTGCAGGAGGTGCAACATATGAAGCTAGATTGTTTGGTCAAGGAAATGAATCTTTATCTCTCGCTGCCAGGCATATGTTTGTTCATGTCGAGATGATTGATAGCCTATTTATCATGTACTTCTCAATCAGATGCGTTTGTCTGTGGATTAGTTGCAAGAGCTTGTGCATTTGCTATCCTATGTGTAAGTTGTGTAACTAATTAACTAATATAGATGAATGTTAAATTTGAGATTTATATTGATTTATAGGATTATTCAGGAATCAAAGGCGCACAATTGTCATATTCTTAGGTAAATATGCTTTACTTTTTTCATAATTTGCATATTTTCTTACTGTTTTAATCTAAGTGGTTCTGTGAGGATTAGCTATGCCACCAAAATCCTGATTTAGGCAATTTTTGATTCACTTAAATGCCATGATTATGAACAATTCAAATGATGTTGCAAGTGTTTTGGATGCTCATTTAAGGTAACATGCTGCAAAACCATAGGTCTACATCTTTCATGATTTGAGTAATACAACTTTAAATCATATTTTACTGGTATAATGTTTTAAAACATGTTATATTTGTTTTCATATTTGCAGAACCGTAGATAGCCTTGGTGTGTTTGGAGCAACACCATGGTTGTGGACTGTGGTTGCCCTTTTCTTGCTTAATCATAAGTAAATCCTATGTTCTTCCATTAGTTGTTCCATTAATTGTTTTGGTAGTAATCTTATTTTGTTGTTTATATGTTGAATTGCTATGATTAATTTTTGTTTTTTATTTGTTGAATTGTTACAATGATTTTATTGTTCGATTCTAATTTATTTAGTGCTTCGTTAGTAATCTTATTTATGATGACTTTTTTTTCTCTTCTGTCACAAACAATTGGTCATAAAAAGAAAACTAGCAGACATGTTATACAAAAGAATTGATAAATTTAAAGAAAACGAGTTACCCGGTGGTGGTGGTGTTGCTGGAACACAAATCTTTCCTCTTACAACAAAATGGTTACACCTGCTATAAGCTTATGCCATCATCTATTAATATGAATATAATAATTTCAAGATTCTACTGATTTATGGACTGTGTATGTTTGTTTGTTAATTTCAAGATTCTTTTATTATGTTCTTGATTCACATATCAAAAGAAATCGGGTTCTCCACATCTATTTCAAGATCCATGTTATGATTTTTTTGCTTGATTTCAATTTTGATGATATATGTTTGTACATGTACCTGCAGGAGGATGCTATAGACATCCCAATAAGCAACTATATAAGCAACACCAAAAACAAGATCTTTGTTCTAACTCACTTTAATTTCGTTTCACTTAATCGTCACATTTCCTATAATTACTTTGGAAATGGTGTGAATTTTGGGAATGGTTTTGTGGAGGTGTGTTCTAAATTTTATAAATATCAATTGTCAGCATGAGATTACGGTTCTTGTTTGCTTGATGATAGTATCTTGTGAAATGGGAATTAATTGGTTCCAAGGAACTGCAGACATGGGTTTTTGAGGTATTTTTGTGTGATAATTCATTTTACTGATTACCCAAAAAAACTTCAATTTAATGTATCTATTAATGCCATATTCATTGTTTCTTTGTTGGCTTTTTTGATCAATGTAGGATGCAAAGAACAAGGACATCGAGGATATACTAATATTGTCAGGTGGACTATCTGAACCTTTTGCAAGTATGCATATCAATATATCATTCAACTTTTAGCACCATGAAATGAAAAACAAGTAATTTGTTTGAAATGTACAACGAAATCACATCAACGTTTCTTGTGTGCCGGTTGGTGAAAGGTCTATATTTAAAGAATCAGTAACCATATTTATGCACATTTCAAAATAACTAATTAAAAGTAAGGTCTTTTTGTCCATTTTATGTATTAATTTTTTGAATAGTTGTGTTTTCCATTCCAAATATCCTAACACTCAAACATCTGATCATTTAACTACACAAATTTAAGAACAAAAACACATTCAAACACCATTTGTTCATCTCACACCACCCTTTTTATTACAACCGATTATCTGAGTTTCATTTTTTTTATAATCACTTTGATATCGGACATCCCAGATACCCTCAAGTAGTTTATTATCTTTTAATTTTTAATTTTTATTTGAGATTATAGACATGTTTGCATTGGTTATTTTGATCATCTGTTAAAAGACACGTCAACATATGGTAAAAACTTGCAGAATAGACTAAGGCGGTTTCACATGTTAGTTTTGCCATATTTTATATTTCTCTCATTCGTTATATGAATGAAATTTTGACTATACAATTTATGTTTTTGCTCTTGTTGGTAGATTAATGAAGAGGTTGCAAAACAATAAGAAGCTTTGAGGATAAAGTACAAGGAGATCCAGCACATGTAGCTTTTCTTATGTACACGAGTATCATCTTTATTTCTGTTCGATTTTTGTAATGTGACAATAAAGTGTTTTGGTATACATTATATTAGGTTTAGGCAATTTTGGTTCATAAATCTTTAAAAATGGGTTTGAACTGGTTTACATTTTTAAAGAAATTACGTATTCAGGGTGAGTCATGCATGATTTTTTTATATATCTAGGACCATAATTCATCCTGTATTAAAATAAATTTTTAAGAGGAGGGTGTTACATTTCGCGACTTGGAAATTGGTCACGCCGCTGCAACGCGCGGGTTTTCAACTAGTATATATATATATATATATATATATCTTTATGCCAACAAATAGAAATGTTATAAATCATTTTTTATAAACTTTATAAAACTTTGAAATATTATATAAAAAAAACAGAAATATTTATTTCAATGATTTATTTGTGTTAAACAAAAATTCCTAATTTTATTTTAGCATTTAATTAACACAGTTTTTAATTAAATAAAAAAATGGAAAAACTTTATATGGTTATGTTCAATAATTATATGCTATTCTAAATTATTATTTATAAATTCATAAAACTATACTTTAAGACACTATTAATAATCAGTAAGCTTTACAACAACAGCAGCAGCAACAACAACAACAATAACAATTATTATAATTGTTATAATTATTTCAAAGGTATTCTTCATTATTCAAAAAAATCTTAATAAATACTAAAATGAATACTTTCACCCATATAATCATTAAACCTTATATTTTAAATTAACAACACATGGATGGGATTAGTCAAATGCTAGGTAGCCTCAAATTCAAAAAGAATATTTATCTATTTATTTGATAAATAAGTAAAACATTCCAACTTAATACCATTCAAAGTTTCAAACATAGACATTTAATATAGGACTTCCATTAGGATGTCATAAATTCTAAGACATCAAAAACTTAAACTTTAGAATACTAAGACTCATTGTTACTCAATCTTCAGGGTGATTGATCTTTGCTTCTTCAAACATTACTCAAAGCTTTAAGAAATAGCTTCTAATCAATTCAAGTGAGATTCACTCATACTCCCTCTTTTACTTTTGTATTTAGGGATGTTACATATGTTCTACCAAACCTTGTTATTCTAGAGTCAAAAATCAAAATAGATGCAAACTATTTGTCTAAGTTGTTTGACTTATGTGCTTAGTATGCATACTTGTTTATATTCAATGTATTATCATGTTATTCAATGTGTTGTGAATGTTACTAGTAGCCCTGCAATATAGTTTAGGATATTATATATTGCAAAGGTGAAAGAGCCTAAAATCTATGTGACTAGTAGTCTTTGGCTCTTTGCACAATAACTTTGGTTATTGAAAAATGCTAAGGTGAAAGAGCCTAAATTCAATTGTTGTAACTAGTAGCCTTTTTTTAATGATTTGTGTCATTAATTAGTAAAGGTGAAAGAGCCAAAACTCATGTTAAACTTGTAGTATACTTGCTTTATGTCTTATTGATTTAGACTTTGTTTGCATTTAAACTTTTAAACATATTCTTATATATATACATTAAACGGTATGGGTAATTCACAAACTATTCATATAGTTAACCCAAATTTATTTTACATATGTAACATGTTGATATGAAGACTGTGACAAAGACATAGGATAAGCATAGTGGACTTAGTTAATTTAAATAATGTTAGATTCTCAGTTGTAATGTATTTCATTGTAATTCTTTAAATGTATGTAATGATGCCTTGTATTCAATGAATGTTTGTTTAGTGTTAATAATGAATGCCTTAAATATTCAAACTTATTAATAGCACCATGAGCTAATGAACAGTCAAGCTCGCGCCCCGACGTATTTCGCTTTCGGTCGGGGTGTGACAATTTGGGTTATATTTCTTAGTCGGTTCGAGTTTCAAATAGGGTTTAAAACAATAGTTGAAAACAAATCAATCACACGTGTAAGAGTTTTTTGTAGTGAAAATTCCACCTTATATCTTCGAGTCATGTAAGAAAAAACTCTTGGTTTAATCCACTTTCGGTTTCAATTGACCCACAACTAATATTTTTTTGGGTTTTTGGATTTAAATACTCCCAACTTTGATCTCTTGGCCAGCAATACTCCCAATTGAGGAAATTTTTACTAGCACTTCCAACTTTCAAAACATTTTCCATTGGCACTCCAAAACCGATTTTTTTAATGACGTGGCACCTGTTTTGGAGTGCCAATGGAAAATGTTTTGAAAGTTGGGAGTGCCGGCAAACATTTCCTGAGTTGGGAGTATTGCCGGCCAGTAGGTCAAATTTTAGAGTATTTAAATCCAATAACCCTATTTTTTTCTACTTTTTCTCTCTTAGTTTCTAGAAGAATATATTCCCTTTTACTAGAAGCACAAACCACGTTCATCAAAGTAACTACTTTTTCGGTTTCTCAAAACCATGTTCTAGAAGAATATATTTGCTTATCAATTTCTCAACACCCGTTTGTTTTCTTGCAATCATCACAACGACAAACTAAAGTTGATAAGCAAAATAGTGTACATAATATGCTGATTTATTTTCTTTCAAAATCTTTGCTTTCAGACTATTAAACGCAACACACATATTGCTTGGCAAACATATGCATGGTGAGTTTAATAGTCCATCATATCTTTGACCTTTAAAGTTTCAAACTCAAATTTATTTAGCAAAAAAGGGTCAATCGATGGCTTTAAAATTAGCGCTGGAGGCGACGAAAATTAAAAGGAAGGAGTCAAGCATCAATATGCAATTAAGCATTATTCAATTTATGGGCTGCAATTATGCATTATGAGTTCAAGTTATGGAGCTCCTCTTTATGGATCTTTATTTCATTAATGGGTTGCCCCCAATTTTATATATATATTAGGCACAAAATTTAATCACTTCAATTTTTTAATAAAGAATATGGCTTGTATGGGTGCCTTCCCTCCTATATATAACTAGAATTCCCGCGTGTTACCGCTGGAATTCCGCTACGATTCTCAATATTAGAATGCCGACCTACTACAAAAATAAGTATTTGCTACGGTCAAATCCGTAGCTAACATTCATTATGCTATGAATTTGTTACGGATTTGGTCCGTAGCCACAAGTCTCGTTGCTAATTTAGTTTGCTATGAATTTTGCTACGAAAAATATTTTTGTAACGGTTTTAGATACAAAAAGAGACGTCGCTACTTTAGATACGAATTTTGCTACGGAAATGTTATCTACGGCGATCGCTACAAACTTTTAGCTACGAATTTTTAGCAGTGGAATTTTGCTACGGATTTTTAGTTACCGATTTTGCTACCAATTATTTGCTATAGATTCTGCTATGAATTGGTTACAAACATGTTCTACAATGTTTGCTTCCGATTTTGCTACGGAGTTTAGCTATGGATTTTGTAATGAGTTTTTATTAGTTTTTTGTTACTAATTTAGCGACGGATTTTAAGGTTTTCGCTACGAATTTAGCTACGGATCATATACGAAAATTTTTAATATTTTCATTTTTTTATAACATTTTTCATTTATTACCTGTAACATTATATTTAAAATTCAACAAATATATACAAATGATCCTAAATATAGATATCTAAACCAAATAAAATAAAAAGTTAACTAATCCAAATTTAGCATACAATTCAGATCCAAACCATCAGAAACAAAACTTTAATATTCGCATTATAGGGTTTCTCAACATAAACTCATATCTTAACTTGGTGGAAGGTTTTGTTGGTTTTTTAACAACAATTGAAGTTTCTCGTTCATTTTAGCATATAACGTTGCATTTTCTTTAATTTTCTCCATCATAGGTTGTTTCTTTACTTTATCTTGTTTAATGTGTTCTTTCAATCGTGCACCTATAATTAACATATTAGCACAACACCTTTAATTACATTAATATAAAATACATTATTTACTCATTTTAACAAATTACACGTATGCATGTTCCATTCGGTCTAACCTGTTGACATTTATTTTCACCTCACATATTACAATTTGCAAATAAAACTAGTAAGATAAACAATATTTGAATGTCTTGTGAAAGCCAACTCTTTGCTAAACACTAAATCCTTTTACTTTTAACAAACTTGGAAGTAAAACAAGGTGTAGACTGTGTAGTCAGTAACATGCTTAGCCTAGTACTTGCATAGAGATCTAACTCACAACTATATATATGGCAATATTCCATCACGTTTAAGTCAGATTCATGTTAGCATTTTGCAAGACTTAATGTTTTCATAAATTTTTACATTATTTCACCAGATATGACACTTTAATTTTAACAGAGTACTTCTATTTCTCATCCCTGTGAACCCGTTTGAGACACTTTGGTATGCTACCTAAGATATTGTTAAACTAGAGGTCCAAAATCTGAAGTCTCTTGGGGAACCAAATCAATGGGCCCATACCGAAAGAAATAGGTGAAAGTTCTACAGTAGAGTCATTGTAACTACAGGCGGCAACCTGAACCGGAACCAGTCATGCCCGAACCAGTGGGTACAAACGGGTACGGTTTTTCAGACAAATTAGAACCGGAACCGAAACCGGAACTGGTTCCACCTGTACCCGGCCAAAACCCGAACCGGAACCGGTCAAAAACCGGTTGAAACCCGAAACTGGAACCGATTGGAACCGGAACCGGTTGCAAAAAATACCCGATTTGTGCACCTCTAATTGTAACTTGTAAGTAAAGATTCTTGCATGACATTTTTATATAGAGGTCCGGCCCTATGGGCCAATCAACCCAATCTAGAACTTAGGGCCTCCAAAACATACAAGACATCCTATTTTTTATATTTTTAGGCTTATTACACATATATTTATTTGTTGGGCTAGAAAAATCGCTGGGCCCGCTAAAAACTGACTGAAGGGAAGGCCTGCAATATTGAGTAATAGTGTAATACTGTAATACGTCTAAGATATGGGTGGGCCGGTAAATAGGTAATGCAAGAACATTTCACTCTTCAGAAAAGGAAAGTAGCTAGCGTTTTGGGCAACAAGCGTCTTTCGGTCAGTCGGTCTCTGCAGGTGATTGCCGATTTTTCGATTGGTGTATGTATCTTGGAGATGGAGCGGAGTTACGGACGCCTCTGACCGCCCGCCTGCCGCCTGCCGCACTACCCCTTCTGCACTACCTTATAAGCGACATTCTTCAATCTGACAACTGGGAGACCATTCTGCCATACTCATAGGTAATTAGAAAGCTAAACCCACATGTAGTTCATATGTTGTTTCAAGAACCCCAGATGAGTATTCAATCAAATTCCAGAGATATTACATTTTTAGACATTATTCTATGCAATTATAACTTTTATGGTTGTGTCAATCTTCTAATTGATGTCATAAGTGCAGTCCCGATGCTGATTTTTGATTAGTTGTAAGTGGCTATAAACAAAGTTTTGATTTTTTATGTTGATAGATGTAAAATTAAGGGTTTGCGAGATGAAGTTTTCATTCTATGTCTGATTTTTATACTCTTATGCAACAGAGTTTTCTCACCATCTTTTTCTTCCACAGGTCTTGATAAAATTTGTCACACCCCCAAATTCCCACTCGTGGTGTATGTCCACGTGGATGTGACGTGTCCAGAATCACAGCTCAAGGTCATATAGAACACCTCTATATGCGTATACAAATACAATGTTCGACACATACACTTGACAAAATAGTTTGCAGCGGAATAATAGTTATCATATCATATTGCAGCGGAAATCAAATGTTTGACATAATGCAGCGGAAAAAGTAAGTAATTAAACACAACATTGTTTAACAGAATAAAAGTAAATTGTTTTCAAAATGACATGACAGAATGCATGTAAGTTCCTAATGCTCGTCCCTTAATTTGTGCATTCCTGTCCTCACGCTAGCCGCGCTAGTTACCTGAGAATACAAGTTAGAAAAGTGTCAACACAATGGTTGGTGAGTTCACAGGTTTTGATAAACATAGGTAGTAAGTCAGAAATCATGTGTCATACTGTTTATTAAATGTTAGTCCCGAGCCCTAGGCTCCAAGTGTCAGTGCGTCACTACCGAAACTAGACTTGTTAGTCCTTGCCTCCGCTATGTCTCGTAATAACATAGCAAGATAGGTCGAGATTTCACGTGTTATGACCTCCCGTCAACATTTTCGCCACGCGGGGCTCGTCACACCCAAATAGATCTATTCAAACTCACCTCGTTGTTTATACATTAACGGTAAGACTTTGCGAGGGCTTAATTACGATACAACACTTATGTTTGTCCAATAAACCAGCATACACAATTTGTTTGTACAAGTATAAATGTTTGACTCGATTCAACAAGTATTCTCCCCCTATTTGAAAAGTTTATAAAAGAGTTAAAGAGGGGCCGTAAACTCACCTTAGTGATATGAACAAATGTAAGCGTAAGCTCCTGAAGTAGTACGCGCGTCGGTCACCGGCAACCTATATCGTATATTGTACGTGAGTTCGTGTATGTGACTGTACTAGTGTTCGTGTTAGTGCTCGTGTTTGTGCCCAACAACCCTTGGTTGTTCATGTTTGTCCGTGTCGGTCCACAATGACCGTGTTTGCTCGTGTTGGTCCACATTGACCGTGTTTGACCGTGTCAAGTCAACGACCCGTTGGTGAACCGTGTGACGGTTTGTGAATCGTGTAGCAACGTGTAAGTGCTCTTCGTGTGCAAAACGCGTAAATCGCGTCTATGGACAACTTACTATTCATAGTAAGTTTCCATTTATGGAAAGTTCACAAAGCATAACGGTTTTATAGTTCTAGCATGTTTAATAGTCCTACGGGATCATGTTAACACATAGCATATCATCATACGGATTCACATAAGTCGTTTATAACATGTTAGTGCACAAAAGTTTCCTAAAATGGAAAGTTTCCATTTATAGCATACGTGATATCGGAAACCATCTAACTTAGCATCTAATCAACATATTATGTCATAACAAGTCATCTAGCATGTTCAAATCATACAAAATGTTCTCGAGTCGGTTTTTGTAACAATAAAGTTACTAAATATAGTAACTTTCTAGTTTTGCATAGAAATAACCATTTTAACATTTCTAAACCAATTTTCATATCACCAATCATCATAATAAATCCTTTAACAACATTTAATCATGTCAACATAACCAAATTCATCATCTATCAACCTTTTGACCCAAAAAGTTACTAAAAATAGTAACAATGCCAAATATGACTACAAACATCATCAAAACCATTTTCTAACAAATCAAATCATCATATTATCATCCTAACAACAATTCTACATACATGCATGCTCATTATTTCCACCAAATCATTCACTTGTAACAATAAAGTTACTATTAATAGAAAGATTCATAAAAATCATAGTTTTAGCCATTTTAACATCATCTAAACATGTAATCATCCTTCAAGATCATCAAGGAACATATCTACCTACTGAAAATCATTCCACATGCTATGGATCATACATGCATGGCGATATATTATCACAAAACATCATTTTAAGCATCAAGGTTCATACTCCTCATCATAGATCATCACAGACCATCATCTAAACACTTTAGATCATCATAAAACACTTTAAAATCAACAAACCCAGAAGTAAATCTCGTGCATGTGCACTATAGGTGCTTGCATGTGTGATTCATGTATTGCATGTGTGTGTAGTGATGATGTTAAGCTACAAGGAGTGTATGACTACCTTCTATAGCTTCAAAGGTCCTGAGATGATGGTGGAAACAGGCTCTAGAGCTCCTGGACAGCAGGTTTGAGTGAGAACAAGGAGGCAATGGTGGTGGTGTGAGCTCCAATGGATCTTCCAAGCCTTCTAGTGGTTCCTCCAAGCTTCCAAAGCTTCAAGAAAGGTCTTCAATGGCTTCCAAAGTGTCAATCAAGGTGTTTCAGGAGTTTGGGAAGGAGAGTGGCCGGAGTGTTGAGTACAAGCTTGGTTAAAATGAATGTGTAGGTGTGATGATGGGTTTTGGAAGTTTAAAAAGGTGATTTTGCGAATCTGGCGCCCCAGGCGTATCGCCTGGCGTGGGGGGACATCTCCCGTCGTTACGCGTGGATGGCCAGTCATCCGGGACGCCTTTCGTGTCTCGCGCGCATCGCCCGAAATGGGCGCTTCGGGTCAGGCGTACCGCCTGGCCCATATGTAAGGCCCAATAAGCCAATTTTGTTGTTCTGGGCCCATTCTCGCCCGTTTCTCGACTGTAGGACATCATTGAGCGTCGTTTGGCCACCATTAGTCAATTATTAGCCATAATTGACTTGTGAAGTGTTTCTGTGTTTAAGTGTTGTGATGTTCACCAACGTTCGTGTGTTTTGACACGTGAGTGCAGTCTCCCGATAATTTCTCGAATTATCTAGTCATGTGTGAGTGTTCGTACTGTCGTGCCACGTGTCACACCAAATTAAGCTAATTCTAGTTCCACATGTACATAATGTATTTAAATAAACATTTAAATAAAATCAAAGCTGACTTGGAAATTACGGGGTGTCACATCCTCCCCTTGTTAGAAAGAATTTCGTCCCGAAATTCAACTCGTGTTGTCAGTGTTTGTCTGTTCCGCGAACAGGTGTGGGTACTTTTGTTTCATCTGGTCTTCACGTTCCCACGTGAATTCCGGTCCTCATCGCGAATTCCATCGCACTTTCACAATCGGGATCTTGCTGAGTTTGAGCTTCTTGGTTTCCCGGTCCATAATTTCCACCGGTTCCTCAACAAAGTTCAATTGTTCGTCGATTTGTATCTCCTCGAGAGGAATAACAAGTGTCTCATCAGATAGGCACTTCTTGAGATTCGAGATGTGGAATACGTTGTGCACGCTGCTCAGTTCAACTGGCAGGTTCAGTTCGTAGGCTACAGGGCCTATTCGTTTTGTAATCTCGAACGGTCCAATGTAACGAGGGTTCAACTTGCGTCGTTTGCCAAACCGAATGACTCCCTTCCAGGGCGAGACCTTGAGTAACACTCTGTCTCCCACCTGGAATTCTAACGGTTTGCGTCGTTTGTCAGCATAGCTTTTCTGTATGTCACGAGCTGCTGCCATTCGCTTGCGTATTTGCACGATCTTTTCAGTCGTTTCGTGCACAAGTTCTGGGCCGGTCAGTTGGCTGTCTCCAACTTCCGCCCAACAAATGGGTGATCGACACTTACGTCCATAGAGTGCCTCGAATGGTGCAGCTTGGATGCTAGAGTGGTAGTTGTTGTTGTACGAAAACTCAACTAATGGTAGATGAGTTTCCCAGCTATTCCCAAAGTCAATAACACATGCCCGGAGCATGTCCTCCAGTGTCTGTATGGTTCGCTCACTCTGTCCGTCCGTCTGCGGGTGGTAAGCGGTACTCATATCCAATCTCGTGCCCAAAGCCTTATGCAAAGACTTCCAGAAGTGCGACGTGAATCGACTGTCGCGGTCAGATATAATCGAGATTGGCACTCCATGTCGAGTGACCACTTCCTTTATATAGATGCGGGTGAGCTTGTCCAACTTATCAGTCTCTTTGATGGGTAGGAAATGTGCGGACTTTGTCAGTCGGTCTACGATAACCCAGATGGTATCGCAACCACTTGCCGTCTTAGGCAGTTTAGTTATGAAGTCCATGGAGATCTGCTCCCATTTCCACATTGGTAATTCCGGTTGCTGAAGTAACCCTGATGGCTTCTGGTACTCTACTTTAACCTTTGAGCACGTTAGACACTTACTCACGTAGGTTGCTATTTCGGCTTTCATGTTCGGCCACCAGTAAGTTGTCTTCAGATCATGATACATTTTGTCAGAGCCCGGATGTATGGAATACCGGCTCTTGTGTGCTTCGTCCATCACTACTTCTCTCAATCCCCCGTAGCGTGGAATCCAAATTCGGTCTATCAGATAGTAGGCCCCATCGTCTTTTACCTTCAATTGCTTATCCATGCCCCGCATGGCTTCAAGGGTGAGATTTTCAGCTTTTAGGGCTTCTTGTTGTGCGATTCGTATTTGATTTGGCAGTTCAGAATGAATCGTGAGTTGTAGGGCACGCACGCGTTTTGTTGTTTCCTTCCAGCTCAACGCGTCGGCCACTACGTTGGCTTTACCGGGATGGTACTTGATAGCGCAATCATAATCGCCTATGAGTTCAACCCATCTTTGTTGTCTCATGTTTAGCCCTTTCTGATCGAAGATGTGTTGTAGGCTCTTATGATCGGTAAAAATAGTGCACTTTGTGCCATACAAGTAATATCGCCAGATCTTCAAAGCGAACACCACTGCTCCCAACTCAAGGTCATGAGTCGTGTAGTTTTTCTCATGCACCTTTAGTTGTCGTGAAGCGTATGCTATCACTTTCTCACGTTGCATCAACACGCAACCAAGTCCTTGTTTCGATGCGTCACAATACACCACGAAGTCATCGCATCCTTCCGGTAAGGATAGGATGAGTGCAGTACATAGTTTCTGCTTCAACAAGTTGAAAGCAGTTTCCTGTTTGTCTCCCCAGTCAAACTTCTTGTCCTTATGAGTCAGGGATGTCAATGATTGAGCAATCTTCTAGAATCCTTCAATGAATCTCCGACAGTACCCGGCCAGACCTAGGAATTGTCGCACCTCAGTCGGAGTCTTGGGTGCTTCCCAGTTTTTGATGGCTTCGATTTTGGCTGGGTCTACGTGTATTCCCCGCTCATTAACCACGTGTCCAAGGAATTGGACTTCACGAATCCAAAAGTCGCATTTCGAAAACTTTAAGTACAGTTGCTCTCTCTTTAGTAGTTCCAAGACTAACCTTAGATGTTTGGCATGTTCCTCCCGATCCTTTGAGTAAATCAGTATGTCGTCGATGAATACTATCACGAATTTGTCAAGGTAAGGCTTGCACACTCTATTAATGAGATCCATGAATACAGCTGGTGCGTTGGTCAGTCCAAAGAGCATAACCAAGAATTCGTAGTGTCCGTATCGGGTTCTGAAGGCTGTCTTAGGAATATCGTTCTCCTGTATCCTTAGTTGATGGTATCCTGATCTTAAATCGATCTTCGAATAGTAGCTTGACCCTTGCAATTGGTCAAATAGATCATCTATTTGTGGCAACGGGTATCGGTTCTTGATCGTCACCTTGTTCAGCTCTCTGTAGTCGATACACATACGGAATGATCCGTCCTTCTTCTTCACGAACAAGACCGGTGCTCCCCAAGGTGAGAAGCTTAGTCTGATAAATCCATTGTCTAACAGTTCCTGAAACTGGTGAGACAGTTCTTGCATCTCAGTTGGTGCCAATCGGGATGGAGCTTTTAGCAATCGGTGCTGCTCCTGGTGTGAGGTCTATTTGGAATTCGACTTGTCGTTTCGGAGGCATTCCGGGTAGATCCTCGGGAAACACTTCGGGAAAATCGCGGACCACAACGATGTCCTCAATCTTCCGTTCCTTCCTTGGTTGTTCTGTGATG
Organism: Mikania micrantha; assembly: GCA_009363875.1. Taxonomy (NCBI): domain Eukaryota; kingdom Viridiplantae; phylum Streptophyta; class Magnoliopsida; order Asterales; family Asteraceae; genus Mikania; species Mikania micrantha. The sequence continues at coordinate 9,949,637 of CM018697.1, read as the reverse complement.
AGGGCTAGTATTGGGGTGTATCCCTTCTGCAGATACTTGCTCGCTTACATACATGATATGATGTTTGATGGTATTCTCCGTCGTTCTTCCCTGGATCGAGAGTTGTTCTCCGTCTTGCAACGTCACTCGCATGATCTACTTGTTACATGCAATCTCAACTTGGTTTGTAGTTAGCCGGTCTGCTCCATGACTTCATCGAAGCTCCCGGCAGTCACCGGTATTAAATCGATTTTGGGCTCGTGATTGGCCAAAACCATGGCGCATCCTCGGAAAACGTGTTGCGTTTCGATCAACTGGTCGTCGGCTATCCTTATGGCATACTTATAATCTAGTGGTGTTGAGGTAACATCAAGCGATTTACTGAATTCACTAGATACAAAAACTCCTATCGGCCCCGGTATTAAATAATATGCTTGCATATTTAAAGGAACGTACCGGTTATGATGTTGAGATCATTCTTAGCTTTTCCGGATTCAATTACGTATGCCTTATCCCTTGCAGCGTCGCCTCCTGCTCTCTTGTTTTGTGGACAGTCTCGTCGTATGTGGCCAGGCTGGCCACAGGTGAAGCATCCCCTTTGTGGTGTCACCTTACCTGCTTTTGACCTCGGGTTGGCACGACACTCCCTCGTAATATGCCCATTTTTCCCACATCTAGTACACTTGATCCTATTGCATGGGCCAAAGTGATGGTATGAGCATTTGTTGCACTTGGGGTAGTTACCTTGGTATACTTTCTTGCCTTGTGCATCAGATTGAGTGGCCGCAAAGACTTTTGCTGGTGCGGGGAGATGCTGGGTTGATTGTTGTGGTGAGAAGGTCCTGTCGTTACTTGGTTCCCACTTCCGCTTGGTCCCTTGGGGCTTCAGGTGTTCACCCCTCTTGGGTAGTTTACCCTGTGCTACTGCTTGGTTGGTCAGACAATGAGCCAAACAAATAGTGGGTTGAATGAGCGTGGGGTCTTTCGTAGTAACCAAGCCTTGGATCTGTTCAGGTAATCCACTGATGTATTGTTCAATCTTTTTGTATTCCGGAGTCACCATTTCCGGATATTGTTTACACATCTCGTGGAATCGAGCGGTGTATTGATCAATCTCGGATCCCTCCATCTTGTGAATCCAGAATCCCTCCAGTTGTTTGATTTCGTTTCGAGGACAGTATTCTTCCTGCAACATCTTGACAAAGTTTTCCCACGGGATGGAGTTAGCAGTCTCCAGACTTAGTGTTTGAATGTGCGAATTCCACCAAGTGAGTGCATGTCCTTCCAAAGTTCCGGTAGCAAATTTTACTTTATTTTCTTCAAAACACCTGCTCATGCAGGAGATTGACTCAACCTCCTTAATCCATTGGAGCAGTCCTACCGCTCCTTCCGATCCCTTGAATATCTGAGGTTGGTAGCTAATGAAGGTTTTGAATGAACATCCCTTTGAGTTGTTGTTGTGAGTCTCGTTGCTTGCCTCACTGTTTAGGCGTGCAATCTCGTAATCCGCAATGGCTTTTCTAACCCGCTGGTCTACCATAACTTCGATAGCCGCAGAACTGATTGATAGGTTGTCTGTATGCACATTCGTTCCTCGACCAGCCATTTGTAATGTCTATATACAATAGATATTGTATTACCAATCGTTAGAGATAGTTGGGTGTTAGTATGTGCAGAGGGAAAATTTGCCATTTTCTTCAAAAGTACAGTAATAAGTTTCATAACATTATTATTACCAAAATGATTCGTATGAGCATAGCTTGCTCATGTAGTTTCTAGCAGTACTAAATTCAATAGGGAGATGAACTACTCAGTGTAAGTAGTGGGGTTCAGATCTCCACTAGCAGCGGTGTGCTACCCAGTTTCCCTAATGGTGTAGCTTTCTATCTGAATTTGCCAGAATTCATATGTACCTATAAATTCAAGATTACGTTGGCCACCATAATCGTCAATTTATCTTACACAGTCATTCTAGTTCCTTCAATATGAAGCTAGTGATCACCGTAGTGCTCGAGGTTCCTCTTCGAAGTGTTGTCACTAAGGGTCTAGTCCGCGAGTGTACGTCAGGTGCCCAAGAATGGAGATTGGGAAAAGCGTTCGATTTGAGTTAGATCGTGCTAGTGTAGTCTCCTTTCTCAATCTTGTGTTCGTCCTTTCACTAATCCCATCACACAGTTCTCATGTGTATTCGGATGTGGATACCCGCTAAGGGTTCCAAAGGTATGCTTGTAGGCATCTGATAAAATCACAAAGCATATTGCTAAACTATGCACATAGTGTGCTGTGCGAAACTAGTGTAGTGTCTAATGTTGAGCAATGGCTATAGTCTAAGTTTACTACATGAAAACCTAGTTCTCTATAACCAAGGCTCTGATACCAGTCTGTCACACCCCCAAATTCCCACTCGTGGTGTATGTCCACGTGGATGTGACGTGTCCAGAATCACAGCTCAAGGTCATATAGAACACCTCTATATGCGTTTACAAATACAATGTTCGACACATACACTTGACAAAATAGTTTGCAGCGGAATAATAGTTATCATATCATATTGCAGCGGCAATCAAATGTTTGACATAATGCAGCGGAAAAAGTAAGTAATTAAACACAACATTGTTTAACAGAATAAAAGTAAATTGTTTTCAAAATGACATGACAGAATGCATGTAAGTTCCTAATGCTCGTCCCTTAATTTGTGCATTCCTGTCCTCACGCTAGCCGCGCTAGTTACCTGAGAATACAAGTTAGAAAAGTGTCAACACAATGGTTGGTGAGTTCACAGGTTTTGATAAACATAGGTAGTAAGTCAGAAATCATGTGTCATACTGTTTATTAAATGTTAGTCCCGAGCCCTAGGCTCCAAGTGTCAGTGCGTCACTACCGAAACTAGACTTGTTAGTCCTTGCCTCCGCTATGTCTCGTAATAACATAGCAAGATAGGTCGAGATTTCACGTGTTATGACCTCCAGTCAACATTTTCGCCACGCGGGGCTCGTCACACCCAAATAGATCTATTCAAACTCACCTCGTTGTTTATACATTAACGGTAAGACTTTGCGAGGGCTTAATTACGATACAACACTTATGTTTGTCCAATAAACCAGCATACACAATTTGTTTGTACAAGTATAAATGTTTGACTCGATTCAACAAGTATTCTCCCCCTATTTGAAAAGTTTATAAAAGAGTTAAAGAAGGGCCGTAAACTCACCTTAGTGATATGAACAAATGTAAGCGTAAGCTCCTGAAGTAGTACGCGCGTCGGTCACCGGCAACCTATATCGTATATTGTACGTGAGTTCGTGTATGTGACTGTACTAGTGTTCGTGTTAGTGCTCGTGTTTGTGCCCAACAACCCTTGGTTGTTCATGTTTGTCCGTGTCGGTCCACAATGACCGTGTTTGCTCGTGTTGGTCCACATTGACCGTGTTTGACCGTGTCAAGTCAACGACCCGTTGGTGAGCCGTGTGACGGTTTGTGAATCGTGTAGCAACGTGTAAGTGCTCTTCGTGTGCAAAACGCGTAAATCGCGTCTATGGACAACTTACTATTCATAGTAAGTTTCCATTTATGGAAAGTTCACAAAGCATAACGGTTTTATAGTTCTAGCATGTTTAATAGTCCTACGGGATCATGTTAACACATAGCATATCATCATACGGATTCACATAAGTCGTTTATAACATGTTAGTGCACAAAAGTTTCCTAAAATGGAAAGTTTCCATTTATAGCATACGTGATATCGGAAACCATCTAACTTAGCATCTAATCAACATATTATGTCATAACAAGTCATCTAGCATGTTCAAATCATACAAAATGTTCTCGAGTCGGTTTTTGTAACAATAAAGTTACTAAATATAGTAACTTTCTAGTTTTGCATAGAAATAACCATTTTAACATTTCTAAACCAATTTTCATATCACCAATCATCATAATAAATCCTTTAACAACATTTAATCATGTCAACATAACCAAATTCATCATCTATCAACCTTTTGACCCAAAAAGTTACTAAAAATAGTAACAATGCCAAATATGACTACAAACATCATCAAAACCATTTTCTAACAAATCAAATCATCATATTATCATCCTAACAACAATTCTACATACATGCATGCTCATTATTTCCACCAAATCATTCACTTGTAACAATAAAGTTACTATTAATAGAAAGATTCATAAAAATCATAGTTTTAGCCATTTTAACATCATCTAAACATGTAATCATCCTTCAAGATCATCAAGGAACATATCTACCTACTGAAAATCATTCCACATGCTATGGATCATACATGCATGGCGATATATTATCACAAAACATCATTTTAAGCATCAAGGTTCATACTCCTCATCATAGATCATCACAGACCATCATCTAAACACTTTAGATCATCATAAAACACTTTAAAATCAACAAACCCAGAAGTAAATCTCGTGCATGTGCACTATAGGTGCTTGCATGTGTGATTCATGTATTGCATGTGTGTGTAGTGATGATGTTAAGCTACAAGGAGTGTATGACTACCTTCTATAGCTTCAAAGGTCCTGAGATGATGGTGGAAACAGGCTCTAGAGCTCCTGGACAGCAGGTTTGAGTGAGAACAAGGAGGCAATGGTGGTGGTGTGAGCTCCAATGGATCTTCCAAGCCTTCTAGTGGTTCCTCCAAGCTTCCAAAGCTTCAAGAAAGGTCTTCAATGGCTTCCAAAGTGTCAATCAAGGTGTTTCAGGAGTTTGGGAAGGAGAGTGGCCGGAGTGTTGAGTGCAAGCTTGGTTAAAATGAATGTGTAGGTGTGATGATGGGTTTTGAAAGTTTAAAAAGGTGATTTTGCGAATCTGGCGCCCCAGGCGTATCGCCTGGCGTGGGGGGACATCTCCCGTCGTTACGCGCGGATGGCCAGTTATCCGGGACGCCTTTCGTGTCTCGCGCGCATCGCCCGAAATGGGCGCTTCGGGTCAGGCGTACCGCCTGGCCCATATGTAAGGCCCAATAAGCCAATTTTGTTGTTCTGGGCCCATTCTCGCCCGTTTCTCGACTGTAGGACATCATTCGAGCGTCGTTTGGCCACCATTAGTCAATTATTAGCCATAATTGACTTGTGAAGTGTTTCTGTGTTTAAATGCTGTGATGTTCACCAACGTTCGTGTGTTTTGACACGTGAGTGCAGTCTCTCGATAATTTCTCGAATTATCTAGTCATGTGTCAGTGTTCGTACTGTCGTGCCACGTGTCACACCAAATTAAGCTAATTCTAGTTCCACGTGTACATAATGTATTTAAATAAACATTTAAATAAAATCAAAGCTGACTTGGAAATTACGGGGTGTCACAAAATTAGTAGGTTCTTTGTTGAAGAGTCAAATTGAATTCTTGTGAATACATGTGGGAAACAATGTACAAGGCAAAATTGTGTACATTAGATCACAAAATCATCTGACCCCTTCCAGGACCCTATGCAAAGCGAGAGGTAAGTCAAGCATTTTTTTTAATATTATACATATTGTCACTGAATGCAATTCTTTTATAGTAGATTTCTATATTGTGTCACTCTTTACTTATTATAATATATTATAGCTTGTGCTTGTGTTAGGAGCTTATAAATTGCTTTCTACTTTTTTTTCCAAACACTTGCCTTGTTTCGAATCGTTCTTTTCAATCGACCCATTTTCCTAAAAGTTGTAGAGAAAAAGAGATGTTATTAATTACATAACCTTTATATTTCAAAATAATAATAATAATAATAATAAACTTGTTACTTTAAAATACCTCTCATACGGATACATCCATCTGAAGTGCACCGGACCACCAAGAGTAGCTTCATGTGTCAAATGTATAACAAGGTGTTCCATTGAGTAAAAAAAGCAAGTGGAATTTTTTCTCTAATTTACAAAGGTTACAACGATGCTTTTTTCCAACTCTTTTAGATCCTCAATGTGCAAAACCTTCGAACATATTACACAAAAGAATACGCATAACTCTATAATTGGTTCAATTTTTGTTTTGGTAGCATGCCTCTTAACACAATAGGCAACAATAGTTGCATAAACACATGGGTGTCATGACTTTTAAAGTTATAAAAAGTATCATCTTTAATGTTTACACAACCCCCTATATTAGAAGCATACCCATCAGGGAATTTTATTGTTTTCAACCATTTACATTCTTCAATTACTTGCATTTTGGTTAAGCATACGATGCTTTTGGTTTCATGTATATATTATTGTTCCCAACCCAAGTATGCAACGATGGTCTATTGCAAATTTGTTCCATATCCACCCTTGCTTGATGTTATCTTTTGTTTTTTAAGTATCCATAATAGTTTGAAATAGATTCTCAAAAACATTTTTCTCAATGTGCATTACATCAAGATTGTGTTGGATTAACAACATAGGCCAATATTCAAGCTCCCAAAAATGCTTATTTTTACCCAATTACGAGTTTTACCAAATTCTGGAGTTTTATTCTTTGAGTTATAAGTTACACACTTACACCTTCATAGATACATGGATGTTACACACTTGTTCATATATTTTTCAACCAGTTAACTAGTGTGGAGGTCCCAATGATGATGATATAGATTTATTGGCACGAAATCCATGCCTATCACTACGAAAGGGTGAGAGTCAAACCAACTTGCTTTCCTCCTGCTTTCAACCGAAAGGCTTCTGTGTCTCCCATGCAATATGGGCAAGCTAAGTGGCCATGCATGCTCCAACTGGACAACATTGCATATGTAGGAAAGTCACTAACCATCCACAAAAGGATAGCTCTCATCATAAAATTTTCTTCGCGATACGCATCATAAACTTCAATGCCTTCCTCGTACAACTCTTTTAGCTTGTCTATTTATGGCCTTAAAAACACATCTATGTTTTGACATGGACTCTTTCTTCCTGGAATAACCAAACATAGTTCAATAAAGGAGTCTTTCAAACTCATCCAGGGAGGCAAGTTATAGATCGTAAGAAAGATCGGCCATAAAGAGTAAGGGTTTGAGTTAGAGTTATTTGGATTAAATCCATCGGTGTATAAACCAAGACGAACATTCCGAATCTCATTCGCAAAGTTAGGATTCATCGAGTCAAAATGCTTTCAAGCTTTACAATCACTCGGATGTGCCAGTCTACCCTCCTTTGTTTTGTGATTATGGTGCCAAGTCATATCATTTGCAGTCTTCTTAGACATATACAACTTCTTAAGCCTAGGACCAATTGGCATCTATGTCATCACCAAATGAGGTACGTTATTTTGGCTACTCTTGTAACGAGATTCCCCGCACCATTTACACTGCACAGATGTCTTGTCTTGTTTATAGAAGAGCATGCAATGGTTCTTGCAAACATCTATCCTTTCTTTAGGAAGAATAAGACTATCTAAACTCTTCTTTGTATCATAAAAGTTTTCTGGTAACTTATACTCTTTAGGCACCAATGTTTTAACCGTGGAAATGTTATGGTTGTAACATGCAGTATATACATTGTAAAGTGATTTCCAATTCAAAAAATTTGTGGCAGCTTGTAACTTTGAACAGTGTGTGGCCTTCTCCCCTCCCATAAAGGCTCATTAGCAGCTTGTAACATTTCATAAAATCCCTTTGCTTCTGGATTTGGTACATGCCCTTGAAAAATATTTGAATCTAGATTTGACTGTGGTATTGTATATCCATATGAATACATGTTATCCAATACCATGCGTCTGCAACCATCATCATCATCAATTAGTAAGAGCTTCCCTTATTGTAGAAGATTGGCCTACCTCACGAATGGAAGTTTTACCATGTTCACACCATGTGTAGTAGTCAGACATGAAACCCTTCATAAGTAAATGTTTTTGTTTCCCTGTCTCTGTAGGAGGCATTTTGACATCTTAAACAAGGACATGTGATATCAAGTACTATCCTACCATGTTTAGTCACCCTTCTGTTGACAACTAATTCATTAGAATAGACAAAGTCTAACCATTTATTCAAGTTTTCAAAGTATTCCATATTAATAAATCCGTCATTATTAGTCATTTTATGCATCCATGTTCTATCATTGTACCGCTCCATGACCATATATGTCAATGTCAGTCCTAAAAGTCAAATTCATTTGCAAAATTCTAGTTAATGAAAAACATACATAAAGTAATTGTCAATATTAGAAATAGGAAAAATATGGATTAAAACTATTTTTATTGATGGGTTGTCTCTTTAATAGATATTACTTTCAGAATCTATGATTTAATCACAAGTCTTTTACTTTGTGATTAAGTTTATTATAAAAAGAAAACTTTAGTGCATTATTCAAGGCTAACTATAGAAGTAGGTGTATAAATTTGATTGAAAAATTTTATGGATTTTACCGCAGCCAAATTCATTTTGGTTTAGATTTAGTTTTGTGCTATGTTTTTTTTTGTGTTTTTCCAGTTGCATTCTTGTCATTTTGAAAGTTATTTATCATTAAACTGCACTTGATATTATTGATCTTTTAAAAATTGTATTGTTGTTTGATTTAAGTATTTTTTTTATTCTTGATTTTAGAGAAAAGAGACATAAGTACCTGCTCAAACTACGTCTAGATGGGTTAATTTTTATCAGTTATTTATGAATTAGATGTTTTGGTTAATGTTTTATCTCAAACGGGTCAAGTTACGTCTTACCTTAAAAGGGAAAGCAATTCTAAGTTTCCTAAAGTGTGTCTTAAGCGCGTATAACCTCCTAAATCACTTTATAATAATTTGGCATTTTAATAAAAATTCAATATAGAGGAGACAAAACAAGCCAACTATAATGGTTAAACCTAAAAAGCATACAAGAAGTTAGTAAGCAAACCATCAAAAGAGCCAATTTAGAGCAACTTAACATGCATCTCTAAAGGTACACCCTATGACTTAATTACAACAACATGCCTTGGCTAAAATTTCATTAAGACCTTTTATGTTGACACCAACCACTTTGATATTTGTACTCATATCATCACACTTGGAATTTAAACATTTCAACATACACTTGAAGTGCAACACACAAACATACCAAGATGAACACCTAAAAATATACAATCACGTCCTGAGAACATACGAGATCCAATTTGAAACTAATTAAAATTCAAAATTGATAACTTTTACAAAAGAATTAGAATTACAAAATGTGAATACATAAAACTGCCATGGAAGAACCTTAACGGTTAATTAGAAGTATCTTTCAACAAAATAAACTCTCTAAGAAACTGCAAACTCCAACCAAAATTCGTATTAACAAAAATGTCTTTCAATCGAGTTCATATACAAAAAATCTTCTACATAAACTTACTTGTTGGGAGGCGATTCCACAAATGCGAGATCAACGAGGAGGAAGAATACCAAATGTGCAAACAACCGTAGAGTGGGTTAATCATCAGGCTTTGGTTTCATGATCATTCGGTTGTTGGTTACCTAGTGAAGGATTTGGGAGAAATCTTATTCTAATAAAAGAATAGCAACACTTGACACATGTCACCACCTCGTGAGTTTTAGAAAAAAATTTTCTGCCTATCTTTTATATTAAATACTAATTAAACTATACTATTAAATATCAAATATATATAATTGTTCTTATAAGAATTTTCAATTATAAAAATGTAATTTTATAATTCCTAAATTTTTATTATTTGTTAATTTATTGTTTTAAATATTCATCCTTTATTATTTATCAACAATTAATGTTGTTAAACATACAAATCTTTATAAAAAATGTTGTTTATAATATATTTGATTTATTCAACCCATGTAATACGATTAACCAAATTTGACCTTCATTGATCATCTTTGACCTAACAAGCCATATTACATTGTATATGCCATAATGGGTAGTGATGATTTATAATGGGTTATTCTAGGTCATAATTATTCATAGTGAGTCAAAATAAGTCATGTACAACCATGTTTTAACTATGGTTGACTATCATTAATCATGATTCACCATCTTTAACCATGTATACCATCTTTAGTCATGAATCAGTATGAGTAACGAAGTTTGTAATAAGTTACAACAAGTCATGTGTGTCTTAGTGACCTATATTGGTTATGGGAAGTTATAATAGTTTCAATTGAACATGATTGGTCACTTCATCATTTTTAGTATAGACTAGGTTTACTCTCCCTGCGCGTTGCGGCGGGTTAGCACAGTATACTCCAAGAATGGGTATTATATATCATTTGCAGAAGCATAAGTTACATAGCAAAATCAAATCTTTTATCACAAACTAAATCCTAACCTCCAAGGAAGTGGTGTAGTGGTTAAAGTAGAGGAGAGACAACCTAGAGATCTCAAGTTCAATCCGCACTTAGAGTAATTTTCTTTGTAGGTCACCGACCCGGTTGCTTATGGTCGCGCTTTACCAGTTCCTCTCGTTTTTGGGTATTGGGAGAGTCGGAGGTTTACAACGCAAGTGGGTTCTTATGGTTATAAAAAAAACCTAAACCCTAAACCAAAGAAACGTAAATCTTTAAGTAAATCTCTCAAATTTAATAAACTTAAATTCCTAAACAAATATCTCAAATTTAATGTTCTCATTACTGTATATTACTATTCAAAGTTAAAAAAAATTGATGGTCTAAGTCTAAATTTTCAAAATATCACTACATAAATTAGATATCTATGTATTACTATTCATTTTACTATGCATTAAATTATATATATATATATATATACTATTCAATATTATATTAAATTTACTATTCAATATAATATACATATATTTATTATTCCTTTTTCATACATTTTAATATATATAATAATTTATTATATTTGAAGAATTATGTCAACAAGTAATTAGAATTAACTTTGTTTGGCAACGCTTTAATATGGTTAACCATGTTTGTCTTTAAAATTTAGTTATTCTTAGATGTTACTTTTGAATATTGCTATATGTATGCTAATGATTTTATTAACTGATATCTATTTCTTTATTTATTTAAAATACTTATTTTTTGATTTCATTGCAGATTTTGATATTGTTTTTAATAAACTAATTTTATTTATTAGAGTAAATTATGGGTTTTTGTTTCATACCGAATATCCATAACTAAATCGTAGTGGAACATGACTGTAGCAAATTAGTAGCTAATATGTAGCAAAGGTGTTACAAAATTTGCAATTTTTTTATTGGTTTTGTGTAACGACCGGTTTTAACGGTCAAACGTGTTTGTAATAAAATGGTTATTTAATTTTATATTATGTCGTTTATAATTTGGGGTGTTAAAGTTAACCGGTAGCTAACTGAATTAGGTTGGTTAAACTAGTTAACTATTTAGAAGTTTGAGGGATGAGTTTTGCTAATTCCTCAAACTTAATTCTTATAGCATATAACCAAAAATTGGGTTAAAAAATCCCAATTGTTGTCTGAAGACTTCCAACGTATGAAGTAGAGGAGAAACGAAGATCTAGCCCAAATTTGTGTGATCTTGAGCTTAAAATCAGAGATTAAGGATCAAATTACTTGATTTGGTGATTCTACTAACTTGTAAGTGTTCTCCTTCTTCTTCTTCTTGGAAGTTCTCATGAGTTCAACAATGGAGATAGTTGGGTTTTGCTCACAAACTGAAATTGATTGATTATAGATGTTAGAAATCATAAAATTATGTTTATGGTGTGATTGGATAATCAAATTACTAGTTATTATGAATTTTGTGTTGAAACTCTTGGGTGTGAGATATGGGTAATTTGATGAACAAGGTGAAACCCATACAAGATTGTTTAAACAACTAATAAGATTGGTTTTAGCATGATTATGATGAATTAGTGCATTAAAATGACTAATCTTTATAAAATTCATTTGTTTTGATGATTTTAGAACTAAAGGTAGATTTGGTTGATGTTTAAACCATAAAGAAGATTAGTCTATTAAACTATGCACATAAGGTGTTCGATGAAATGCCTGAAAACTGAAATTCTATGATAATAATGGTCATAGATTGAATAATTGATAAATTGACTTCCATTTTAACACATATTGTTAAAAATTGTCTCAAACGGGTTCAATAGTTTGAATTCAAGTAAGTATGTGTAATATGTGTTAAATATGGTTGTAAATGTGTGTTACAACTAAGTGGTGGTAGTAGGAGTCAAGGTAGTGGTCATAGAGCTGGAAAGGAGCCCATAGGTGCTAATCCATCATCTGAACAAGGTAAGTAATCTCACTACTATAACATCACATAACTATTGTGAATGAGTTGTTGAATCATTTGAATGATGGATAATTGTGTTGGTGGTAGTCAATTGTTGAATCTATAAAAATTCAACATGCTATTGTAAATCCAATATTTGGATGTTAAAAAATGGTAATGTAGGATCGAAGGACCGGTGGGTGAACATCCTAGTATATTGACTAAGTTAATAAACCACTAGTGGGTGGATAGCTAGACGTGCTAGCAATTGTCTTATATGGAAGTACCATGGTGAACATCATAAGACTTATAAATGTATGGGAAACCACATGTGTGTGGATAGCTAGAGGTGCTAGCAAGTAACTATGATGGAAGAACAAGAGGGTGAACACCAAAATGTTATTATGTTGAAACTATTGCAAACAATAAACGATGACTAATAGTATGATATAAGTACTTAAAAGGGTCAATTTGGTAAGAAATGACCCATTTGAATCTTTGGTGTGAAAGATATAATTGATCGATGATTGTTTGCAATAACATGTCTTTTTCGAAAGGTTAACATCATACATAAATATTCTAGGTGAATATATGCTCATTGTGGTCATAATATGCAAATATGAGGTTGTTTGTTAAAGATTGACCCATTTAGCAAAATGAATTTTTGGATTATGTTTGACATATGTAATGATATAATTCGATGATGTGAATCAAGGTATGATGTTTAAATAGACCTTTGGATGTGTTAAAATCATTTTGATAAGTTAAGGAATGAAAACGGGTGTTCGGATGGGTCAAAACTGAACAAAATAGAAATATCTGCATTGCTGGTGTAGGGGGCGTAAGCTACGGCCCTGGGACCATAAGCTACGGCCTGAGGGTCTGAACTCTCTGATTTACGGCCTTTGGACAGTAGGTTACGGCCTACCTTACGGACCTGACCAGAATTGATGTATTTTGACATTTTTGACTTGGGAGTTCATAGGGGATGATCTTACTTGGTTCCTATGGACTAATGGGCATTTTTATGTGATGTTTGATTGCTACGAATTTTGCAATACTATTTTAGTAATTTTCTAAATTAATATTTCTTTTGATTTTGATAAGAATTTTACTACTGATTTTCGTAGCTAAATCGCAACAAAAATGGTAAATATATCACGAATATCAAAACGTAGATCCAAAAACCAATCGCAATGATTTTTAATGTGTTCTAAAGCAATAAACTGAAACTTCACAAAAATACGAGACACAATTATTGTTATTTAAATATTATTATTTAATTAAAATAGTAAATGAAAACGAAGAACAAAAACTAAAAACTTGTCAGGAATCGAACTTCCGACTTTCAAATCAAACAACATGTGTCTTAACCACCAAACCAATTCGACATAAGTTAATTATATCGAAAAGAACATACATACATACATACATATATATATATATATAATTAATAACTTTTACAATTCATACCAATGATTGCGATAGGAGGATTTGTTTGGAGAGTAAGAAGCCATATAATGTGTTTTCGTGGCTGATTTGAGGTCATGAGTTATAGTGTCGTTTGAAGTAGAAATTGCGTGAGTTTGAACAAGAGGGTTTTCTCAATTATAAGTTTCTTCTCGAACACGATGGTCAGGTCATCATGTTACTCTTCTTCACCATAGAAGAATGACTTGTTTGGCGGGTTGACGTTGTGTATCTAGACCTTTTAAAATAAATTGTTTGCCTTTACAAGGGAATTTGATTAGTTATGACCTTACTACCAGGTGTAGTTAGCGCTAATTATATACTTTAAATTCAAATCATACAATCAAGAAGCAAGAATCAGTGGCATATCTATATATTAATGTTGGGGCAGTCGCTCCCCTTAATTTTTTTCCCATTAATATATATCTTAAAAGTTTGACCGACTCCCTTAATATTTTACAATCGTCTCCTTAAATTTGCATAATATACTTATGATGATATTTTAAGTGATACTAGCTTGTACTTGTCTTTTAGATAAATAGATAATTAAAAAGTCTCTACAGATGTTTTTGATAGATTTAAAAAAATAAACTCCACAGAGAACAAATAGATATGTCACTCTTGACCTATAACAAGATGTACAACTTAAAAAGTATATGAATATAATGGATTCAAAGTAGTAAGAATGATCAATAATATATTTGATGAGAAAATTACTAAAAATTATTTAATAAACTATTTGTTTAATTGCAATTCATTTTAACTTGAAGACGAATGTTTTTTTTTAAAACGACTTATTTAAATTCAAACAAATTTTGCTTAAACCTTATCCTACCCTGCACCCGACTCGACCTGTAACCCAATCAAACCAAACCCCTCTATTTTGTCAGGCATAAGAACAATTTTATATTTATTGTATTTTTATTATGATTTTATACATGAAATTTAGTTTAATTGTCTTGTTTTTACATGACCCGACTCGATTCGACATAACTCGACTCGAAAAGAAGGAAAAAAATTTATTATATACCATTTCTTAAAAAATTTTATAAAATGTTCGTCGTTCATGCAAAAAATTTCTGAGTCCACCACTGTCAAGAAGATTTCAAATTCAAATTATATGTTTTCATTAAATTGTCTGATTAAAATATATACATCTTTGACTCTATATGTGACATATGAGTATAACATTATGGATTCATCAACTGCTTCAAAATTTTTGTCGATAAGTTGTTTAAAACCAAAATGAAACATTTATAATTATATGATTTAAGTGTTATAAAATAATTTATTTTAAGTCAAAGAAATTATTTTGATGCCCTAGCTTTAAACTTGTGACTAAAAATGAATCTTTGTTTATTTAACTAATATTGATTATTAATTAAATATCTTTATAATCATATAATTATATACACTAGGATATTAACCTGTGTATTACAGAGATTTAATATAAAATATTAAATAGTTAGTAACGAAAATTTAGCAATTATAAAATGATTAATTTTCATATTAAGAAATGTTTTAAAGAATAAAAAAATAATTGAAAACTTTAATCACTATACAAATGATATATGACATTTTAATGTGTAATTATTGATATCTTTAAAATAACAAAACTTAAATACTTCAGTTTCTATTGTATTAAAAAACTAATATTTATAAATCAATAATACAAAATATAATTTTTATAATTATTAGAGTGAAACGACTCAATTTAAATCAATGTTAAAAATAACAGACCAAAAACTTCCTCTATCATTTCTATTATTTCAGATTTTAAATAAATTAAAACACGTCATTAGATGATAAAAATCTCATTGTTTAAAAACACTTTTTATAATATATTTTATTTGAAAAACATTTTTTTAAAACAATTCTTTTATATTAATTTTGTTTTTTAAAAATAAAATATTTCTTACTTTAAAAATTTTGATTTTAGAAAATTTCATATTTCATAAAAAAATTTCAAGTGTCCTTTATAATAAAAAGATAAATAATATAATACTTATTACTATTATAATTATTTAATAAGATAAAGAATTTATTTAACATGAGAGAGAATATAATTATTTAATACGAGAGTGAATTAAAAGAAATGATAAGGTGTAAAAAGGTGACATGTGGTAATATTGGTGTAAGAATGTAATAAGTGATAAAATTTTTATTATTTTATCCATTGTTGTTAGAACCGGACAGGTCCGGTCAGACCGGTAACCGGATTCAAGCTATATATATATATATTGAACGGCGAAGGTCTCAATCGTGTGAACTCATTGTTTCCAGGCTATGTCACCAAAATTTAGTTACCTGGATCTCTTATGAGCCACCACAACCATCTTAGGAGAAAACCTCATTGGAAAAACCCCTAACCTCCCTCAGACCCCTATATTGCTGCAAGAAGTATTTGAACCAAGACCTCCTATTTGAAAGAATTTTAAGGTATAATTGAGACAATATAATATATTAATTATGTCAGGAAAGTTGCACCTGCTAAATAACTGCAGCCATCTAGCGTTACAAGTACGTGTGTGGCCACCAACTCTCGAAAGACTTTGACCGATGACTCTATAAGTTCAATCATAGTCTTCCGGATTGTTTAGGTCTGCGGATATTAATTAAAGATGTTCAAAAAAATTAAAAACCATTTCAAAAACCGAAAATTAAGCCACATCAGAAACTGAAAAAAAAAAAAAAAACTGAACCGAATTTCTGAATTTGTTTTTCGTTTTGGTTAGCGTTTTCAATTTTTTGAATTCGATTTGTTCGTTTTATTTGGTTAATCGATTAAACCGAATTAAGATTTAAATTTATTATTTTTATTAATAAATAAATAATAATATATAAGGTTGAATTTGTTTTATTCGGTTTTTAACCGGTTTATTTGGTTTTTAATCGTTTTATTCGGTTGAATTCGGTTTGTCTGAATTCAGATTTCAATTTATTATTTTTATTAATAATATATAATATTGAATTCGTTTTATCCGGTTTTCATCCAGTTTATTTGGTTTTAACCAGTTTATTTGGTTTTTAATCGTTTTATTCAGTTGAATTCGGTTTTTATTTGGTTCCCTTAATTTAGTATAAGTAAGAAAGACTGTCCGATTTCCTATGCCAAAAGA
Organism: Mikania micrantha; assembly: GCA_009363875.1. Lineage (NCBI taxonomy): Eukaryota > Viridiplantae > Streptophyta > Magnoliopsida > Asterales > Asteraceae > Mikania > Mikania micrantha. The sequence continues at coordinate 9,932,942 of CM018697.1, read as the reverse complement.
TCGATATGGTTTAGCACTTTTCATTTTTTGGAATTGATCCTGGCTCAGAAAACCGAACCGAATTGAATTCGATTGAATTCGGTCCGGATAACCACTTCCTGAATTTGGTTTGGTAAAAAAAACTGAAAACCGATTAAACCGATTTAATAAACCGTTAACCGATTGAATAAACCGTTAACCGAAACAATAAACACCCTCAACAGATATTTATACGTTATTATTAAATAGAGAAACAAGTATAAATTTATAGAAAAAATAGGTTAACACACGTTTTTTATCATATTAGTGTCATTATATGGTCAACCCGTACCTTACGGGTTTGAAAAACTCGTTTTTATTTATTTATTTATTTATTTATTTGTGGTTCTTTCTCCGGTAATCTTTATTTTTGCATCACTAAAAAGCTTTTCTGCAATGCTAGACATCATCCCCTTCTTGTGAGACCAAACGTTTTCTACTCAGATATGGAAACTAGTTTTCTTTTCATATTTACATTCCTGTTGATGCAAAGATTTGGCTCAAGCATGACTGCTACATCTTCAAATGTCACGTGTGTTGAAGGAGAGAGACGATCTCTTCTTGCAATCAAACATAAGATCACAGACAGGTATAATCTTCAAATGGAGCGGAGTAGAATGTTGTGAATGGCGTGGAATTGGGTGTGACAGTCGAAATGGTCATGTTGTCAAACTTGATCTTCGAAGTCCAGTGCGTTTGGGAGATCGTCCTTACAAGTGGCTGGAAGGTGAATTGAGTCCTTCGTTACAGAATTTGAAGCATCTGCGTTACTTGGACTTGAGCATGAACTATTTCTATGGTTTTTCAGGTAAAATTCCTGAATTCCTAGGTTCGTTTGAACGTCTGAAATACCTTAATTTGTCATGCTCTGGTTTTAGCGAGGGAGTAGTTCCTCACCATCTTGGAAATCTCTCAAGGTTGCAAGTTCTTGATATTGGGAATAGTTTTTTCCGAGCGCCTATTGTGGATGATTTGAGATGGGTGTCGTCGCTATCATCATTAAGGTACTTGGATTTATCAGACATATTTATTGGTAACCATATTGACTGGTTCCATCCGGTTAACATGCTCCCTTCTTTGCTAACGTTGAACCTAGCAGACACTGGTATCACCATCCCTTCCACTCAATTCGTGAATTTCACGTCTCTTAATTCACTCGACCTCTCTAGGAATAACTTCAATTCCACCATTCCCATTCCTCTCTGGTTATCGAACCTTACTGGCCTTATGCATCTAAACCTTCTAGGTGACAACTTGCATGGTAAAATTCCTGATTTTATTGGGACGTTCAACGCTCTTGCGTCCATCGACCTCTCGGACAATTCCTTTGATACTTCGATGCCGGATTTACTATGTAATTTGAGCAGCCTCGTTCATCTCGACCTTTCAAATAACAAATTTTCTGGTCGTGTTCCCTCAAACCTAAATCAACTCTTGAGGCTAGAATACCTAGATCTTAATTATAATCAACTGAGTGGAGACATTCCCTCAAACCTTGGACTACTCTTGAGGCTAGAATACCTAAATCTTGAGTATAATCAACTGAGTGGAAACATTCCCTCAAACTTTGGACTACTCTTGAGGCTAGAATACCTAAATCTTGAGTATAATCAACTGAGTGGAAACATTCCCTCAAACTTTGGACTACTCTTGAGGCTAGAATACCTAAATCTTGGTTATAATCAACTGAGTGGAAACATTCCCTCAAACCTAGGACTGTTCTCAAGGCTAGAAGACCTGTATCTTCATGATAACCAATTTAGTGGGAACATTCCCATTAGTCTTGGACAGCTTTCAAAGCTCAAGAAACTAGATCTCTCTCGTAATTCATTGGTCGGAGTTCTTTCTGAAACACACTTCACAAACATAAAGAATCTAATCCATTTGGACTTGTCTTCGAATTGGTTAGCTTTGAATTTCAGTTCTCGATGGATACCTCCCTTCCAACTGCAAATATTTAGGGCAAGTTCCTGCAACATCGGACCCTACTTTCCGAATTGGCTTCGTACACAGAAACATCTTCAGAGTTTAGAACTTTCTAACTCGAGTATTAAAGGTACATTACCTGAGTGGTTCGAGGGCATCATGTCTCATATTCTTAACTTGGATTTGTCCAAAAACGAGATCGGTGGACAAATGCCGCAGTTTCATTTCGATAATAGTGACCAAATATATTGTAACACCCTGACCGATGGCGGAAACATCGGGGTGACACGAAGTGTAGATTGTCCATAGCTTAGGGTATAAAGATGTAAATAATCATAACTAAACATTCAATGCAATATTAATTCAAGCATTCAATACATAGTCAAATAAATTCAAACCTAGCTATTACATCATTCAAAATTCAAATTCAAATCCTAATACATAGTTCAAATTAAATAAAACTAAATCCAAGCTCAATAATGCTAGTTTCCATTTCCACCTGAAACATGTTAAAATCAATTGTCAACTCAAAGAGTTGGTGAGTTTCATAGGTTTTGACACTCAAACCAAAAGGTTTAATGAAAATGATATAGATAATGATATATGTGAACTCTAAGCATAATGATCATAGTCAAAATGAACTAGCAAGTAAAGCAGATCAACAAATGATAACAAATGATGATTGACCTATGATTAGCATTACTAAAATGCTCAAATAGCAAACTATCACCGCGGGCCTCCCCTGAAGGGTAAATCAAACAACGGTGGGATGGTCGGTCCAATAGATCTATCATAGTCACTAAAATGAATGTGATCAATGCATATGCTTTGCTAAAGTTCACTAACTATAAGGCCATTAGCTAAGTTCACAAGTAAATGAAATAAATAAGTTGCATGTTTCACCCCTAAAACAAAATAGTAAAAGAGGGGCTATGAAGACTCACCTTAGTGTGTGAGCTAGCCTTTGCAATGTCTTGTCAAATATAGTTCAAATATGTCCAACACAAATTCAATGTTCACCTAAATAGTTCAATAGGCATATGTTTAACAAAACTATGTCATTCTATGGATCTAAGTTCTAAAAGGATCAACGGGTTCGATTTATTTTGAATAAACACAATTAGGTTTATTATGATTTAAATGAAAATAATAAAATATCTAAATTACAAATGTTGACTTTAAAATATTTATTTAAAAATTTAAATATTGATTTAAAACAATTTATTTTGATCATTCTTGTATAAACATATTTAAGTATTGTGTTTATAACATTTATTATAAATAAATAAGAATATGTTTATGAGTATAAATAAATAAATGAGATAAAGAATTGTTAATAAATAAATAAATAAATAAATAACTAAATATATGAGATAAAGAGTTGTAAATAAATAAATAAATAAATAACTAAATAAATGAGATAAATAGTTGTAGGTAAATAAATAAATAAATAAATAAATAAATGAGATAAAGAGTTGTAATTAAATAATTAAATAAATAAGTCTATAAAACTTATTTATTTATTTATGAAACTTTATAAAACTTTGTTAAGTTATTTTATCATTACTATTATATGTAAGTGATTTAAGTAAGAACATATAAATAAATAAATAAATAAATAATTCAATACTAAATAAATAAATAAATAAATGAATAAATTAATATTTAAATGGTCTAAAATCTTATTTATTTACGTAAATAATTAAAATAAGTAAATACATATTAATTTATTTAAATAAGTAAAAATAGATAAATAAGTAAAAGTTATAATTAAAATTTAGGTATATAACACATTTTTTTTTATTACAGATTAATATTTTATTTATAAAAATATTTTCTGGGTAATTAAAATGTTTAAAATGAAGTTTAATATTAAAAAAAATGAGCAAAAACCGGTTTTAACCCGGTTAGAAGATTCGAACCCGCGACCTGTTCGGAGGAACACCATAGCGCTACCAGTTGATCTAGAGCAGTTGCTCGCGATAGGCTTCTGGATTAAGAAAGAAATAATCGAGCCCTAGTTCTTATTTCTCTCGAATTTGTTCGAATGGTTTACGGATTGAAATCCGAATCATGGGGCTATTGATCTCCACTGTAAAACGAACACAGGAATGTAAAGACACTTACCTATAGTTGTGAATTGAGGGATCACGACTGAAATAGAAAATGGCGCACGACCGGATGCTTCAAATTGTTAATCCGCCTTTGTTTTGAATTGAGGAGGTGATTTGTGTTTACAGAAATTCTCGTAGTGTTTAAAGGATTGATAGGATGGATTTAATTCGACTTTTATACCCATTTGGTTAAGATTTGAATTGCCGGTCGTTTTTCATATTTTTGGAATTAAATCACGACATTTACACTAATTAATCGTTCGAATCAACGATTTGAAAAGTTTACGCGTCTCGAATAGTTTCTAAATTTAAAAGGATGAGCTGTAATCGCGTTGTATTGAGTGGGATTTGAAAAACGGGTCGGATGAGAAGAAACGGGTCTTGGTGAAGAAACCGGGTAGAGAAGGGGGAAACTTTGGGTTATTGACAGATTTAACCCTCCCTTGTTTTCCCTTAATAACAGTTTCGCCTTTTTACACATTTTACCCCTCAACCTTTTAAAACCTTGTTTTGATTTGTTATAAATTGTATAAAATTTTATTTAACTTACAAATTGATGTTACTTCTATAAAAACATTATTTTAAAAATTATAAAGTTCTTAAAACATATCTATTTGCATTAATTATTTAATTATGAATAAAATTTGTAATTAAGATATATTTATATGTATATATATATATATATTTTTTTTTTTTTGAATTATTGAAAGTTTATAAAAGAAAACTTATTTGCTTATTTAATTATAAAAATTTCTATTTATTAAAAACTTTAATAACTTGTTTTTGGTTTATAAATTTAATGAACATATATGTTAATAAAAACAAATAATAAAAAAAATATTAATATTCTCAATGACGTCATAATTGTTTTATTAAACATAAATGTTTATTACAAATTTCGCAAATGTTACAGTCTCCCCTACTTTTAAGAATTTCGTCCCGAAATTAAGAAGAAACTGTAGAAAACAAATGAGGATACTTGGCTTTCATTTGGTCTTCGCGTTCCCAAGTGAACTCGCGACCATGCTTTGACTCCCAACGGACGTGTACAATAGGAATTTTGCTTCGTCTGAATTGCTTGACGTGTCGGTCTATGATCTCTACCGGCTTCTCAATAATACGCATCGAAGCATCAATGTGAATATCATCAAGAGGCACGTGTAAATTCTCATCGGACACACACTTTTTCAAGTTCGACACGTGAAAGGTCGGATGGATGTTACTAAGTTCAGAAGGTAGATCAAGTTTGTAAGCCACTTTCCCAATTCTTTCAAGAACCTTAAAAGGACCAACGTAATGAGGTGCAAGTTTACCTTTCTTCCCAAATCGAATCACTCTTTTCCAAGGTGAAGCTTTCAGGAGTACCATGTCACCAACTTGAAATTCCAAAGGCTTACGACGTTTATCAGCATAGCTCTTTTGTCGGCTTCGAGCAGCTAATAAGTTGTCGCGAATCTGATGAATCTTGTCGGTCGTTTCTTGAACCAGTTCAGGACCGGTGATTTGAACTTCTCCAATCTCAGTCCAAGAAATAGCCGATCGACACTTACGACCGTATAGAGCTTCGAAAGGCGCCATGCCGATACTCGCGTGATAACTATTGTTATACGAGAACTCGACTAGCGGTAGATGATTATCCCAATTGCCACCAAAGTCAATGACACATGCTCTAAGCATGTCTTCAAGAGTTTGAATCGTGCGCTCGGTTTGACCATCCGTTTGAGGATGATAAGCCGTGCTAAGGTGCAAACGAGTACCGAATGATTCGTGAAGCGATTCCCAAAAACGAGCCGTGAAACGAGCATCGCGATCAGATATGATGCTAAGAGGTATGCCATGTCGGCTTACTATTTCATTAACGTAGATGCGAGCTAACTTTCACACGGGATAGTTCTCGCGAATCGGCAAGAAATGAGCTGATTTTGTCAAACGGTCAACGATTACCCATATACTATCATGACCATTAAGTGTTCTCGGGAGTTTAGTGATGAAGTCCATAGAAATGTTTTCCCATTTCCACATAGGAATTTCGGGTTGAACAAGCAAACCCGAAGGTCGTTGGTGCTCGGCCTTGACCTTAGAACAGGTCAAACACTTTGCTACATACTCGGCAATGTCTTTCTTCATGCCGGGCCACCAATAATGGACTCGAAGATCTTGATACATTTTATCCGCACCGGGATGAATGGAATAACGAGTCTTGTGTGACTCGTTCATGATAGTGAGTCGAAGATCATTGCGATTAGGAATCCAAATACGGTTCAAGAAATAAAGCAAACCATCAGACTTGGTTTCTAGTTTAAGTTCAGCACCACAAGACATTTCATCATACAAATTGTCTTGGCTCAAAGATGTTTGTTGAGCTACAAATATGTCATTATGAAGATTGGTTTGGATTCGAATGCTATGAAGTTGGACATGACTTTTACGACTGAGTGCATCGGCTACAACATTTGCTTTGCCGGGATGATAACGAATCTCACAATCGTAATCGTTTAGGAGTTCAACCCAACGTCGTTGCCTCATATTGAGTTCCTTTTGGTTTAGAATATGTTGAAGGCTTTTATGATCAGTAAAAACCACACATTTGGTGCCATAGAGATAGTGCCTCCAAATCTTTAAGGCAAAAACGACCGCACCAAGTTCAAGGTCATGAGTGGTATAATTCTTTTCGTGAACCTTCAATTGTCTTGATGCATAGGCAATGACTTTACCCCGTTGCATTAAAACACAACCGAGCCCTTGATTCGACGCGTCACAATAGACCACAAAATCGTCATTACCATCGGGAAGAGTCAAGATAGGTGCATCACATAGTTTTTGCTTTAGCAATTGAAAAGCTTCATCCTGCTTTGGCCCCCATTCATAAGGTTTATCCTTATGAGTCAAAGCAGTGAGTGGAACGGCTATCTTAGAGAAATTTGAAATGAACCGTCGATAGTAACCGGCAAGTCCAAGAAATGAACGGATTTCAGTTGGAGTCTTTGGTGTGCTCCAATTTTTAACGGCTTCAATCTTCGCGGGGTCCATGTGAACACCTTTTTCATTGACGATGTGTCCTAAGAATTGAACTTCCTTAAGCCAAAATTCACATTTAGAGAACTTGGCATACAGTTGTTCTTTTATTAAGAGCTCCAAAACCAACTTAAGGTGTTTTTCATGATCCGCTTTGCTCTTGGAATAGATCAAAATGTCATCTATGAATACGATCACGAACTTGTCCAAGTATGGTTTACACACTCGGTTCATACGATCCATGAAGACCGCAGGTGCATTGGTTAGTCCAAATGGCATAACCAAAAATTCATAGTGACCATAACGAGTTCGAAAAGCGGTTTTAGGAATGTCATCCTCATGTATGCGCAACTGATGATAGCCAGAACGAAGGTCGATCTTAGAAAACCAAACCGAACCTTGAAGTTGATCAAAAAGGTCATCGATACGAGGCAAAGGGTATCGATTCTTGATGGTGAGTTTATTGAGTTCGCGATAATCAATGCACATACGAAATGAACCGTCCTTCTTTTTGACAAATAGAACCGGTGCACCCCAAGGTGAATGACTTGGACGAATAAAACCCTTATCTGATAATTCTTGAAGTTGGCTTGCTAGTTCTTGCATTTCAGAAGGTGCAAGACGATAAGGAGATTTTGCAATTGGATTTGCACCGGGCACAAGATCAATACGAAACTCGACTTGTCGAACCGGTGGAACTCCCGGCAGATCATCGGGAAAAACTTCAGGATAGTCGCGAATGATTGGAATATCTCCAACACTTTTGCCCTTTCCTTTCTTTTCCACAATACGGGCCAGAAAGGCTACGTATTTCTTACGTAGGTATTTTTGGGCCTTTGTGCAAGACATAAGTTTAAGTCCACTACTAGGTGTCTCTCCAAAGATTCTTAGAGTTTCACCCGATAATAATGGAATACGAATGTACTTTTCAAAACAAACAATCTCGGCTCGATGAGTGGCTAACCAGTCCATACCTATGATAACATCAAAACTTCCAAGATGCATGGGAATAAGATCAATTGGGAAAACGTGATCCATAAGGTTCACAGTACATCCAATAATGATAGAGTTAATATCTATTGAGTTGCCGTCAGCCACTTCCACGTTAAATGGTCTATCTAGTTTAGTTCTTAGTCTACCAAGTAATGGTTCAAATTCATATGACACAAAGCTCCTATCAGCACCAGAATCAAATAACACAGAAGCATAACAATTATTGACCAGGAACGTACCATTCACAACGTCTTCATTAGCTTGAGCTGCTTGAGCATTGAGTTGAAAGGTCCTAGCTCGTGCAACCCTTTGATTATTGCCCGCAAGCCTTGGGCATTGGTTCCTAAGATGATTAGGGTTGCCACATTCATAGCAAACCCTTCCATTGACTTGTGCAGGATTAGCGGGTGCAAGTTGTTGTTGGTTCAATGGTCGAACCTGTTGCCCTTGCTGGCCAAGTGGACCATGTCGACAATAATTTGCAAGGTGGCCATACTTTCCACAGACCGTGCAAGTTCTGCAAGGTTGATTTGTGGGGTGATGATATCTGCAAGTGTTGCAGAGTGGATTTGGCCCCACATACTGTTTCGTATTAGGCTTTGGGGCTTGTTGGTTTATTGGTGCAGCAGGGGTCACTACCGCAAAGTTCTTGGCCTTTCGCTTTCGATGGTTGAACTTTGAAGGGTTTGAAGTTTCAGCTTTGACCTCCTTTGATGGTTCATTAGTGGTTGACTTGGATTCAACCTTCTTGGCACCCTTCCTTGTCAAAGTTCCATCCTTAACATGATTATCAGTTAAGGTTGCAGCAAGTCTGATTGCATCTTCAAGAGTGGTAGGATTGCTACCAAAAACAGTATCTTGAATTTGCATAGGAAGGCCACCAATGTACTTTTCAATGGCCCGAGATAAAGGAGTGACCAAGTGTTACACTAGTAGACTAAGTTCATGATAACGGGTCGTATAAGCAAGGTTCTCCCCACTGTCTTGCTTGAGATCCCAAAATTCAGCTTCAAGTTTCCTCATTTCGTTGCGAGGACAGAACTCATTAGTCATAAGTTGCTTGACCTCAGCCCAGGTCAAAGCAAGTGCAGCCTCCGAACCCCTAGTTCGTTTCTCACTGTTCCACCAAGTCAGTGCCCTCTTTTGAAAGACACTAGTGGCATATCGAACCTTAAGGTTTTCAGGACAGTCCGAAAGGATAAATGTGCTCTCTATACTTTCGAACCATTGAAGGAGTCCAGTTGCTCCTTCAGTGCCAATGAACTTAGTGGGGTTACATGAATTGAAGTGCTTGAAAGTGCAAGTTGGATTTGCACCCCCACCATTTCCATTGTTTTGAACTGGGTTCACATTAGCAGCTTGATTCAGTTGAGTCACCAAGGTGGGTAACACAACAGCCACTTGTTGAGAGATGATCTGGGCCAACTCTTGAATAGTGGGGTTCATATTGTTGGTGTTGGTGTTGGTGTTGTTTGTGTTGGTGTTGTTTGTGTTGGTGTCGTTTGTGTTGGTGTTGTTGTTGGTGTTGGTGTTGGCGTTGGTGTTGCTACGAAGACGACGAGGAGGCATGTTTCTACAAGAGTTCAATTGAAGAGAGTTAGAATTTATATAACTCAAAGAGTTCAAATAAAAAAAATATAGGGTTCAAACGAAAGTTCAATCACAAAGCAGTATTTGGATTGTATTCCAAAAGGAATACTTTTGACAGATCAAAGTGTTTAAGTTCATCTTAACTTTCAGAAAGACATACTTTAGCCTATAGGTTCATACTCACTCCAAGGGTTCCCAGGAAAGCATAACAGGTCCATCGGTTGATTTGGATTTATGCGAAATGCTTTCCTAGACAGAACTCCCCAAAGTACAGGTATTCCCCCTTCCAGATTGTATGTGTTTCCTAATCATTAGAATGAACCTAAAGACTATTGACGGGATTCAAGATTAGACTTAGAAGTCTAAGATCATTCCTCGTAATGACGATCCTCGTTCAAGTCGTAAGAAAGGGGTCGAGAAGTTTTGAACCTTAAAGTCTAGTGTGTGCATACTAAGGTATCCTAAACTAGGTTCAATTATTTGACCTATCAAACAAGTAGTCACATAAGCAAGTATGACCTATCATGGCAACTAAGAGTTCAAATAACAGTTCATGACCAATGAGTTCAAACTAACGCATCCTATGGTTATAGTCTAGGTCATCTAGTTCAAATGCCGCAGTTTCATTTCGATAATAGTGACCAAATATATAACTCCTTGAATATGAACTCGAACAAATTTGAGGGGTCACTAGTTGCATTTCCGTCAAATGTGATACATTTGGATCTCTCAGATAATTTACTTTCGGGAGAACTCCCTAAAACTAATGGAACCAACTTAACTTTTAATTATATTTATCTCTCAAAAAACTGGTTTACTGGAAACATTCCAGCAGACTTATGCAAGGTTCCTAGCATCAGAGTTTTGGATTTATCACAAAACAAACTTTCTGGAAGGCTTCCTGAGTGCTTAGGGAACTTGATTTATTTAGAAGCAATGGATATTTCAAATAACACTATAACAGGGCTTGTTCCAAGTTCATTGGGTTCTCTTATATATCTCAGGACATTGCACTTGCACAACAACCGATTTGAGGGGAATCTTCCGCAGTCGTTTAAGAATTTGTGTGAATTGTTCACAATGGATTTGGGGTACAATTTTCTAGTGGGTGATATACCTTTCTGGATTGGAGAAAACCTATTAAGACTTAGATTCTTGAACCTGCAATCAAATAAGTTTACGGGTAAGATTCCACTGCAGTTTTGTCAACTCAATGCTCTTCAGCATTTAAACTTGGCGCAGAACAATATATTTGGGACAATCCCTCCTTGCTTCGCTAATTTAAGTGGCATGATCACCAATGAAGCTGACAGGGCATACGAGACTTATGACTATGTAGAAAATATTTTGGCTTCCATGAAGGGAATTCAGTTGATGTACACAAAGACAATAAACTTTCTTAAATCCTTAGACCTTTCAAGCAACAACATTACTGGAGAAATTCCAGATGCTTTGATGAACCTTGTAGGATTGAAGAACTTGAATCTTTCAAGAAACCAACTTAAAGGACAGATTCCAATGAGGATTGGAAATCTAAATCATTTGGAATCTTTAGATTTGTCAATGAACATGTTGTCTCGCCAGATACCTCAAAGTTTGACTAGCTTGAACTTTCTAAGCTACTTGAACCTGTCATTCAACAACTTACCGAACGTTCACGAACATAAATGAACGAACACGACCTCTGTTCATGTTCGTTCTTTAACTAAACGAACGGAATTTCCTGTTCGTGTTCGTTCGTTTATTAAACAAACGAACATAAACGAACTTCCTGCCGAACGGTTCACAAACTGATCGCTGAACGTTCGGTTTGTTTACAGCCCTACCTACCAAGGGGGCAACCCATTGAATCATAAAACATTAAACAAGCGTGCATCCAACACCCAACTTATATAATGAATTTAATGATTGGTATTGATCAATAAAATTAATTTCAATTACACTAAAATATCTAACGTAAAATTGTAAAAACTTGTGGGTATTGTTTGGAAAGTTTATTTAGCATGTGCCTGACTGCACCTCGCTTTAATAGAAATTCAAACATCTTTAATGGAAATTTTTATTATTGACTACTAGGTAAGTCAAATATTCAAAACCGATACAAAAATAAAAGATTGCCAAGTAGATATTGAGTGTAGTCAAAGTCCTGTTGATAAAAGTGGTGATATATATTCACGTTGGATATTTCTTATTCAGATCAAATCGGATATTCGATATACAAAATCTTGCTTATTCGGATTAGATATCCGAATTTAACCCAAATAAACCAAACATAATATGTTTATTTGGGTTATTCGGATGTAAAAAGAAAGCTTATTCAGGTTATTCAGATGGATTCAGAACGAATATACATATTTCTTGGTCGGGTCGGGTTTCGAATAGGGTCCACAAATTTTTAAATCCGAATAAACTGTTATCTAACCCAATGAACACCCCTATAGCTTGTTTTAGTTCATATTTTCCAAAATTTCAACTCAATCTTGTTAATCAAGGGCAAACGAGCACAACCATAAATGAATCGAACATTCATTGAATAGCTTGTGAACTGTTCAACAAGAATTTCGTTTATGTTCGTTCGCTCGTTCAACAAAATTTAAGGCTGGCAAAACGGGTCTTAACGGGTTTAACATGTTTCAAACGGCGTGATTAATGTAAATATAAAACACAAAAACGATTAGTTTAACACTTGGTTTGGTGATTTGAGCATAACAGTATTCTATTTTATGTAACAGAAAAGTAAAATGATGAAGTCTAGCCTCTTAATTCTATTTTTTTGAAAAAAAGTATAAAATTAAATAGTAATTTTTTTTGTTAAATATGTCTAATCGTGTCTAACAGACACCTATTTTGCCAACTTTGCAACAAATGAATGAACATGAAAAAAAAATTCGTTCAATTTGTCTAAACCAAATAATTGAAAAATATAAAACACATTTCACGAATAAACATGATAAATGAACAAAAACAAACACATTATCGAACGTTTGCAGACATAAATGAACGGACATGTGCTTTGTTTATGATCTTCAAAACATAAATATTTGAAAACTAGTTTAGGTAATTTATAGTACGATTGTTATTTGTAACTTTAACTTCGTTTTAAGATAATTATATTTTTTATTTTTATATTAAGCGTTTATATTTATGCAGGATGATTCTGGTTAATGTTTGAGATTGAAATGCTAATTTTTTTGAAAATAATATAAGTCTGTTTGTGTTCGTAAACATTTAATTAATAAGTTTAATTTCTTGATAAATGAAAACATACAAGAATTTTTGTTCAGTTAGTGTGCATTAACTATTCATGAACACACTAATTGTTAAATGAAAGAGCACAAAAAAGAGCTTTTTTTCGTGTTCATTTACAATCGTTTTTACCATCTATTAAACAATAAGTAGTTGGATGCTACTAATTTTGAAAGTAAGGCCCATAAATAATGTTGCCAGTTAGGCGCATTCAGAAAAACGAAAACCAATAACCCAAAAAACCCGAACCGAATTCTGAATTCTGAATTCGGTTTTCAGTTTGATTAACGGTTTTAGATTTTTTTTGAATTCGGTTTGTTCGGTTTATTCGGTTAACCGATTAAACCGTGATTAAATTTATTATTTTTATTAATAATATAAGGTTGAATTTGGTTTATTCGGTTCAGTTTATTCGGGTTTTAACTGGTTTATTTGGTTTTAATCGGTTTGTTCGGTTGAATTCGGTTTTTTCGGTTATAATCAATTTGGTTCGGATAACCATTTATCGAATTCGGTTCGGTTCGGTTAACGGTTAGGGGGGGAATTTTGAAAACCGATTAAATCGAACCGAATAAACCGAACAAACTGTTAACCGAACCGATAAATACTCCTATTGCCGGTCTATGTCTATTAGTAGCATGAGCCCACATAAAAAAACAAGGCTTTCAAATTAAAAAAAATGATATATATGTTTAAGTTTTTTTCTTTTCTTGTTTATATTTTTAGTTTTTTTTTTTTTTTTTTTTTTTGTGAGAATAGTAAATCTATCCTACTTTATAAATTACCCTCAAATTAATATACTTATTACTTGAGTTTGAACCCAGATTCTTCAATCTAAAAAACAACACATATGTCGAGTTATTCCTATAGTAGCTATGTTTAGGCTTTTTAATTGAAGATTTTGATCCAAATAAATGAAGTTAGGAAGCCAAAATAAGTGGAGTTATGAAGATCGAATACATTGTCATTCGGGAACCATTTAGGACAAAGAAGTCATTTGGACATTTAACTTTTTTTTTGAACGGCAAATTTCATTAAAAAAACACCAACAAAACGAGCCAGCAAGATGCTAAAGCTCAAAACCACCAACAATAATACATGAACACCAAAATAAAAAAGAAGGCTCCCTAACTAAAAACCGACCATACAGTTATAATTACAAATCAAAAGTTTTCCATTGCTCCCAAGTTAATGTTCCCCACTTTGCTCGATTTTTTACCCATAAAAAACCCATTGTTTTGATCTCCTCCAGCAAGCAACGATAATTACACCTTGATCCTTTAAAAACCGCCTCGTTCCTGGCTCTCCATATGCACCAAAATGCAGTTAGGATCACGGCATGAAGAACGTTTTTCTTCCGATCATTCCAGTTCCCCATTTTGTGAATCTCAAGCAAATCTTTAACTGAGAAGGCATAAATTGGCTGCTGCGTTTTGCACCATGATGTGATTCCGGACCATACCATAGAGGAGATAAAACACGAGGAGAATAAATGAGTGACAGATTCATGATAGTCATTACAAAACGGACACATCTCAGATCCTATTGATATCCCTCTCCTCGCCAAATCCGTTCTAGTCGGGAGACGCCCTAATTGTGCCTTCCATGCCAAAGTGTTAACTTTAAGTGGGACCCATTTACTCCAATATAAAGCAAATTGATCTCCCCGACTTCTGCTTTTGTTACTCAAGATGCGAATAGATCGCACATTGAATAAACCAGAGGAATCCGCTCCCATACCCATCTGTCCCTACCAGCCGTGAGGGGCGTTAATGTAACCATCTCTTTACATTTGACCATTGCCTCCAAGTCTTCATTTGTTGTCGGTTGCGATGACCAATTCCATTGTATTGTAACAATACCATCAAGCCAAGATACCCTATCAGCCACATAACACCTTTTATTTTTTTCAAGCCTGAATAATGAGGGGAAAATTTGAGCCAGCGGCCTTTTAGCAGCCCAAGAATCCATCCAAAAGTTTACTGCATTACCATTTCCCACCACTCCTTTGATTAATCTATCCATATGTATATTAAAGGCCGATAGTGAAGAGTGAATTTTGGTGATATTCTTCCATGTCCCTGTAATAATATTTTTACATGGAATAAAATCCGGGATTCGGATCGATGAATGCAACGCCTCAATAACTCTCCTCCATAATTTTCCAGGTTCCGTCTTATACCTCCACCACCATTTCGCCAACAAGGCCAAGTTTGCATCTCTTAAGCAGCCAATTCCCAACCCCCCATTTGATTTTGTTGCCATAACCAACTCCCAATTCACCCAGCGGATCTTTTTATTCTCAGGTGTACCACCCCAAATATAAGCCCCAAAACCCACCAACACATGACACGTGTTTTTAAACGACAAATCAAAATAGGTCCCAGATTTTTCAAACCGACAAATGTAATTAACACATTAACATCCCATTTACATACGACTTTACAAAATATTTGATGTATTTAAACATTCAATAACAAAAATTACATTTGAGTTATTCACCAAAAACCTTTGTTTTAAACAAACAAAGAATAAACCCCAAACATATTTGATCCGAATCCTTGCAAGGCAATCCGATCACGACCGCGTTCAACCCTTTCGTTCACCTGAAAACACCATAATTAAGTCACCATTAGTTCATTAGAACTAAGTAAGATCACCATGCCCGCCCACACGAGCTTACATGACCAAAATAGTCAATTTTGGTCAAATTCAACACTTGGCGTATGAGTTTGGCGTATCTGGGGCGTATCACAGAAAGTTTGTGAGGTTGGCGTATCCGTTGGCGTATCCACTGGCGTATGATACGCCAGCACCACCTGCACTACCATTTTTCTGTTTTACACCATCTCGACCCATTCCACTCGATTCCGACCATTCCAATACCCCCATAAACATTATATAACACCATATAATCATATTGAACACCTTAGTTCACCAATTTATGACCATCATGGTCATAATATCAAACGATTTACTAACGGGTCGTTTGCACCCAAAACTCCTTTGAAATCTTATTCCACAAGATTTCTCAAGTTAAGTAAACCACACCACTTGTGTTTTACTAACTTGACTACACCCAACAAAGGACATTCACACACCATGTGAATAATCCAATGTCATGATCACACCACTTGTGATTCAAAACACCAATTTGAGTTGATTTCAATTACAATTCACACACCTTGTGAAATAATTAAAATCATTCAACACACATACAAATTAACACCAAGTCAATCATGAACTAGCATAAAAACACCATACCAACAACAATCAAGCAATATATATCACCTATTGCTTATTATTGTCTATCAACAAGCACCAATATCATCTATTCACCATAAAGTCAATCTTCCACAACATATTCATTCATGCATAACACCATTACACATAACAAATAGAAGATTGGGTGACTTACCTTGTTCCAACACGCTATCCTCTATAACAACTTCCTTCCTAGGTCGTTTGGTATCACTTACACATTCACTATCAATTCCTATTATCACAACTAATAGGTTTAATATAAAGTTTGACCACAATTAGTCAAAATACACCCATTCACCCCAATGTCACCATTTTAACTTAATTACTTCCAATCTACCCTTCACCATAACAATTCACCTTTGTTGAGTTTATACACCCACCTATTTCATAGCACCATAGGTTTTAAACCAATTTTTAAGTTAATTACCCTACTTGGCATTTCATCAAACACCATGTATGCACAAGTTCTTCTCCTAATGATCATTCATCATTAACACATCTATGTAACATCCATTATTTTGTTTAAAAATGATCAATCTCAACATTTTCACCACAAACTACAACAATATGGTGATAATCATCAAATCCTCACCCTTAAATACTAACTTTAAACACCACATTCATAGACTCCATGAAAACCCCAATCCCCCATCATCATAACATATCAATTATGAAGGAGAAACAATCAAAAGTTGTTCATACTTGATTATCAACATCATTAACAACATTTGACACACTCAAAACACCAAATTTGAGAGTTTTACCCATCAAACCCACACCCCCAATGGAGACCCACGAAAATCCCATCAAAAACACCCAAAAATCTTACCTATATGTTGTTTGATGCAAGGGAAACTCCAATTTATGCTTGCATGAGGGATTGGATCAACTTTCAACCTTCAATTTGATCAAAAGTTAGAGTTCTTGAGTTTTTATCTTTGCCCTCCCCTTGATCGACGTTCACAACCCAACACAAATGGTTTCCCCCAATTTTGACTAGTCAACACCCTTTTAGCCTTATACAAGTTTCACCTAATTACAGTTTTAGTCCTCCATTTACTAGTTACAACCAACTAGTGTTAAACTAACTTAGTTAAATTAGTTAACACCACCATATAGTTATGTTTTAATTCAAATATTTATTAAAACACCCATTAATTAAAATAAACATAATTATACACCAATTATGTTCGTTTTATTTTATAATGTTTCCCCAAAATGGGTCGTTACACCAAAGGAAGTTCCTTCTCATTTTATCAAGGCTTTCAATCACCGAAACCGGAGCCTTAAATAGAGAAAAGAAATATAGGGGAAGACTGTTAAGGACAGATTTAACTAGAGTAATTCTCCCACCCATAGAAAGCGTGGAAGCTTTCCATAATGATAACTTTTTGTGAAAAACATCCACAACTGGTTTCCACATACGGACTCTATTCATGTTAGCACCCATCGGAACCCCTAAGTAGGAGAAGGGAATTTGACCTACCCTACAATGTAGTGCATCCGCCATTCCTGCAGTTACCTCCTCCTCGATGTTAAAACCAAATAGGTTACATTTATTAAAGTTAGCCTTTAAACCCGAAGCCAGAAAAAAAAAAAAAACATCTTAAAATTCTTGCCAAGTTTTGAGCATTAGCTTTCGATCCCTCCCCTATCCTAGAAATTGTTTATCAAAATAGAGATTAAAGTTTAGAGGTTAAGTCCTTTCAACTCGAGTATTAAAAATACAATACGTAAAGCGCCGATCAAATATTTTTTAAAAAATATTTTATAAACTCATGTAAAACATACGTAACGCTGCGTCATATCTGACGAATATTTTTACCTTTTTTACGTATTTTTTACATGGTTTTATAATTTTTTAAATATTTGGTCGGCGTTTTTTTTTATTTTTTTATAAAAATGTGCCAGATAATGTTAGAAACCTTTAAAAAATTTCAAAATAAAACCTTTTTTTACGTGATTTTTGCCTACTTTTCACAATTTTCTCACAAAGAAGTAGTTTTCAAATTATCTTTACCCTATATATATACTAGTGAGATGTCCGCGCGATGCGGCGGAAAACAAAACAATTAGGCTACTGATTTTGGCTCGTAAAAAAGCTTAAACCACCTAATTTTTGACAAATCAACTTTTAACTAAAATATTTATTATGATAAAATTCATAATTTAAAATGGCAAATATTATATAACAAAAGTGTAAAGTAATTTATTTGATTTGAAAGAGTTTTCTATTATAGGTGTTGTACGACACTTTATTTTTAAATTGTATTAATGTGGAACAAACTAAAAAGTAAAAGAAAACCACTTAGTTTATGGTTTTTAAATCTTTGTTTTTTGTATTTTATGTTCTAAAAGTTATAAAACTCTTAATTTTAAGAGTTTTTGGTAAAAAACTATTGTATCCTTTCTATATGTATTATATACTAGTATAGATATATGGTATAGATAATTTGAAAACCCCTCCTTAGTGTGAAAACTAAGAAAACCATGTAAAATCATGTAAAAAAAATTTTTTTTTAGTTTTTTTACAGGTTTGTAACATTATTTGGCACATTTTTATAAAAGAAAATTAAAAAAAACGCCGATTAGTTATTTTTTAAAAAAAATATTTTGTAAAACCATGTAAAACATATGTAACATTTGGGTGCAGTGTTACGTATGTTTTACGTGGGTTTATAAAATATTTTTTTAAAAATATTTACTTGGCGCTTTTTTTATTTTTTTTATAAAAATGTGACAAATAATGTTATAAATCTGTAAAAAAAATTTAAAAAAAGACGTTTTTTTACATGATTTTTACATGGTTTTCATGATTTCACACGAAAAAGGGGTTTTCATTTTATCTTTTTTCTCTCTCTCTCTCTCTCTATAGATACATCAGTCGTTTTACCTGTCTTGAAAACATATCTAGGCCGTTAAAATTTTACAAGATTTGATCTTCGTCGTATAAACTAGACGGTTGCACCAGTTACGCGTCGAACATTGGCGGAGGTTTATTGGGGCCCGGGGGGCCCCGGCCCCTGCCGTTTTGTGGGTCAGAAGTCTCGATATAGTAGTTTTCGGTCAAAAAATTTTGTAGGTATCGAGTCCGGCTCCTTCGGTTTTTCTTCCTAAAATTTCTTGGGCCCCTTGGATTTTAAAAAACAATAAAGTTAATCTTATATTGTAAGTTTTAACATTACCTTTAAGGGTTTACAGTGTCGATTGTTATCTCATTCTTTAGTCGATTTTGAGTTTAAAGCTTGTTTAAACATTAAAAATTAAAAAGGGCCTTAAAAATTAAAATGAGCCTTCACCATTATACATTACCTATTACCTTGTGTTAAAAAAAAAAATCCAGCAAGACCCAAATTTATAGACCTGATGCATTGATTTCAAAGAGGGCTCCGTTGTAATTTTTTTTTGGCTCTTGTACGGCTATCCTGGCGCCATGCGCTTCAAGTGCTTCAAATTCAAGCTACAAATTTTCAAATCATATATAATTTCAACCAATATTGAGTAGTTGAAATTTATAACTGTTAGTTTGTTACTACTTCTTCCTTCCAAGTTCTAAGATATAGGTTCGATTCTACTTCTGCTTCACTGATTTATCAAATAGTTTATGAGTAATTGAGTTTATTTATTGGTTATAGTTTATTGATTAGTTAATTGGTTATAGAATTTGACCCGATCCGAATTACTATTTTTCGACCCGAATTTTTAGCCCGAAACATAGCAAAAAGAGAAAAAAAAAATTAACCTATAACTTTTGGCCTCCTTGGATATTTTTTCCAAGCTCCGTCACTGGCGTCAAACCTTCTGGAATTAACACGTGTCACCTGCTCCTCTAAAAACCTCCACGTTTTCTTCAACTGCTGGTGGTTTTCTCCGACTGCACCACGTTTTCCACTCCCTATTCAAAATTATACAATGTTATATAATTATCAACGACTGATCAGAAACCACTCCTTTGGGGCTAATACCACTGAAATCATAGCAAATGGCTTGCATCATTTTTCTTGAGTTATCGTTGGGATTGTAGCCCTTCTTGGCAAATAAAAATGGCAACCACACAGAATCAACATGATAACACTCTGTTTCTTAGGTACAAGTTTATCTGCAGAAAGTACCAGTAATAGTATTCATACCAACAAAATGCATATACGAGATTAAACAGACGCAAATTAAATAAGCAGAAGCAAAAATAATCGATGGCCAGAAGCTAATTTTGCCAATAATGATGACAAAATAATTACTTGTATAGAGAACTCAGAGAAAATAAATTAATTTTTGTTTAAATACAATTAATAGAGTGTTATGTCATTAACATACCGAGCATCGGACACGTATAAAACTAGTTTTTTAGTTTGCAAACTATGGATCTTTCAAATAAAACCATCATAGGTGTTGTTACAAGTTCACTGGATTCTCCAACTCCTCATTGTTCTCGATAGAAACAATCTCCCTGTTTTCCTCATTTTCCCTAACCATTTAAGAGAAATCTTGCTTCGACCATTAGAATCTTTCTTTTTATTTTGGATTCTTTTCATATTGTATTCAAAGATTTCTATACAAAATCCCCAGAACGGATGTTTAGAATCAACCAAGTATTAACAGTCCCCTTATTCTGCTGGGTAACCCGGTAGGCTCCTACCACCATTAGGGTTGCACAAACCTGTTTTTTTCTCCAAACCGGTTCGGTTTGAGAACCTATTTGGTTTGGTCAACGGATGGTCAAAACCGGTTTGGATGAAAACCTATCCACTATGATGTTTCACTGAAGCCCACTGGTGTTTGATCTTTATTGATGCAAACGAATCCAATAATTATCATGTGAATCACAAAAACACACATCAAAAACATGTCGAACATAAACATGTGATGTTTCTGCACTTATGGGCACATTATAGCATGCTTGCCTTTGTCTAATTAGTATAGTAGTATATGTTGTAATATACCAAGTATAATTAAATGTGTTCTATAGCAATTATGAAATACAAATGATCAAAGTATTTCAACTATGTATGGAGCCATGTTTTTTTTCCACTTGGGTCACCTTATTTGGTTTAACTACTAATACTCCCCCTTAAACTAAATATAGTCTAAGGAAGATCTTCAATCTTTGTTCATCACCCTAATTTCTTTATAATAACCTTGGTTCATTGTCCTCGTATTGGGATATATTAACTTCTTCCTTTTTCTTCCATTTTGGACGATCATTTATAAAATGTCCAAACTCGTTACATTTATAGCATCGTACGTGGCTCTTATCGATTCGTTCACCAACTTTACTTTTCCCGGACCACCAACCTCTCCCACAGTCACGCCCAAAGTTTCCTATGTTTGAACTCCCATGAGCACAATGCTCACATTTACGTTCGTATTGTAAACATTGAATTTCAATTGAATTTAACCCTAATTATTAATTGTAACTAGGATTCTAGGTTTTATCATTAGTTGGTTTGGATCAATTAATTTACAAAACCAGAAATAGAAGTTTCAATTATCCATACACATGGATTTTAAATAAGTTATATCTATGTAATGTACAATGGGTTAAAACACAAGATTACCTAATTTCTTGCTAAACCAAAACCAAGGTGTGATTTTACTTTTTGAATTACAAATCAATTAATTTTAGTTTTTTCTTAATCACAATTGATTTTCCCATTTCAAATCAACTGTGATAACTGCGTACGAGAACAACGTTAGCAACAGAGTGAGTACATTTGATCGTGTTTAAAATTCACGCGGAGTTGACAATCGAAATTATTGTGGGATGATAGTATGCGAGAAATGATGAACGTGGGCGAAAACCGTGCGCGAAACGGAGTTACGGATTGCCCGGAATCGCGAAAAGAAGATTTCGTCGAAAAACAGGTGAAAAAGGACTGGGGCGGTACGCCCCAATCCGAGCGCTTATCCCAGGCGATGCGCGCGGGTTCGAATGAAAATATCTGGTCCCTTCTTTCCGTGCGGTATGCCTCGAGTGCCCTGCTGGTCTGGGGCGATACGCCCGGGGTCCAGATCGACGGCAAGTTGCTTAAAAGATCAGATTTTCATCATCATCTTCATTCTTATCTTCCTCTCGACGCCAGCCAACACCACCTACGAAAATTTCATCTTTCAACCATAAAATTTCTATTTCGAAGCCTCTGGAACGCTTAGATCGCATCCGGGAACGTTTATACGAGTCCAGATCATCTTTTCATCCGCTGGAATCCGTCAGAATAGGTAATGGTTCATTTTAAACCTTCTAGTTTGATTTTTATTGATTAAATCTTGATTTTGAACGTAATGATATAGTTAGGGTTGTTGATTATTGCCTAGATGATGGCTATGATTGATTATAAGTGATAAACTCGAACTGTTAACGGGTAAATCCTTGTTTTGAGCCGTTGTAATGCCCGGTTTGCATGGAATCATAACAATGGTTATAATGATTTAAACCATTTGATTGTGACAATGTAGGTGATTAGTTTGATTAATCTTTGACATGCAACGTGAAAGTTGGGTGTTTTAAACTAATCACAATCATTAACATACTCATTGGAACGATTATCTGATGTTACTGATAACAGTCAGATTAGTATGTTAAATATGGTTATTAAACCTTTTCTAATATTACATTGTGATATTTCATGATATTTGGGTAATCAATAACAAGGATTGATCATTCCTAAGCCATCAATCTGTCTAGGAACTGCGTTAGTATTAGAATCAACAACATTAACTATTTGGTTAATCTGAGATTATACTGATTAATCAAGTGAGTCATCAATTTAGTATTAGGAACCTGAATCAGTATAGGTTCCTACATTATCATACATTGTATGATATTACATTAAAATATGTAATTAAATACTAAACATCGTGTTGATGACTGTTAAAGCAATGTTTTGGACATTGGACGTTCAAAATGATTTAATCAGTAAGTTAAAACATTAATAACATATCAAACATAAACTAATGCAGAATCTCATCATTAGCATCAGTTGCGTGTGTTTCTACTATTTGAGACATCAAGTGAGTTTCGTACAACCCCTTTTCTCTTTACTGTTTTATAAGTATCGGGGTAACTCTGTAAACTGTTTTCTGAACATATGATATGCATAACTGATATCTGCGTGATTTCATGTGACTTTTGTGTGATTTCATAGGATTTTGCCGTTAGACACTCTATCACAGTATCAAAAGTCCTCATTCGTGAACAGTATCTAGTGAACCCATGTGCGGCCGAACAGGAACCATTGATAGTACTATTGGCTGACAACCCATTTGCTGGGAGGATTGCATCTCCCCTGGTGTGAATGTTTGGTACCTGTTTCCATAACAACTTCTTAATGTTAGTGATGGACATTAAGATAATGAGGCATTAAGATATTTACCGACGGGTAGTATCTTCGTGAACAAACAACTGTCCGAAAGGAACTAGATACGGGTCCCATGGTTATCCAGAACTGAATTTTTGTGAACATTGCTTAACATATCATATTGTTTTAACTGAACTGTCGAACTCACCAGCTTTGTGCTGACGTTTCAAACTTAACATTTTTGCAGGACAACGGTAACAATTTGGTGAGGATGCACTTCACTGAGTAGAACTTTAATGTATCATATTGTGTAATAAACTTAGCTGTTAAGTTGATGTTTTTACGAAACCCTTGTAATATATTTATTTTAAGTTAATATGTGTGCTGTGTTATCGGTTCAAGTAAGTCACACCTCATCTCTGAGACATCACCACTATGCTTCCGCAACCTTCTTACAGTAACGTGTGACATCATCTCAGGTGACGAGAGGTGGGGGTGTGACAGGGTGGTATCAAAGCCACAGGTTATAGAATTTAGGTGGACTTAGAGACCTAGACTATAACCATAGGCTCGTATAGTGACACAGAGAGCACCGAACATGTTTAACGAACAAAACTTGTTTTGAATTAAGCCAGGATAATCAGGTGGTACGGATCTCAGTTATGAGTGGCCAGCATAACCGAAATTCGCAACACGTGTGCGTCCTAGTTTAATTTAATTCAAGCAGAACATTATAACTATTAGATCGACTCGTTGCTTTAGGATAGGAGGACATGTCATATCATGTTGATGTTGAATATTTTATTGAATATTTATTTCATGGTACTGATCCGAGAATTCTGTTTATACAGCGATGGCAGACCAAGGAGAGAGATATATATATCAGAGGTTTCCATATGTCATGGTGGACGATACTCCCAGTTCTAGTTCCGGGTCTGACTCAGATCCTTCGGAGGCTATGTCATTAGCATCACATGCATCTACAGTGCCTCCCATACCACCACTACCTGAGCCAGTACCGGTGCCGCCACCACCACCAGCACTCCCTATCATACCTAGTCCTCCACACTCACCTCCGGCTGATCCAGCTGCTGATCGGATGCAGAGTATATCACCTCCTAGAGTACCCGCTTGGGACGGGTTGCGGCGTATGCGTGGTCAAGCCCGCAAAACCACAGGATTGCCTCCGCGACATCAGATGGCTCCACGGGATGAGCCACAGGCTGTTCATGAAGTGGGAGAATCCTCTCACCAAGTTGAGTTATGGGCGCAGGTGCAGCAGATCTCTCAGGATTTACAGGCCCTGAGACAGGATGTACATCAGCACCACACTCTTCATGAGGATACTCGCAGTACTGTATTGGAGATCCTCAATTCTCACCTGACCTTCATGGAGCAGGTGAATGTCTCAGGTGCTAACACTCAGGCTTGGAGAGCGATGGTAGAGGAGCGACTTCAGAGAACCTGGAGGCAGGCGTTGATAGTTACCTTTTGGCAGGAGGTAGCGTTGTGGAGTGAGAGATGGGTGTATTTGAGGCAGTTAGTGAGCACCATGAGTTTGGAGGCTCGGCTGATGATGATAGCTATAGTGATGGCTGCTATAGCTATAGTGATTTCCTGCTTACCGTTCTTTATACGGTAAGTACGATGTGGGATGTTCATTTTGGTTGTTATGTGTATAGACGGATGGGTTGTTAGTACGTGATGCGTAGGGAAATTTTTGATTGTGAAAAAGATTCCCCATTAGTAGTGATGATGATTGACTAGCTGACAGTTTATGTATTGAAACTTTTGGCTGTATCAAAACTTTTTGTGTATAAAACTATAGTAGTGTTGATAAAAGGGTTGTGTTGTGCATTATCTGTGTAATGAGTGATAGGTGTGTTGTGTATGACTTGTGATAACATTTCAAAGTCCCTTGTGGCAACATAACAAAGTCCTGTGTGGCAACATTTCAAAGTCCCTTGTGGCAACATAACAAAGTCCTGTGTGGCAACATTTCAATTGTCTGTGTAACAACATATCAAAGTCCTGTGTGGCAACATTTCAATTGTCTGTGTGACAACATAACAAAGTCCTGTGTGGCAACATTTCAAAGTCCCTTGTGGCAACATAACAAAGTCCTGTGTGGCAACATTTCAATTGTCTGTGTGACAACATAACAAAGTCCTGTGTGGAAACATTTCAATTGTCTGTGTGACAACATATCAAAGTCCCTTGTGGCAACATATCAAAGTCCTGTGTGACAACATAACAAAGTCCTGTGTGGCAACATTTCAATTGTCTGTGTGACAACATTTCAAAGTCCTGTGTGGCAACATAACAAAGTCCTGTGTGGCAACATTTCAATTGTCTGTGTGACAACATTTCAAAGTCCTGTGTGGCAACATAACAAAGTCCTGTGTGGCAACATTTCAATTGTCTGTGTGACAACATTTCAAAGTCCTGTGTGGCAACATAACAAAGTCCTGTGTGGCAACATTTCAATTGTCTGTGTGACAACATTTCAAAGTCCTGTGTGGCAACATAACAAAGTCCTGTGTGGCAACATTTCAATTGTCTGTGTGACAACATTTCAAAGTCCTGTGTGGCAACATTTCAAAGTCCCTTGTGGCAACATAACAAAGTCCTGTGTGGCAACATAACAAAGTCCTGTGTGGCAACATTTCAAAGTCCCTTGTGGCAACATAACAAAGTCCTGTGTGGCAACGTTTCAAAGTCCTAAGTGATCCTATATCAGCAACATGTAAATATTAACATATGGATGTCACAATGTTGTGAGCTGTGTGATATTTTGACATGTTTTTGAATTATTAGGACTAAGTATAACTACAAACATTTGCATGATCACTGTGTAATGATCATCTATCTGGACTGTGTCAGGTAGTTATACTGTATTTACTATAATCACATTTCCAATCTCATAAAGTTTCAGTATAACTGAATATGATTGAATTTATGTGATTTAACGGGTTATATATTTAATGTTCTTGAACTGATCTGAGTTGTCTGCATGTGAGCAGAAAAATGGCTCCAAAACGAGGTCGACCGACCAGGAGATCTATGAAGAACATTACTGACCCGGAGTCAAACCAAGTTCCACCAGTAAATACTGAATCAAATCCAGATCCGCAAATTAATCTGGAAACAAGTACTGTTCCACCTGCTGGTGCAGGTGGATCTGAATCAAATGAAGCAATGATAGCACGGATTGTGCGTGAACAGCTATCGGCTTGTGGTGTTTTGATACCACATCAACCTCATATCGCTTCGGGTTCTGGTGGGGATCATACTCACACAGAACACAATGCTACTGGTGGCAATGCGGAAACTCATAGAAGCACTGGTACAACTACAATTATTCCTGATCCACCACGACAGGGATGTACTTACAAGTATTTTGCCTCCTGTAACCCTCCTACTTTCACTGGCAAGGAAGGAGCGGCTGGATTAATAAGGTGGATCGAGGAAATGGAAACGAAACTTAAAATTAGCCGGTGTTTGGAGGAGCATAAGGTGACTTATGCTGCCTGTTCTTTCAAAGAATCAGCTTTGACCTGGTGGAATACCCAGGCAAAAACACTGGGCTCAGCTACAGTCGACTCGATGGGTTGGAACGAATTTAAAACTCTGATTAGATCAGAGTACTGTCCACTCACTGAGATTCAAAAGCTCCAGGAGGAATTCTGGAATCATTCAATGATTGGGGCTGATTGTTTAGCGTATACTCATCGTTTCCACGAACTTACTTGTTTACTTCCCGATATGTTTCCTACAGAAGCAGCATTGATCGAGAAGTACATTAAGGGTTTGGTTCCCCAGATTCGGGGAATGGTAACTGCAGCTAAACCCACAACCCTCAAACGTGCAATTCTGTTGACAACTAAGCTTACCGATGAGGCGGTAAGGAGTGGTATGTTGGTAACAAAAACTCAAACGGCCGTGGGTCGTAGTGATATTGGTACCTCGAATGTGTCTAAAGGTACCAAACGAAAGTGGTTTGGCAAATCTAAGGCGAGAGCTCCGGCTGAGATCAACCAGAGCAAACAAACTGTGAAAAACTATGGTTTTGTTACTCCCGAGAATAAAACTTAATTACATTGGGCAGTCGCCTAGATGTCCTCGGTGTTCATTTCATCATATAGGACCGTGTCCTACCTGTGCCAACTGTAATAGGGTTGGGCACTACACCAAGTATTGCAAATTGCCTGCTCGCCAAATGAATCAAGCACCACAACAAATCACTCAAACGAACCGATCATGTTACAAGTGCGGGAGTCCTGATCACTTGATTAGAAATTGCCCGAACAATGATAACACCAATCCGGGGAATGAAGCTAGAGGTAGAGCTTTCCAGATTGGTGCTACCGAGGCGAGTGTCACACCCCCAATTTTCAACTAACGGAATCATACCGTTTGGGAACGTGACAAACCGATGATGATGCCATGCCTGTTACATAATATCATATGTAAGTGCAATGCCATGGAATGTGTAAGCAAATCAATTACATAATGTCATATGTAATTTCTAAGCAGTATGTGTAAACATGTGTGTCTAATGTCTAACAGTCATAGTCTAGGCCTACAAATGCAAACCTAGTTCGCTATAACCAATGTCTCTGATACCAATCTGTCACACCCCCAATTTTCAACTAACGGAATCATACCGTTTGGGAACGTGACAAACCAGGATCTCAGATCATTAGACATAGCGAAGACCTCTATATGAATTTTTAAAACATACTTTGGTCTTTAAACATAACATCAGAGTTTACAAAAGTTGCGGAAGCGTTTAAAACCAATAATAATTGTAAAGTAAACATTACAAAACAAAATACTTAAATGTTCAAATTCAAATATTCAAAATGTTTAAAATGCATGAGACTCTATCTCCTAGTCCATGCCAGCTTTAACGCGCGCCCTAGCGTCCTGAGAAAACATGTAAATCAAGTCAACACAAAGGTTGGCGTATAACACAGGTTTTAAGCATTCACAATGTTCAAAACAACAGTTTGAATAACAAGATTGTAGATAACATAATCACACATGCACAGTCATGATAGCTAGTCATATAAACTATTTACATAAGTGTTCGACACCGAAGCTGACGGATTGCCATGCTATAGCATGTTTTCGCCTTGCCACTATTGTCTATCACAACAATAGTAAAATTGTGTTTGGTCAGTCAAACACCTACGTAGATCCCATCTACCAGGTGAGGTTTGTCAAACCTAATAGATCTATTTCCAACTACCACGCTTTGCATTACAGCAAACTAAACGGTTCGAGGTGTGTAAGGACTTTCAAGTTGATATGTTTTCACATAATGTAAACAGCTAACTCATGCAAGTGATATGTATCTAAAAACAGTTTGTTGCACATGTTTTCTCCCCCAAAAACAGTTTAAAATAAGAAAGGGGCCGTGTACGCACCTTTGAGTATAGCAGAATGATCACACACTAAAAGCTCGTGTAAGAAATCCTCCTACGAAGAATCTGTGGTTTAAACAATAACTTAAAGTTATTCGGAATGTCGTTTTGTGCTCGACATCACATACGTGTCAACATACGTATGTTAGAGTGTTAAAGATGTGCATACGTATGTACGCGTGCCTTTGAAATTGTTTAAATAAAATCATATTTGATTTTATTTAAATAATCGTAATTATACGCGATTTCGTTTTCGGATTAAAATATAAATTTTAACATCCCAATGTGTTCGTATTCCCGTTACGGTTACAACGCAACTCGAACGGGTTAAAACGGATGAGATATGATCAAAATACCCAAAAATAATTTAAAACTCCAAAAACCAGCAGAGGCCGGGCTCGAACCCGCGACCTCTACTTCTCAGTATACACACCCAACCATCTGATCTACCCGCATTTTCATTAACAGACTTAGTTTCTAATTCCTTTAAGCCCAATCGGCCCATTTTCCATAATCTTAATCATAAACGAACCTATTAAGTTCTAATTGGATCCAATCCGAACTCAATCAAGCCCACCATCATGGGGCTTTTGATCCACTATCCAAATCAGATTCAAAGACAGTTTTAATTTGAAAATTGATAACATTAAATCGTTTAAATCGATCATAAATCAATTCGAACCCGAGTTCATCAAATTCCAACTCGAATCAATCGAATTGATGATCTATAGGTTCTGAAATCATAGGGTTTTCCATTAACCAACATTTCCGAAGTTGTCTGGACTACCTAATTTGAATATCATACCCAATTGAATCATAACCCCCAAAACCGATTTGTGTTTAAACCCTAGAACTCTAAATCTAACAATTTGTAGTTGTAATATGAAATTAACCTAGGCATAACCTCAATCGGCCTTCTCTGAAACTACATACATACTTTAATTTTATTATCAAATTCGTTTGCTACGAAATCCCCAAATCCGTTTTTACTTAGAACCCTAGAATTAAAGTTCAATCGAATCAATGTTGTTTCCTAAAATCGACATCAGTTTAACCTTAATCGCATCCTTCTGAAACAAATCATGATAATTAATTTGATTCTTGAGTTCATTTGTTAACAAATCCCCAAGCTCGTTTTTGAGATGAGCCCTAATAGTCGAACCCAATCAATTCGATACTAGACCCATGAATTATCATAGGGTTAATCTTAATCGGCCTAGTTAGAGTGTTTAGAAACGAAAACTTACTTGATTTGATGCTGTTTCGATGGAGATCGATTCTATGCTTGATGTTCGATTTGGTTCTAGATGAAATCGTCTACCCCCAGCTTGTTGTTTCAAATTGATGGATGCAAATGATTCTAAGAGAGCCGATTATAGGTTCTGTAAACTCAATTGTGATTGTTGAAATCGAATTGTGTGGTTTTGATTGTAAGGGACTACGGTTACAATGATTTGAAACGGTTTTGATCATAATTCGATAATTGATGCTCCCATAACGCATAACAACTGTTAATCATCATTAATGTGATGATTTAAGTCGATTGATTTCAGTTATAACTTAGTCTTAATGGGAAATTCGAACTCTAGTTGATAAATCCCACGAATTTTGACTTTTAAAGTCAAACTTGAACCTTTAAATCAATTACAAGTCTTAATTTTGTAATTAGAGCATATTAAAACTGATTTCTACCAATTCCAATCCTTTAGGTATTATTTAACTCAATTGCATAACAATTCGGTTAATAAAGTTGAGCCGAAAGTCCCGAATTGTCACTAATTGGGTCCTTTAACTCCTTGTTGGGCTAAATTAACCCAATTGGGCTTCTCAAATATAATTGGGCCTATCCTAAACTCATTGGGCCTATCTTAGCCTTGTTGGGCCTACCTTGGGCCTACTTTGGCCTTGTTTGGCCTACTTGTGTCTTAATGGGCCTTCCTTGTTTTCCTTGAGCCTAAATTGATCTTATTGGGCCTACTAGACTTTGTTGGGCCTTCATAGACTTCATTGGGCCTTACCGGGCCTTCCTGGGCCTTCCTTGACCTTGTTGGGCCTTCATTGACCTTGTTGGGCTTTTATTGGCCTTATTGGGCCTACGAGGGTTAACGAGGTTAACTCGAAAAGTCGGATTGTCACATCATCCCCTTGTTGAAGGAATTTTCGTCCCGAAAATTAGTAAGTGTTAGGAGTAGTTAGGAAACTACTTACGAGTTTAAATCGTACGTGTTAGTGTGATTTGATCATTCTGTGTGCTTGTGTGTACTCACACACAAAGTCTAATGCTTGCAACATCACAACTCAATTGTGATCGTTCAATGTGACTGTTTGCGTGTACACTAGTTAGTTCACCTACCTGTGACTGTTTGTGTTTGATCATACTGTGTTGTGTAACCTCACACATAGTGAGTGTCTGTAACTGTTTGTACTATGCAACTCCGCACATAGCAAAAATGTGTGTAACCAATCATGTATGTACTACCATAACATGTAACATATGAAATGTAGCACATAAAATATATAGAATGTAATGTAGCACAAATGTTTGTAACAAAATCAATTGAATAAATAAAATGTTTGTGCTTACAGTTTGAAATTTGCAGTGTTGATGTGTGAAGCATCACGTCATCCCCTTGTTGAAGGAAATTTCGTCCCGAAATTTAACGTGCGCTCTCAGTGTTAGCAGTAGCTGTTTTGAATAGATGAGGATATTTCTTCATCATTTGGTCTTCCCGTTCCCATGTGAATTCAGGACCACGTCTTGAATTCCATCGAACTTTGACTATCGGAATCTTGCTTTGCTTCAGTTGTTTGACCTCCCGGTCCATGATTTCTGCCGGTTCTTCGATGAATCGTAACTGTTCATCTACTTGTATTTCTTCCAACGGTACAATCAATGTCTCATCAGAAAGACATTTCTTTAAGTTTGAAACATGAAAGACATCATGAACTCCACTGAGTTCATCCGGTAGTTTGAGTTGATACGCAACCGGACCAATCCTTTTCAGAATCTCAAAAGGTCCTACGTAACGTGGACTAAGCTTCCCGCGCTTGCCGAATCGTATCACACCTTTCCAAGGTGATACCTTTAGAAGAACTCGATCTCCTACTTGAAATTCCAACGGCTTGCGACGTTTGTCAGCATAACTCTTCTGTCGATCCCGAGCCGCTGCCATACGGTTCCGGATTTGAACTATCTTTTCCGTCGTCTCGTGCACCAGTTCAGGACCTGTTATCTGACTGTCTCCAATCTCAGCCCAACAAACTGGTGAACGACATTTGCGACCATACAAAGCTTCAAACGGTGCTGCTTGAATACTTGTATGATAACTATTATTGTAAGAGAATTCCACTAACGGTAAATGATTCTCCCAGCTATCACCAAAGTCAATTACACAAGCTCGTAACATATCCTCGAGCGTTTGAATCGTTCGTTCACTTTGACCGTCGGTCTGTGGATGATAGGCGGTACTCATATCCAAGCGAGTCCCCAATGACTTATGAAGAGATTTCCAAAAGTTAGAAGTAAACCGGGCATCCCGATCTGATATGATAGAGGTTGGCACGCCATGCCGTGCTACTACTTCCTTGATGTAAATGCGAGTCAGTTTCTCCATCTTATCAGTTTCTTTGATTGCTAAGAAGTGTGCAGATTTCGTTAATCGATCAACGATTACCCATATCGTATCACAACCACTCGGTGTACGGGGTAACTTAGTAATAAAATCCATCGAAATCTGTTCCCACTTCCACATCGGTATCTCTGGTTGTTGCAGTAAACCAGATGGCTTCTGATATTCAACTTTGACTTTCGAACAAGTCAAACATTTGCTAACGTACTTAGCAATATCCGCTTTCATGTGAGGCCACCAATATAGTGCCTTCAAGTCATGGTACATCTTGTCTGATCCCGGATGGACTGAATATCTGGACTTGTGTGCTTCATCCATCACGAGTTCCCTTAAACCTCCATACAAAGGTATCCAAAGTCTATCAATGAAATAACGAATTCCATCAGACTTGACATCCAACTGTGTTTCCATCCCGCGTAGAGATTCCTGTACCAAGTTTTCCGTTTTCAAAGCCTCGATCTGAGCACTGCGTACCTTGTCAGGTAAGTCAGTATGTATTGTCATCATAAGTGCGCGAACCCGTCTTGTTCCCGTTGTATCTTTTCTGCTCAAAGCGTCAGCTACCACATTAGCCTTTCCCAGGTGATACTTAATCGCACACTCATAATCGTTCAACAATTCAACCCATCGTCGTTGCCTCATATTAAGCTCCTTCTGATCAAAGATATGTTGCAAACTCTTATGATCAGTGTAAATAGTACACTTGGTTCCATATAGATAATGCCTCCAAATTTTCAAAGCAAAAACCACTGCTCCCAACTCCAAGTCGTGAGTAGTGTAATTCTTCTCGTGTGTTCGTAGTTGTCTGGAAGCATAAGCAATCACTTTTTCGCGTTGCATCAACACACATCCCAATCCCTGTGCAGATGCATCACAATACACCACAAAGTCTTCCGTCCCTTCCGGTAAGGACAGAATCGGTGCGCTGCAAAGTTTCTGTTTCAATAACTGGAACGCAGTTTCCTGTTTATCCGTCCAGTTATACTTCGTTCCCTTATGCGTAAGAGCTGTAAGTGGTTGAGCGATCTTTGAGAAACCCTCAATGAATCGTCGGTAATAACCCGCCAACCCAAGGAATTGTCGTACCTCGGTAGGGGTCTTTGGTGCTTCCCAATTCTTAATCGCTTCAATCTTCGCTGGATCAACATGTATGCCCTTTTCATTAACTATATGCCCCAAGAACTGTACTTCTCGCATCCAGAAATCACATTTCGAGAACTTAGCGTACAGTTGTTCCTGTTTTAATAATTCCAATAATAGTCGAAGATGTTCAGCGTGTTCCTCCTCAGATTGTGAGTAGATGAGAATGTCATCAATGAAAACAATGACAAACTTATCAAGATAAGGTTTACAAACACGATTCATGAGATCCATGAATACAGCTGGAGCGTTTGTCAACCCAAATGGCATGACCAAGAACTCATAATGGCCATAGCGCGTCCTGAATGCTGTCTTCGGGATATCCTCCTCCTGGACTCTTAGTTGATGATAACCAGACCTGAGATCAATCTTCGAGTAGTAACTCGAACCTTGCAATTGATCGAACAGATCATCAATTCTGGGTAACGGATACCGGTTCTTGATAGTAACCTTGTTCAATTCCCGATAATCGATACACATACGGAAAGTCCCGTCCTTCTTCTTTACAAACAAAACTGGAGCTCCCCACGGTGAAAAACTAGGTCGTATGAAACCCTTATCTAACAACTCTTGCAATTGTATGGATAACTCTTGCATTTCTGACGGTGCAAGTCGGTAAGGCGCCCTAGCTATCGGTGCTGCATCTGGTGTAAGATCGATTCGGAATTCCACCTGTCTGATAGGCGGTAATCCCGGCAAGTCTTCTGGAAACACCTCCGGAAATTCACAAACTACAGGTATATCTTCAAGCTTCTTCTCAGCTACCGGCTTTTCAGTTATAAGTGCTATAACTGCCGTATGACCTTTCCGCAGGCATTTGTGTGCTTTCATACAAGATATGAGACGCAGTGGCGTACTGCTCTTCTCGCCTTGTACATATAATGTCTCTCCCTGCGGAAGAGGTATGCGAACAATCTTTTCATGGCATACGATTTCAGCCTGGTTTTTAGACAACCAGTCCATGCCAATAACTACATCAAAACTGCCTAAGGCAATAGGCATAAGGTCAATCTCTAATGTTTGACCCATCAAATCAAGAATACATCCCTTAAAGATATTTTCCACTACTATCAACTTACCATCAGCTAATTCCACAGTGTATGGACTATCTAAGGCAGTGGGACTAACATTTAGCAACTTAGCAAGTGAACTAGATACAAAACTCCGGTCGGCACCAGTGTCAAATAACATAGAGGCATAGTGATTATTTAAGAGGAACGTACCCGTGACAATGTTGGGATCCTCCCGCGCTTGACGTCCTCCAATCACAAACGCCCTGCCTCTAGCACCATTGTTGTTGTTGTTGTTGTTATTGTTGTTGTTGTTGTTGGTGCCATTTCCATTACCGTTACCATTTCCATTGCCATTGGCATTATTGTCCCCGCCTTTCTTGAGCTGTGGGCAATCTTTCTTAAAATGCCCCATTTTGCCACACTCAAAACAACCCTTCTGAGCGTTGTTTTGGTTATTGTTCTGGTTGTTGTGGTTGTTCTGTAGCTCCCCGCGACAATCCTTAGCCGCATGCCCAATCTTGCCACACCTCTGGCACTTAGCTCTCTCACACTGATTACCCGCATGATGGTAACCACACCTGTTGCACTTGGGGTGTTTGCCAATATAACCCCCCGACGATGATGATTGCTGACCACTGCTTGAACCATGATAAGACTTGTTTGAGTCTTGTTTCCGGTTTTGCTGATATGATTGTTGGTTGTTACCCTTGAAGTTGTTACCTTCCCACTTTCTCTTATGATCTCCTACCTTGGTAGCAGATGTTCGTTTGGGCAGAGTCCCCTGTAACACTGCCTGGTCAGTAAGCTGATGCGCTAGACGAACAGCTTGTTGGATGGTGGTGGGATTTGCTGAAGTAACCAACCCCTGAATCTGAGGCACTAGTCCTCCAATGTACCTTTCAATCCACTTACGGGCTGGAGTAGCCATGTGTGGTAGCAGTCTGGCCAACTCGTGTGACCTGGTCGTGTATTCTTCAATATTTGACCCCTCCATCTTGAGGTGCCAATATTCTTTTTCCAACTTCTGCATTTCACTGCGAGGACAGTACTCCTCTCGCAGTAAAGTTTTGAAGTCATCCCATGTTAAGGCATTTGCCTCACCCAACCCCAGAGTCTGGACATTTGAGTTCCACCAAGTTAGTGCTGGACCCTCCAATGTTCCCGTAGCAAATTTCACCTTGCTTTCGTTAGGGCAGTTGCACATTTCAAACACCGACTCAGCCTTTTCAATCCACCGAAGGAGTCCAATGGCCCCCTCCGACCCTTTGAAATTGTGAGGTTTACAGTCCAAGAACATCTTGAACGTGCAGACTTGTGGGTTAACCACTCCCCCAGCTGGACCATGTGGTCCTGTGTTATGTGTCTGAGCATACTGTGCAATAGCCTCTGCGACTCTGTTGTTAATTAACTCGTTGAGCTCAGCAACGGTCATCTGTACGTTCCCTTCAGCCATTATCTTCCTATTTACAAGAAACGTTAGTGCGTAATCAAAACCCAATGTGACATGTGTAAGTAAAACAACAAACACAACACATAATATAAATCAACACAACTGTTGGAAATAAATAAATATTCTTCAATAGATAGAAACTTTCTTTGAGTACAATTCTTTTGAAATAAAACATAAGTTTTCAAACTACTAATGTAGGAACACAACCCGTTCCTAATAAGTTTAAACAAAACAAGAAGGAAAAGAAAAATCAATCGTCCTCAACAGTGGATTCAGGATCGGACTCAACAACTGGTGCTGGTTCCTCCTCCTCATCCTCATCCTGTTCCTCATTCTCAAAGGCCACTAAATCCTCCAAGGCTTCAACCCTGCCCTCCAAAATCTCCGCTCGGTTCTCTGACTCTTCTAGACGACCAATCAAATTGATCATCTCATCCCGCATATCATGAACCAGATGAGCAAGATTATCCTGCCTCTCAATAGCATCCCATAATTCCTGAGATCTCTGTGCTATCCTATCTTCTGCTACCTCCAGATCCTCGCGCAGTTTGGTGATCTCCTCGGCGTCCGTCCTTTGCCTCTTAGGCTCAGGAGCATCTAGTACTGGTGGTGGATGTGCAGAAGGTCCCTCAGCTGGGATCTGCTGAGTGCCCTCCTCTGGCTCCTCTTCCGGATCCTCATCCGGGTCCTCATCTGGATCCTCCTCGGGATCCTCATCTGGATCCTCCTCCGGATCCTCCTCCGGATCTGAGTCATCCATGTGGTATGGTGGAGGTGATGGAATAGGTGGTGGTGGTGATGACGGTGGTGCCGGAACTATCGGTTCCTCGTCCTCGGAATCATCAATGTAGATATAGGGTACCGATGATGATGCCATGCCTGTTACATAATATCATATGTAAGTGCAATGCCATGGAATGTGTAAGCAAATCAATTACATAATGTCATATGTAATTTCTAAGCAGTATGTGTAAACATGTGTGTCTAATGTCTAACAGTCATAGTCTAGGCCTACAAATGCAAACCTAGTTCGCTATAACCAATGTCTCTGATACCAATCTGTCACACCCCCAATTTTCAACTAACGGAATCATACCGTTTGGGAACGTGACAAACCAGGATCTCAGATCATTAGACATAGCGAAGACCTCTATATGAATTTTTAAAACATACTTTGGTCTTTAAACATAACATCAGAGTTTACAAAAGTTGCGGAAGCGTTTAAAACCAATAATAATTGTAAAGTAAACATTACAAAACAAAATACTTAAATGTTCAAATTCAAATATTCAAAATGTTTAAAATGCATGAGACTCTATCTCCTAGTCCATGCCAGCTTTAACGCGCGCCCTAGCGTCCTGAGAAAACATGTAAATCAAGTCAACACAAAGGTTGGCGTATAACACAGGTTTTAAGCATTCACAATGTTCAAAACAACAGTTTGAATAACAAGATTGTAGATAACATAATCACACATGCACAGTCATGATAGCTAGTCATATAAACTATTTACATAAGTGTTCGACACCGAAGCTGACGGATTGCCATGCTATAGCATGTTTTCGCCTTGCCACTATTGTCTATCACAACAATAGTAAAATTGTGTTTGGTCAGTCAAACACCTGCGTAGATCCCATCTACCAGGTGAGGTTTGTCAAACCTAATAGATCTATTTCCAACTACCACGCTTTGCATTACAGCAAACTAAACGGTTCGAGGTGTGTAAGGACTTTCAAGTTGATATGTTTTCACATAATGTAAACAGCTAACTCATGCAAGTGATATGTATCTAAAAACAGTTTGTTGCACATGTTTTCTCCCCCAAAAACAGTTTAAAATAAGAAAGGGGCCGTGTACGCACCTTTGAGTATAGCAGAATGATCACACACTAAAAGCTCGTGTAAGAAATCCTCCTACGAAGAATCTGTGGTTTAAACAATAACTTAAAGTTATTCGGAATGTCGTTTTGTGCTCGACATCACATACGTGTCAACATACGTATGTTAGAGTGTTAAAGATGTGCATACGTATGTACGCGTGCCTTTGAAATTGTTTAAATAAAATCATATTTGATTTTATTTAAATAATCGTAATTATACGCGATTTCGTTTTCGGATTAAAATATAAATTTTAACATCCCAATGTGTTCGTATTCCCGTTACGGTTACAACGCAACTCGAACGGGTTAAAACGGATGAGATATGATCAAAATACCCAAAAATAATTTAAAACTCCAAAAACCAGCAGAGGCCGGGCTCGAACCCGCGACCTCTACTTCTCAGTATACACACCCAACCATCTGATCTACCCGCATTTTCATTAACAGACTTAGTTTCTAATTCCTTTAAGCCCAATCGGCCCATTTTCCATAATCTTAATCATAAACGAACCTATTAAGTTCTAATTGGATCCAATCCGAACTCAATCAAGCCCACCATCATGGGGCTTTTGATCCACTATCCAAATCAGATTCAAAGACAGTTTTAATTTGAAAATTGATAACATTAAATCGTTTAAATCGATCATAAATCAATTCGAACCCGAGTTCATCAAATTCCAACTCGAATCAATCGAATTGATGATCTATAGGTTCTGAAATCATAGGGTTTTCCATTAACCAACATTTCCGAAGTTGTCTGGACTACCTAATTTGAATATCATACCCAATTGAATCATAACCCCCAAAACCGATTTGTGTTTAAACCCTAGAACTCTAAATCTAACAATTTGTAGTTGTAATATGAAATTAACCTAGGCATAACCTCAATCGGCCTTCTCTGAAACTACATACATACTTTAATTTGATTATCAAATTCGTTTGCTACGAAATCCCCAAATCCGTTTTTACTTAGAACCCTAGAATTAAAGTTCAATCGAATCAATGTTGTTTCCTAAAATCGACATCAGTTTAACCTTAATCGCATCCTTCTGAAACAAATCATGATAATTAATTTGATTCTTGAGTTCATTTGTTAACAAATCCCCAAGCTCGTTTTTGAGATGAGCCCTAATAGTCGAACCCAATCAATTCGATACTAGACCCATGAATTATCATAGGGTTAATCTTAATCGGCCTAGTTAGAGTGTTTAGAAACGAAAACTTACTTGATTTGATGCTGTTTCGATGGAGATCGATTCTATGCTTGATGTTCGATTTGGTTCTAGATGAAATCGTCTACCCCCAGCTTGTTGTTTCAAATTGATGGATGCAAATGATTCTAAGAGAGCCGATTATAGGTTCTGTAAACTCAATTGTGATTGTTGAAATCGAATTGTGTGGTTTTGATTGTAAGGGACTACGGTTACAATGATTTGAAACGGTTTTGATCATAATTCGATAATTGATGCTCCCATAACGCATAACAACTGTTAATCATCATTAATGTGATGATTTAAGTCGATTGATTTCAGTTATAACTTAGTCTTAATGGGAAATTCGAACTCTAGTTGATAAATCCCACGAATTTTGACTTTTAAAGTCAAACTTGAACCTTTAAATCAATTACAAGTCTTAATTTTGTAATTAGAGCATATTAAAACTGATTTCTACCAATTCCAATCCTTTAGGTATTATTTAACTCAATTGCATAACAATTCGGTTAATAAAGTTGAGCCGAAAGTCCCGAATTGTCACTAATTGGGTCCTTTAACTCCTTGTTGGGCTAAATTAACCCAATTGGGCTTCTCAAATATAATTGGGCCTATCCTAAACTCATTGGGCCTATCTTAGCCTTGTTGGGCCTACCTTGGGCCTACTTTGGCCTTGTTTGGCCTACTTGTGTCTTAATGGGCCTTCCTTGTTTTCCTTGAGCCTAAATTGATCTTATTGGGCCTACTAGACTTTGTTGGGCCTTCATAGACTTCATTGGGCCTTACCGGGCCTTCCTGGGCCTTCCTTGACCTTGTTGGGCCTTCATTGACCTTGTTGGGCTTTTATTGGCCTTATTGGGCCTACGAGGGTTAACGAGGTTAACTCGAAAAGTCGGATTGTCACAGCGAGGCACGATGCTAACATTGTTACTGGTACGTTCTTACTCAATAACCTATATGCATCAGTTCTCTTTGATACGGGGGCAGATAAGTGTTTTATCTCTCCTGAATTTGCATCATTATTATCATTGCCTGCGGTAGAACTAGAAACTCCCTATGTTATTGAACTTGCTAATGGCAAGTTAATCAAAACTAACAGTGTCATTCAAGGATGTTCCTTGATCATCTTTTCAATATTGATTTACTTCCTATTGAGCTTGGGAGCTTTGATGTCGTGGTCGGCATGGACTGGCTTTCCATTAATCAAGCTGAAGTAATATGTCAAACTAAGGTGATCCGTATTCCATTACCTGAGGGTAATACACTGATAGTTCAAGGGGAAAGAGCTGGTAGAAAATTTGGTATCATTTCTTGTATGCAAACTCAGAAATGCTTACGAAAAGGGTGTCTGGCCTTTCTGGCACATGTGATTGAGCACAATTCTTTACTCAAACGTATCGAGGATATTCCAGTAGTCAAGGATTTTCCTGAAGTCTTCCCCGATGATATATCAGGATTACCCCCAGTGAGGCAAGTTGAATTTCGAATTGATTTGATTCCAGGTGAAGCACCTGTGGCTAAAGCTCCTTATCGTTTAGCACCCTCAGAAATGCAAGAGCTTTCAGGTCAACTACAGGAACTGTTAGATAAGGGTTTTATTAGACCTAGTTTCTCACCCTGGGGTGCACCAGTTCTTTTTGTGAAAAAGAAGGATGGTTCATTCAGGATGTGTATTGACTACCGGGAGCTCAATAAACTAACAATCAAAAACCGTTATCCATTGCCAGGTATAGATGATCTGTTTGATCAACTCCAAGGCGCTACCTACTTCTCAAAAATTGATTTGAGATCCGGATATCATCAATTACGAGTGCATGAAGATGATGTTCCAAAAACTGCATTCCGAACTCGATACGGGCATTATGAATTTCTAGTAATGCCGTTTGGATTAACAAATGCACCTCCAGTTTTCATGGATCTGATGAATCGGGTATGTAGGCCTTACTTGGATAAGTTTGTGATTGTATTTATTGATGACATTCTTATTTATTCTCGAAGCCAATATGCACATGCTCAACACTTGAAACTGATCTTAGAACTTTTGGCACACGAAAAATTATACGCCAAGTTTTCCAAGTGTGAGTTCTGGTTACGAGAAGTGCAATTTCTTGGGCACGTAGTGAATCAAAACGGTATTCAGGTAGATCCCAGCAAGATTAAGGCTGTGGAACAGTGGGAAACCCCGCGAACCCCAACAGAAATACGTCAATTTCTAGGGCTGGCAGGTTATTATCGTCGATTTATCAAGAATTTTTCAAAGATAGCCTTGCCACTGACGACGTTGACACAGAAAAATCAACCGTTTATATGGGGTTCTCAACAGGAGGAGGCGTTCCAACTGTTGAAACATAAACTCTGCAACGCACCTATCTTGGCATTGCCGGAAGGTATCGATAACTTCACAGTGTATTGTGATGCTTCTCGTCAAGGTCTTGGGTGTGTGTTGATGCAGAATGATAAAGTGACTGCTTACGCTTCTCGGCAATTGAAAGTACACGAGAAGAACTATACCACTCATGATCTAGAACTTGGTGCAGTGGTGTTTGCACTCAAGATTTGGAGACACTATTTGTACGGAACTAAGTGTATGATATACACTGATCACAAAAGTCTTCAACACATTCTAGATCAGAAGATGCTTAACATGCGACAAAGGCGGTGGGTGGAACTGTTGAACGACTATGACTGTGAAATTCGTTATCATCCAGGTAAAGCGAATGTCGTAGCCGATGCCTTAAGTCGCAAGGAACGAGTCAAACCTTTACGTGTGAAAGCGTTAGGGATGACTATTCAATCCAGTCTAATTCCTCAGATTAAAGAAGCTCAGCAACATGCATTACGAGCAATGAACTATCCTGCTGAGGGATTAAAGGGATTAGACAAGAAACTGGGGGTCAAGACTGATGGAGTGTTGTATTTCAAGGACCGAATTTGGGTTCCTTTATTCGGTAACTCAAGAACAATCATCTTGGATGAGGCGCACAAATCCAGGTATTCTATTCATCCAGGTGCTGACAAAATGTATAAAGATCTTAGAGACTTTTACTGGTGGCCTGGAATGAAGAAACACATCGCAGAATACGTGGGTCGATGCTTAACATGTTTAAAGGTTAAGGCTGAACATCAACGTCCTTCTGGGTTATTGCAACAACCAGAGATTCCTATGTGGAAATGGGATCAGATCTCTATGGATTTTATTACTAAATTACCCAGAACAACGCGTAATCATGACTCTATATGGGTTATCGTTGATCGCCTTACTAAATCTGCGCATTTCATTCCCATCCGAGAAGATTACTCTATGGATCGACTCGCTAAACTCTATATTAACGAGATTGTATCCCGTCATGGAGTACCAATCTCTATCATTTCTGACAGAGATAGTCGATTCACATCACGATTTTGGCAAACTCTTCAGAATGCTCTGGGCACTCAAATCAATATGAGCACAGCTTATCATCCACAAACAGATGGGCAAACGGAACGAACCAATCAAACTCTAGAAGATATGCTCAGAAGCTGTGTGATTGATTTTGGTGGTAGCTGGGATGTTCATCTTCCACTTGTTGAATTTTCATATAACAACAGCTATCATACCAGTATTAAATGCGCTCCATTTGAAGCACTTTACGGACGCAAATGTAGATCACCTATCTGTTGGTCGGAAGTAGGTGAAAATCGAATCATAGGCCCAGAGCTTATTCAAGAAACAACTGATAAGGTCGCACTTATTCAAGAACGAATTAAAGCTGCTCGCGATCGACAAAAGAGTTATGCTGATAATCGTCGTAGACCCTTGGAATTTCAAATCGGTGATCTAGTAATGTTGAAAGTTTCACCATGGAAGGGCATCTTCAGATTTGGAAAGAGAGGTAAACTTTCACCAAGATTTGTAGGACCATTCAAAATTCTTGAGCGAATCGGATCAGTGGCCTACAGACTTGAATTACCTCCTGAACTGGGTAACGTTCATGATGTCTTCCATGTATCAAATTTGAAGAAATGTTTAGCTGATGAAACACTGATCGTACCTCCGAAAGAAATCCAAATTGATGAGAAACTTCAATTCAGGGAGGAACCAGTTGAAGTAATGGATCGAGAGGTGAAGGTACTGAAACGCAGTCGCATACCTATTGTCAAAATTCGATGGAATTCAAAGCGTGGACCTGAATATACGTGGGAACGTGAAGATCAGATGAAACAGAAATACCCACACCTATTCTTATGATCAATTGTTATCAAGTAAGTCTTCATTAAATTTCGGGACGAAATTTTTCTAACAGGAGGAGACTGTGATAACTGCGTACGAGAACTACGTCAGCAACAGAGTGAGTACATTTGATCGTGTTTAAAATTCACGCGGAGTTGACAATCGAAATTATTGTGGGATGATAGTATGCGAGAAATGATGAACGTGGGCGAAAACCGTGCGCGAAACGGAGTTACGGATTGCCCGGAATCGCGAAAAGAAGATTTCGTCGAAAAACAGGTGAAAAAGGACTGGGGCGGTACGCCCCAATCCGAGCGCTTATCCCAGGCGATGCGCGCGGGTTCGAATGAAAATATCTGGTCCCTTCTTTC
The DNA here is from genome assembly GCA_009363875.1 of Mikania micrantha. Lineage (NCBI taxonomy): Eukaryota > Viridiplantae > Streptophyta > Magnoliopsida > Asterales > Asteraceae > Mikania > Mikania micrantha. The sequence goes on along the minus strand of CM018697.1, from coordinate 9,889,149 downwards.
CGCGCGGTACGCCTCGAGTGCCCTGCTGGTCTGGGGCGATACGCCCGGGGTCCAGATCGACGGCAAGTTGCTTAAAAGATCAGATTTTCATCATCATCTTCATTCTTATCTTCCTCTCGACGCCAGCCAACACCACCTACGAAAATTTCATCTTTCAACCATAAAATTTCTATTTCGAAGCCTCTGGAACGCTTAGATCGCATCCGGGAACGTTTATACGAGTCCAGATCATCTTTTCATCTGCTGGAATCCGTCAGAATAGGTAATGGTTCATTTTAAACCTTCTAGTTTGATTTTTATTGATTAAATCTTGATTTTGAACGTAATGATATAGTTAGGGTTGTTGATTATTGCCTAGATGATGGCTAGGATTGATTATAAGTGATAAACTCGAACTGTTAACGGGTAAATCCTTGTTTTGAGCCGTTGTAATGCCCGGTTTGCATGGAATCATAACAATGGTTATAATGATTTAAACCATTTGATTGTGACAATGTAGGTGATTAGTTTGATTAATCTTTGACATGCAACGTGAAAGTTGGGTGTTTTAAACTAATCACAATCATTAACATACTCATTGGAACGATTATCTGATGTTACTGATAACAGTCAGATTAGTATGTTAAATATGGTTATTAAACCTTTTCTAATATTACATTGTGATATTTCATGATATTTGGGTAATCAATAACCAGGATTGATCATTCCTAAGCCATCAATCTGTCTAGGAACTGCGTTAGTATTAGAATCAACAACATTAACTATTTGGTTAATCTGAGATTATATTGATTAATCAAGTGAGTCATCAATTTAGTATTAGGAACCTGAATCAGTATAGGTTCCTACATTATCATACATTGTATGATATTACATTAAAATATGTAATTAAATACTAAACATCGTGTTGATGACTGTTAAAGCAATGTTTTGGACATTGGACGTTCAAAATGATTTAATCAGTAAGTTAAAACATTAATAACATATCAAACATAAACTAATGCAGAATCTCATCATTAGCATCAGTTGCGTGTGTTTCTACTATTTGAGACATCAAGTGAGTTTCGTACAACCCCTTTTCTCTTTACTGTTTTATAAGTATCGGGGTAACTCTGTAAACTGTTTTCTGAACATATGATATGCATAACTGATATCTGCGTGATTTCATGTGACTTTTGTGTGATTTCATGGGATTTTGCCGTTAGACACTCTATCACAGTATCAAAAGTCCTCATTCGTGAACAGTATCTAGTGAACCCATGTGCGGCCGAACAGGAACCATTGATAGTACTATTGGCTGACAACCCATTTGCTGGGAGGATTGCATCTCCCCTGGTGTGAATGTTTGGTACCTGTTTCCATAACAACTTCTTAATGTTAGTGATAGACATTAAGATAATGAGGCATTAAGATATTTACCGACGGGTAGTATCTTCGTGAACAAACAACTGTCCGAAAGGAACTAGATACGGGTCCCATGGTTATCCAGAACTGAATTTTTGTGAACATTGCTTAACATATCATATTGTTTTAACTGAACTGTCGAACTCACCAGCTTTGTGCTGACGTTTCAAACTTAACATTTTTGCAGGACAACGGTGACGATTTGATGAGGATGCACTTCACTGAGTAGAACTTTAATGTATCATATTGTGTAATAAACTTAGCTGTTAAGTTGATGTTTTTACGAAACCCTTGTAATATATTTATTTTAAGTTAATCTGTGTGCTGTGTTATCGGTTCAAGTAAGTCACACCTCATCTCTGAGACATCACCACTATGCTTCCGCAACCTTCTCACAGTAACGTGTGACATCATCTCAGGTGACGAGAGGTGGGGGTGTGACATCAACAAATCTCAATTTCAAGTTTATTTTTAGGTAATTTAGTTAATAAATCAATTAGCATCAACACCGATTTTAACAGAATAAACCAACACCACCATGCCCCAATTTGAAATTTCAAAAAATTCAAGATCAATCCTAACTATAAAAAACGAATTAAGTTTGAGTGTTTTTGTTATATGTTTGAGTGTAATTGGATTAATTTTATTGATCAATGTGAATCATGAAATCTATTAAGCAAGTTGGGTGCGGGTGCACATTTAATTTGTTTAAGGTTTATGATTCAATGGGGGTTCCAAGAGGGCAACGCCTCCTTGGCAGAGCAGGGTTCAAGGGCTAAACCATACGGGCTGCATTATTAAAAGATTCCATTTAAGTTAAAATGGTTAAAACACTTAAAATCACATGTGTTAAAACCATAATTTATTCTTATTTTTTAATAAAGTTAAGAGTTAATTACGCAGATGGTCATGTGGTATGCTTGTTTTGCATTGGTAGTTCCTAAATTCGAGAAATTACATTAATGATCGAACTGTTTGCAAAAATGTAACTCATGTAGTCCTTGTAGTGGATATTTCTTATCTTTTTTCTGTTAAATTTTCAAACATGACAAAAATACCCTTTGTCCTATCAGGTGTACCTTACCCCATTGGGTTCTACCCTAGGTCCCTAGCTCATGACGACCTCGGCGACGATATCATAGGACTCTTGCTACAAACCTTTTGAAATGAGTCGTTTTTTCGAATGGTGGACTGTGCCATGACTCCCTGCCCCAACGGAAGCTCGGAGACATAATGGAGTCATTATTGGGATCGGAATTATGGTTACAGCTACTAGGATTATTGATGTGTGCAAAGTAGTTTAATTAAAACTAATAAAAATCAACACTAACCTAGACACTAAGTAATACTCTAGACTCTCTAAACTAAACTACTAACAGGCAAGTGAACCTATCATAAAGTAGTACAGAAAAAGTAAGTCCGGATATCGAACCCACAGACTTCTATAGAAAGTGCAAAAATAGGCTCAAAGACTTATCTATACAAAGACTTAAATTAAATTAATTGTTTTAAAAGGGGGGTTTTGTAATTAAATAAATAAACTGAAATTGGTAAAATTCTAAAAACCGAATCAAGACTCAAATGAGAAAATGCAACTAAAATTCACTAATGATGAAAATACTACCTAGGGTTTACTTTATACATGTCTGAAATGCTTAGATTGATTATGGAACTTGTTATGGTACCGGGATCTTTGAATATTAGCTTATCAACAGATTAGAGATTCTTTAACCATTCTTAAAGATTTCAACTAAAATGTTTACAAGTGTTTTAAACACCGGTTTAGGTTAATTACTCTCACAAGTTAACCAACCCATCAATGGTATATCCTAAAACCATCTACCTCACGGAAAGGATAGTCTCAATACATCAAATGTAAGGGATAATATGGAAATTCATCTTGGATTTAGCATACAAAACTATGTTCAATTTACCTAATCTTGGTCTTTTCACAAAGACCTTAACTAGTTCTTAAACACGCAAGATACACTAACAAACCCTCACCTCACGGTTGTTGAATTTGGTTAAACATTTGATTCATTTATGACCTAATTATTATTCCTATGAATTACTACGTCTAGTAATGCATCCACTAATCATAAACACAAAGTAAATGACCTAACACATGCTCATTACACGAAAGACATTCGCCAAAGCATATGAGGAAACAATAACTCAATCGCAAACATCATAAACATTCATCCACATCCAAGAATTCAAACCAAATCGTTAAACCATTAAAAATCCAAACTTGTTCCACAATCAATCCTTACCAATATCAAACATGCATATTCGTAAAACCCTAGGTAGTCTGGAATGTTTAGCCACGAATCATACTAGATAAACAGTAAAAATAAATGTCAAAACACATCTCAAACATCAGTTAAAAGAGAATAACAAGGAAGGAAGAAGAACCGATCACGTTACACCCTTCGGATCACTCGTCTAGGGCTTCCCGATGGTCAAACTCGACTCCAATCTTGTATCCTTGCTTCTAGTCGCCTCCCAGGTCGTCTCTGATCGTCCAAAATCGAATTCATCTGCCTTCAGCCGTTTCGATAACATAAAACTCGAAATTCTGAAATTTTAACCCCGTCGCGCTACGCAACAGGCTCCTCTGAACCCTTCGCGCTACGCGAGGGTACCCACTACCCGACAAAATAGTCGGGTCAAACCCGCAATCATTAAAAAGGGTAAAATTGTCTTTTCCACCCGGGACGCTACGCGACAAGGTTTTCTATGGTTGTCGCGTGACGCGACAGTCTTTTTTCCAGAATTCTTCTTTCTTTGATCATCAGTTCATTCTCGTCCATCCGGGAGCTCGTTTTCTTGATCTTTTATGCCAAAATACCATGTTTATTACCTGCAAACAATAATTTGTAGAAGTGTGAAGAACCAGCATCAATCGACTCTAACATTAAATAAAACCGTATGAAAACTAATTAAAACAACTATAAAAAACAGATGTGTTTTGCAACACATCAATTATCCGACACACAATTTGGAATTATGTATACTATCTTCCCTATGATTCGAAATTCTCCGATCTTTACTCGCAACAAACAATGGATTATCCAACACGTGTGTGTGCTAATGCATGAAAAATAATCTATCTGGGTCTCAATTTAGAGTTTTAAATACTGGTATAGCTAGCGTTCATGATCCTTCAGAAATGTTTATGTTTGGTAACACGAATTGGGTTCGTGGATTTTCGACATTGCAAAATGGAATTTTCATAGTCCGTTTCATGAGTCTGCCGATTTGTTGACCAAGAGCAGAAGTCAACAAGCAGGTATCTTTGTCAAATATGGAATTTGTAAGCTAAAAAATACAGGAACTAAAAATCAAGAAACTTCGTTTTCTAAAACAGAGAATTTGGGCAATTTTCATGCAATTCAAAGCCGGAGATCAGGGGTTCTTATGCTGGCTGCAGTTTCTGAAGCTTCTAACAGTGATGAAAACCTGTAAACAGGGGAATGTGGCACAAAATCTAGGTATGATTCATGGTTTTTGCAAGTTTTTAGTGTTTTTTGTTTTGCGGCCACAGACGACAGCGGAGGCTGCGCCGGAGATGTTGTCGGAACGATCACCGGAGAAGGGATAGCCGGTTTCTCACTGTCCATCATTTTCCAGAACGTACATGTGGGTAATTTTAAAAATATAACTAAAATAACCAACGGACATCCATTTCAGGGACCATCAGTGTTACGTTTTTGCAAACTGTTTGAATCATAGGTGTAGTTTTTGAAAGTTAAGAATCACCAGTGCAAAACCGACATACTGCATGGACCATCCGCGTAATTAACTCTAAAGTTAATAATAGATGTCATTCAAAAACAATATTGCCTCTAATGTGAAATGATTATGACAGGAAAATGGGGTGCAAAGGGCAACACCCAGCTAAGATAGCATTACAAGTACGTGTGGTTACAAACTCATGAAAGACTTAGAGCACGTCCTAACGGAAGTGCGCCTTATAATTTCAGAATAGGCGGGAAGTAATATCTCTACCTATTATTAATTAATATTTTTAATTTTTGCATTTAAAAAAGATTTTATCTTCCACTACTTAACAAGACTCAGCTAAATCTTACTCCAAAATGGAAAATAATTTTCTTATGCTTTTAACATTTCTGTTACTACGGAATAACTATACGCTATGATAAATTAAAGAAAGTAAATATTCTAGAAGTGCCGAAACTCTATGGAAAAGGGTGTATGGTAGTCGTCGGACAAGACTCTAACCTACGATCTCATAAAAAAAATCATAAAAGTTTCTCATTTCGAATCCGTAAAATCAGAATTTCGATCAAAGCACACACCGCAATATACTAGGTCTTCTAATTCGTTAAGATGTTTATCTAAAAGATTCACAATATAACTAGGAGGACGTTTCAAATACACACGTCTCCAACTATCTTGCCACTAGGCGGGATTTTTATGGACCAAGTACTTATTTGTTGAGGAGAAACTAATCCAATAATTTATATGTGCGACGGTAGTGAGGCGTACTAAAGCCAACCACGAACACCATTACATAGGTACAAACCAAGACATAAACATGACTGAGAAACAGAGAAAAAAAATAAGAGAAAAAAAAAGTAAAGAATGAAGAGGATATAATAATCGGGGTAAAACACTAGGGGTGGTGCTATTTAAAATTATATATATTTTTCAGTTAATTTTTTAATAAATAAGAGGATGTCAGATGTGATTTGAATATTATTTGTACCGGTCAAGAAAGTTATTTTAGTCGTTTGAGAACCCAATTTAAAACCTCTTATAACCATTGAGACCTTCTTTGGAGCTAACTTTATAATTTATTCTCCAACCTTATTATTTTTAGAAAATTAATAATGCATTTGTTTTGAAATAAATAATTGCTTTTTATAATATAAAAACAAGTATAAACCATATTTATTTAATAAAAAAATGGATGGGAATGAATAATTAATAAGTGTGAAAAATTGAATGGGATTAAGTTGTATAGGTAAAAGAAAAGGAATGCTGTGAATGGTATGGAGTTGGGTGTGATAGTCGAAAGGGTCATGTTGTCAAACTTGATCTTCGAAGACCAGGGCCTTGGGAAGATTTCAATAAAAAATGGCTGGAAGGTGAGTTGAGTCCTTCGTTACAGAATTTGAAGCATTTGCGTTACTTGGACTTGAGCATGAACTTTTTCTCAGGTAAAATTCCTGAATTTTTAGGGTCGTTCGAAAGTTTAGAATACCTTAATTTGTCAGGCTCAGGTTTTAGTGAGGGAGTAGTTCCTCATCATCTGGAAATCTCTCAAGGTTACAAGTTCTTGATCTTAGGAATTTTTTTATGCTGAGTGATGGAGGTATGAATGGTCTTCCAGCGCCTACTGTGGATGATTTGAGATGGGTGTCGTCGCTATCGTCATTAAGGTACTTGGATCTATCAGGGATAGTTATTACTGAGCAAATTGATTGGTTCCATCCGGTTAACATGCTCCCTTCTTTGCTTACGTTGAACCTGGGATCATCATTGTATATGATCCTTAAAACCCCTTCTGTTAAATCCGTAAATTTCACGTCTCTTACTTCACTTGACCTCTCTCAGAATAACATCAATTCCACCTTTCCTGTATGGTTATCGAACCTTACTGGCCTCATGCATCTAGACCTTAATAGGAATAGCTTCCATGGTAAAATTCCTGATTTTATTGGGACGTTCAGCGCTCTTGCTTCCATCGACCTCTCATACAATTCTTTTAAAACTTTGATCCCAGATCCGTTATGTAATTTGAGCAGCCTCGTTCATCTCGGCCTTTCACACAACATGTTTTCTGGTCTTGTTCCTTCAAACCTAGGACTACTCTTGAGGCTAGAATACCTTAATCTTTACTATAATCAACTGAGTGGAAACATTCCCATGGTCAGCAACCTCGTTCATCTCGACCTTTCAAGGAACTTGTTTTCTGTTCCTATTCCCTCAAGCATTGGACTACTCTCAAGGTTAGAAGACCTGTATCTTCATGATAACCAATTCAATGGGAACATTCCCATGAGTCTGTTGGACCTGTATGCCTAAGACACAACATGTAACAATGTTACTATTGATATAATATCCCAAAAGGTCACACACTGAGCAAATATTCCAAATGTACACTCAAACTCGGTTTAATGTGTATAACCCAACTTACGTCAAGAATACATTATTATTATTATTATTATTAAGTAAAATAATAATGTATAATGAAACATTAATATTATATGTAGTGATTACTTGGTAACACTACATAGTGTATGTAATATCTATATTAAGACTACATGTTTTAATAGATTTATAAAATAAATCTTTTGAGAATGCATTTAATGTCCAAAGTGAATATGGAAATAAATCCATACTCTTTTCTTGTAAACCTTGAAAGAAAGCATGGACATAAACCCATGACATTTACTTGTTTGACTTGAATAAAGTTTGCATGGATTTGGGGTTACAAACTTTACTATTTGAGAAAGCAACTTATTCCTTTCTTATTTTATCACTTCAAATATTTGGTTCTCTTGAACCAACATGTGTAGAGATTTTTAAAAGAAAGCATTCTTGAATGAAAACATACTAAGAACACTAGCAAGCTTTTTCAATAGTTTGTTTAGGTTCTTAAAGGTGTTTGGATTTCTACATTACATACAAATATTTACCTAAAGAAAGTGAGGTAGTGTGTGTGTTCTTGACATTGGGTTTTGGCTAGCACCATTGGAGCTTGCTTGCTTGGTGTGTTCATCTCTTGGAGTGAAGACATTTGTGTTCATACCATCCTTATTCTTGTAGCTACCACTTCTCTACAAAGGTTGTTGATTCTAAACACCCTACGGTTGTATTTTATTTAAGTTTCAAGAACTACATATGGATCCTTGGTGGGTTTTGGTTTCTAAAGTTTTAGATTTAAACATGTTAAAACAAGCTTCCGTTGCAAAATAATTTTATAAGGCATGTTTAAAACCCAACAGAGTCTTGGCCAGCTTTCAAAACTCAAGAATCTAGATCTCTCTTTCAATTCATTAGTCGGAGTTCTTTCTGAAACACACTTCACAAACCTAAAGAATCTAATCTATTTCGACCTGTCTTTGAATTCGTTAGCTTTGAATTTCAGCTCTCGATGGATACCTCCCTTCCAACTGCAAATATTTAGAGCTAGTTCCTGCAACATTGGACCCTACTTCCCTAATTGGCTTCATACACAGACACATCTTCAGAAATTAGATCTTTCTAACTCGAGTATTAGAGGTACAATACCAGAGTGGTTTGAGAACATCATTTCTCATATTCTTTACTTGGATTTGTCCAATAACGAGATCGGTGGAAAAATGCCGCCTTTTCATTTCGATTCTAATGTCGAGGAATTTTACCTGAGGACCTCGTTGAAGATGAACTCAAACAAATTTGAGGGGTCACTGGCTGCATTTCCGTCAAATGTGGAACTTTTGGATCTCTCAGATAACTTACTGTCTGGAGATCTCCCTCAAACTGATGGAACAATGAACTTAAGTTTTGACGTTGTTAATCTCTCAAAAAACCGCTTCAGTGGAAACATTCCAATAGACTTATGCAAGCTTCCTAGCATCATAGTTTTGGATTTATCACAAAATAAACTTTCAGGAAGGCTTCCTGAGTGCTTAGGGAATTTGAGTGGTTTGCAAGCAATGGATCTTTCAAATAACACTATAACAGGGCATGTTCCAAGTTCATTGGGTTCTCTTACACAACTCATGACATTGCACTTACACAACATATTTGAGGGAAATCTTCCGCTCTCTTTACAAAATTTGACGAGCCTGGTCACAATGGATATAGGGTACAACTTTCTAGTGGGTAATATACCTTTCTGGAGTGGAGAAAGGCTATTAAACCTTAGAATCTTGAACCTCCAATCAAATGTCAACTCCATGTTCTTCAGTATTTAAACTTGGCGCAGAACAATATAATTGGGACAATCCCTTCTTACTTCGCTAATTTAAACGGTATGATCATCAATGAAGAAAACACAATATACGATATGTATGGCTATCAAGAAAATATTTTGGCTTTCATGAAGGGAAATCAATTGGTGTACACCAAGACAATAAACTTTCTCACGTCCTTAGATCTTTCAAGCAACAATATTACTGGAGAAATTCCAGATGCATTGATGAACCTTGTGAGATTGAAGAACTTGAATCTTTCAAGAAACCAACTTAAAGGACATGTCCCAATGAGGATTGGAAACCTAAATCAAATGGAATCTTTAGATTTGTCAATGAACAAGTTGTCTGGTCAAATACCTCAAAGTTTAACTAGCTTGAACTTTCTAAGCTACTTGAACCTGTCATTCAACAACTTATCCGGTCCAATCCCAGTTGGATATCAGCTCCAGACTCTTGCAGAGCCCTCTGTTCTTCAAGGGAACAACGGACTCTGCGGGCTGCCACTATCAAGGAGTTGCAAAGGAGATAGTTCATCATATGATCATATTAGTAAAGTTGAAGCTCAAGATGACGATGAAGGCTTTTGGCTTTATGCTGGCATGGGCGCAGGTTTCGTTGTTGGATTCCTGGGATCACTAGGGAGTCTGCACTTAATTAGAAGCTGGAGGGTAGCTTACTTTGAGACTTTTGAAAATTTTTACACATCAATTCTGGTGAATCTTGCTTGCCTAAGAAGAACTTTTGTTTCATAGCAAAACGTCTGTTATATTGTTATTTGATGTGTAAGGTCCACCGAATTGTTGTTGTCGTCGTCGTCGTCCACCGAATTCTAATTAAGTTATGGACCCAGACACATTTGGCATTGATATATAATAAAATCTCAGTTTATGTTCTTTTGTTGGTTCTGTTTATTGATTAGATTATCAAAAGATACAACATTTAAGATACGTTGTTAGCAAACTTCAAGGGGTAAACTGTAACAACCTTCAGCTATTGATTCGAAAGTTTACTTAGCCTGTTGACTGCTTGTAGGTTTGATAGAAATTCAAACAGGAAACTGTGGCGTTGAGGGTATATTAAACATCTAGCTTTATTATAAGTTTTGTCATTGACTATGCGGTTAGTCAAATATCCAAAACAGATACAAAGACATCCAACTTTAAAGCTTGTCAAAGTTCTACTGTTGATATCAATCAATTAAAATACGAAATAAGCTCCTTATTTTTCTTCTACAAAACAGATTGATAGGAGAAAACCGAATAACCAGTCCCATAGCTTACGAATCTGCAAGGCAATTAATCTCACAGGAGGATCACTAGATATTCTAAGCTTTCTTTTAAAGTCATGGTACCAACACAAGCACTTGGTGCATGAAATATAGCACACAACTTTAATACCATTACAAATAAACAATAGCATTGTTATATTGGTGTTTAAAAGTGGTCACACAGAGCAAATTTAGTTACTATTAAATAAAGAATTGTGTTAGGCATTAGGAGGTATATTTTCTCATATGTTATATTAAAGAAATCAGAGTTTCATCCATGCTAATTTTTAGTTTTTATTTTATTTTATTATTATTTTTTAACAGAAAGGCTTTTATCCTAACCCACAAAACGTTCTAACAAGGTGCTAAAGCATTTACAATCTCCAGAATACAAGAAACTTACAAAGCAAGACTATACCATTTATCCCAATATTATATGATTCTCATGTTATCCTAATAAAAGTTCATTTTATAATTTTTATTTCATTAAATAAGTGTATATTTATATTAATAATTATTTTTATGTATAAAAATACGATAAACATAAAAAAATTAAGTATATTATGTTACATATAAAAACTATGTTTATAAATATATATATATATATAATCTATCTCTTCTAATAAACAAACATCTTCCTTTGCCACTTGTCACCTTCCTATACTATCATTGACACATGTCAACTTTTTATAAATTCACTTTATTATCTCTTTTATCAAATACTTATAATCTCTCTCATATTAAATAATAATAATATTATTAATACTAATTACAATTAATATTATTTACCTTTGTCATATATAAAAATAGTTCTTAAAAAATTTTAAATCAAATATTTTATTAGAAAACACACTTAAAAAAGTTATTAAAATATAAAATTTTCATAAAAACAATTTTTCTTAAAAAATAATTTTTTAAAAAATAAAATATAATATAATCCAGAGCTTTTTATAAACTATATGAGTTTTATAAGAAAAATGATGTTTTATATATTTCCTCAAAAACCAAAGTTATAGATTGATAGAAAAGCTACACTTTTGGTCCTTTATGTTATGATATTTTCAAATTGGTCCTTCAATTTTAATAATTACATACCTTCTTAATTTACAAAGTTAGTTTTTGACAAAATAAAAACTAAAGGTTTTAAACCGTTAATTAGTTCAATAATATCAATTCTAATAGATCAAGAAGATCGTTTATCATTTCTTATGTTATTGAAGCTTTTAATTATTGATTTATTAGTTAAAGTTTTTATTAATATGTAAATTAATTATTTTATATCAAAATATCATTTTATAATATTAAATTTTCATTAATTAACTATTTTATATTCAATCCGTGTAATACACGGGGTAATACACTAGTTAATAATAAAAATAAATTAATTCATTAACTAATGATAAACAAGTTGAGCCGAGCTGATCTCAAGATATAGAAATAAAACTTTAAACGTATCAAGCTCGAACTCAAAGCCTCTTAAGTTAAAACGAACAGAGCTTCCGCCTTAACAAGCTCAGGTTTGGCTCGTTTATAAGTAGTGTTACTTTTTTCTTTTGTATGTTACTTAATAACAAATGTGTTCTTACAAGATGAGTAGATCACGATCAAATAAACAAAATAAAATATCAAGGTAATTGAAGTTGACATATTTTTTCTATATACTCTTGAAACTAATTTTATTTATGAAAGTCAAGTTTCAGTTTTGTTTAGTTTTTTAGTGTTATTTTTTTATTTTTGTAAAATTGTACCCAACAAAATTCTTGTTTTAAATGCTGCTCACTTGCTCGAAATTCAAACAAAACGAGGAAACAAAGCCTCAATTGCTTTGTTAATTCTGACAACACAAAGATACCCTCATTAACAGATTACAATCTTGATATCGACTGGAACCTCAAAAGATTTGATTTTGACTAAAATTAGTCAAAATGTAAACCTGTCTCTGCCCTTGAATATCAACAGGAAACCGAAAATTGATTTTTAGTTTTGACCAAAATAAGTCAAAATAATATCTTTGTCCCGTCTTTTAATAACCACACAGGGATCCAATTCACACCTTAATATTCTAATGGAATTCCAGAAAAAACGAGATACAAAAACAAAATCATGAAAACTCGAACCCTTAGTGGTTCGGGAACTTAGCCTTATGTCCACTTGAACTACGAACATGCTATGATTTTGACGAGAATGGATCAAAATAAACCACGGTTATCGACCCTCTTTTGATTTCATCACAAAAATCCAAAAAAAATTGCAACACAAACACCGTTAGTGATGTTTTGTATATGAATCAAAAATATCGTTAATCGATTTTGATTATAATCGGACAAAAGGAACTTGAACCCATAGTGGTTCGGTTCTTTGATATATACACATTACATATTTAAAGATTTAACATATACCCCCTCTCGTTCTAACACTTACACATACATAATAACAAATATGCCCCTTGACTTATGATATGACAGAAACACTAACTTTTAAACAAACTTGATAAACAATTAAGGCTAACATGGCTAATGATTTCAATTCTATTGAATCTTGCTTATCTAAGGTGGAAAATTTTCGCATGAGGTATGCTAGCAAACACCAGTTCACATAATTGTCAAAATGATGAATAAAAGATAGAAACTCTTGTAAAAGTGCACTTATATGTTACAAATCCATAAAAATATGCAACGTTCAATGTATTAACTAAAAGTCATTATAAAATTTAACTCTACCACCGTTAAAAGAGATTTAGTCCAAAGGTGATGTGGGCATGGGTAAAATTTGTCTTTGTTGTTTTGACATCATATTATGGCATAATTGAATAGTAGATAGTAGTGACACATAATGGGGATTGTGTTTACCAACTATGACTCATTTTAAGTTAGCAAATTTTATAATAGTGACCAAGATTGACCCAAAGGGACCCAGTTTAACATGTTGTATATTAGATATACCCAAATTGACCTGTCATATACTCATATAATCTAACCATACTCAGTGAACCAAATGAACCAAACAACAATCTTTTTCCCCAAATCTAACAATTCTCAATGAATGGGTCATACTTGCAGCTTCTAGTATTTATGATCAGTATATTCGGTGAAGAACCGTTATACACATGGATATTTATATAAACTAGAGAATAATCATTACCAAATAAAGAATGTATAACCATATAAAAAGCATCGTACCTCACTTATATCTAAGTGCTTCACCAACTTTTGGTTCTTGTTTTGGATATCATCTACCATAGAATCCATTGCCAAAACTGGTCAAAAAATAAAATCCATTAAAACTTATGGCAGGTAGGACCAGCCGACCCAATCTGTTTGACATGCACATAAAAAATTATTTGTTTTGACCCTCAAGCAATTTTGGCCCATTTAGGTGGTGTTTGTTTTTTCAGAGGTAAAACGTCGGCGGTCTGCGGACCACATCTGCAAACCTCTTTTGCAGAAGAGGTGGACCAAACCCCTGCAAGAAGAGTTTTTGAGGGTGTTCGTTTTTCAAAAACCTCTTCAAACTCTTCCCAACCCATCGTCCCCAACCCCACTGTCTTCAACCCCACCATCGACCATTGAGCCACCACCGTCCACCACCGCCTTCATCTCCGACCGTCCTCCTCCACCTACCGTTGAGCCACCACCGTCCTCATCATCAAATCCCTGTCGTTGATCGAAGGAACCAGAGGCAGTGGAGGAGGAGACCGCGACTAGGGTTTCGATCGTCGCAGGTTTCGATCGAACAAGGGTTCGTGACTAGGGTTTCGATCGAACCAGGGTTCGCGACTAGGGTTCGCCGATGGGAAGAACCGCGACGGTGGAGGAGGAGACCGCGACTAGGGCGGTGGAGGGCGGCGGCAGCGGAGATCGTGGAGGAGGGCGGCGACGGTGGAGATCAGCCCTTGTGTTCGCGACTGGGAAGAAAGAAATGGTTTGAAGAGGTTTGAAGAGGTAAGAAGTGGATGGTCCACCTCTTCTCCAAAAAGAGGTCTCGCAGACGTTTTTTAGTGAAATGTCTGCGAGAAAACAAACACCCTACATCTTTCCTTGGTCTGCGGGATGCAGACAAAAGAGGTTTCGCAGACCTTCGCAAACGTTTTTTGAAAAAACAAACAGCCCCTTACTCAGACCCATCAATCTGCCCAATTTGCCATAACTAGTGCTAAGCCATTGTCTAAAATCTCCCCAAAAAGAAGAACAAGCAACCTACTTTTAACTTTTAGAATTTGAAACACGTTACTCTACCAAATATCAAATAAGCATTCAAATTCAATAAAACTAATCTGATAAATCGAAACCGATCAAAAAGTATGAGCAGGTACTGTCCATTTTGCCACCACTAGTCATAAGCAAATTATCATACCCTATCATATATCTCGCCAAATAGGCATGTAAAATTTTAAATTCAATGTTTCTAGTGCAACAAGCAAATAAATATCCACAAAATGTTAAATAAAGTAAAGATAATGACTTATATAATAACAATAACAATTTTGAGACTGAAACATAGAAACAACAAAGATGCACAGTGAAACAATAACAATTCAACCTAAGGATTTTGGAATCAGCAATGTTAAGGCTCTCTTGTTTACCATCCCCAAACTGAGCATTAATCGATTGATCGTGCAAATGTACAATGAACTGATGCACAGTGAAACAACTCTTACGTTCAAAATCCAATTCATTCTTCGTAAATGGGCGTTTGATCAATCTAATAAGCCCAAAGCCAACATATATATATATATATATATATATATGTATATGTAAATATGTATAGATCGATTTCTCAAATTTTCGTAGGGGCAAAGGAAATATAATTTCTACATTCTTCGGAGTTTTAAATAAGAAGAAACAGGGATTGATGAATGGTTAGCTTACCGGAATAAGGAAGCGTAATCGTCGAATCAGGTCGCCGGAATCTTCAATTTCTTGATCTCGATCCCGTCCTTACCGGCACATGAGACTAGCCCATTTTTGAAAGCATTGTCGGTTAGAAACAAGGTTTTAGGTTCCATTTTTGAAAGCATTTCTATTAGACACAAGTTTTAGGTTCAAATCCAAATATGAGAGTATGGTAGGGGTGAGAAAAAAACGGAAGGCAATTGAATTAACCAAAACCGTACGAATAACCAAAAAACTCCAAACTAAATTTTTCGGTTTGTTTCGGTTTTAGTTTTTCATATATTCCAAAAACCGAAAAACTAAACTGAACCGATTTTTAATCTTGTTTTAAAAGTAGGGATGAGATCGGTACCATACCGGTACCGATACCGAAAATACCGGTACCGAAATTCTTGAAAAATGGGTACCGATACCGGTATCGAAACATTAGGTACGGTACCGGTTCGGTAAAGGTACCGGTAGCGGTATTTTCGGTACTTACCGGTTTTGTAACGTTTTCTCATTTTTTGTTGAAATGAAGAGAAAAATATTATTCTTCGAATTATATATGTTATTATGTCATAATTATACGAAAAATTTATGCATATGAATGCATCATATGAATACATTATAAAAAAAAATAAAGTTAACAAAACGAAGAATTGCAAACAGAAAAATATGAACGTATCGTCCTTTGGATTTATATAGTATTTTTTATATTTAATAATTAAAATATTAATTTGGTTTTAACACATCATGGTAAATATTTTTTAAACTATACTAGGTTAGTAAATAATCAAATTCAAAACAAAAAAATATCTATATTTCGGTACCGGTACCGTTTCGGGGATTTTCGGTATTTTACCGGTACCGGTACCGGTTAGTACCGCTACCGAAACTTGAGGAAATGAAGTACCGTTACCGGTACCGAATCTACCGGTACGGTATCGGTTCGGTACGGTACCGGTACGAAACCGTTACGGTACCGGTATTCGGTACAAAAATCTTATCCCTATTTAAAAGTAATACATACGTTGTTATTTTTATACTTATTTAACGAGATAGCACACAAAGAGTTTACCATTGATGATGATGAAGATTTGGATTATATGACTTCTACTATTTCAAAAGATGATAAAAATCGGAATTACTACATATTTGGTTATTTGCTTTTGAACTTTTTTCTAAATGTAAGAAGATAATGATAATGATTTAGTTTTATTGTAATTAGTTGATGTTCGTTCAATTAATTTATCAATTATCTATTGTTAAACATGTTTAATTTTCAATATTAGGTGTGAGATAAAACAAAAACTATAAAAAAACTGAAAAACCGAAATCTAAAAAAAAGAAAACTAATTGGTTCGTTATAAATAAACGACTATTTCAATTTCGGTTTTACCCAAAAACCGAACCAAACACACCCCTATAGGATGGTATGAATGTTAAAAAAAAATAACATGCTACCATGATTATGAAGATTATTTCTTAAGTTCTATAGAACCAATTTCCCGTATGTATGCAGGCACACTAATTTCTGACATGACATGAAATCACAACCTTAACTTAATATGAAGTTAGCATGTTTATTTGTTTTTATAAGTGGTTTTTAGGTCAGGTTTAGGTTGAACCTATGAATCCATTTGGCTAAGTAGGGCGGATTCATGTCAATTCGAACAGATTTATGGGTTTACTCATTTAACCTATTTATAAGTATTTTCATATTTTTATTATGTTTTATATTAAGTTGGTTTTTAAATTAAAAAAAATTAATATGAAATTTTATAATCAAACATAATATTGTTTTTTTGTAATTTCGTATTTATTTGTTATAAATCATATTTTTAAAAGTATTTATATCTTAAAATAAAAAACTAAAATATTTCAGAGTTAAACGGGTCATGTTCGAGTTCATATATACAACACAATTTTCGTATTCAATTCATTTCAGGTTCATATTAAAATTTTCAACCCCTCAATCTAAACCTTTTTATATCCCTACCTAATCATAGTGTGTGCTTTGCAATGCAATAGAGAGTTGTTTTGTATTTAAAGTTTTATGTAAAAATAATGAATTAAAAAAATTGATTTTGAAAATTCTTAAATAGATTTTTAAATTATTTAAAAATGTAACAAAAAAACATATGCACTCTTTAAAAATGTTTTTCTAAATAAAATTTTAATATATATCAAAAGATTTTCGAAATTGTGTTTCAATGACTTTTTAAATCATTTCAAATAGAATAAAAAAATAAAAAAATTATTTTTTAGAAATATCTCAATATAACAAATTTTTTTTAAAGTTCTTTTAAAAACTTTTCCATTACCTTTTTATAATTCCTTTTTAAATTCATTCTTTTGTTTATCCAACAATAATAATACAAAGTTTTAAAAAACAATATTTTAGTTCATAATTTTTCAACAACACTATTTTGAAAAATAGATTTCCACTAACACTCTTTTTTAATGGGTAACGCTTTTGATTTGTTGAAAATGGATAAACGTGTGGTAAAAGTCAATGGTTATATTGGCCTAAAGGATTATCGACATGATAATTTGATGATTTTTCTTGTTGTATACATAGCAAAAAGAATGCAAGCAACTTTTGGTTGTTAAAGCTGGTTAGCTATATAGTTAATGATACTCAATAGGTTTATAGACTAACTCACCTACTTCATATTTCGTTTATTAAGTTTTATGTTTGAATCTTTTTCAAAACAGGATAAGGTTTTTCTTCGGGTATTCTCATATGATGATTTAAATTCGAGTCTGACTTGAAGCATTATACAATCGAAAAGATTGAAATCCGACACAGGAGGACCTAAAATCGAGTAACGTGGTATACCAAACAATGTTAAAAAACATATATAATTAATAATATAAAATTATTTAATAAACTTTTAAAACCTTTATCAGGAACATTTATGTGCAAATGATGAAACTAGAGTGTAAACGCCACTTTGTGGAAACTCGAGATCAAATCGGTAAAAACTCGAATAAGTTGAGATTAAACGAGTCCAGGCCCTGACTCAAGCGCGGAAATATGAGTTGTTTACTACTTTAGTTATTGAGTTCGAGCTTCACATGTCTAGCTCAAGCGAACTCCTAGTTAATTTATTAACACTTGTAATTCATTATATATTTTGGATTATGAAGATAGATAATAATTAATATTCTATTAACCAAATGAATTTATTATGATATTATATTTTATATCAAATGTAATACTTGGTTTTATTCAACCAATGCAATATATATATATATTTTAAAACAAGTCTATTTCTTACTAAGCATATAATATTTATTTATTAATCCATGTAATGGATAAGATTCTAACCTAGTTATGATAATATGAAAAGTATACTTCTATATATATAAGAAAATAAATTAATTAATTAATAATTAAGAAGCATAGTCGAGTTCGAGCTTGAAACTTTTTTTACGAGCTAAGCTGGATCTTTAAAAATAAATCTTTAAACAAGCCAAGCTCAAACTCGAGCTTAGACTCTCTTAAGTCCAAACGATCCGAGCCTGAGTCTTAGCGATCAGGCTCGACTCGTTTACACCCCTAGCTGTAACCATTGACAGAGCTTGAATGGAAAAACGAAGAGGACGAAGGATTTTTAGTTAGAAAACAAAGAGGGTTGAAAAATTTTTAGGAAGAAAATGAAAAGGTTCGAAGGATTTTTAGGAATAAAACAGAGCGGACCGGCGAAGCGATCTGGATAAGAAAAATGTCGATTTCTTGATTTCTGGATGCAACGATGTTCTTCCCGGATCGATTCGAGCTTTTGGCTCTGATACCAAATGTAGCCCAGGAAATAGGATACATGAAGAGGTTGAGAGAAAAAGATAATAAAAAATATATGATTTAATTGAGGTATTAGAATTTTCCATCCAATCTTCTAATCCTAATAAAAGAGTAAATCCAATGTCACATGTCATTTTACTAGCATGTACACATCACTAAATGCCACATGTCACTCTAAAAGTATTGCCACATAAGACTAATGTACAAATGTCATCATCACAATAAAAGTTAAAATTCTCATTATCATAAAAACACAAATTTATTAGCATTAATTGTATCATAAGTTACTATTATATTAAATTTAAAAATTAAACAATAATAGATTATTAATTTTAAGTATAACAACTAAATTATTCAAAATTTATTAGTTTATTATTAAACAAATTCCTTCAATTTTACATTACTTAAAATATAAAACAAACGTGATAACAAATCCATCTGCATTATGTTTTTTATAAAATTTTAAAAAACTTTAACATATTTTTTTTTAGTAAAATGACCTCATATTTGCAATGAATAAAATTTCATATAATACTAAATCTACATATTGTATTATTTTTACATATAATTATTTTAAGGTTTTCTATTATTTAAATTATGTATAACACATTATAGCAATTTAAAAAACTAACATGGACAATAAATGAAAAAACTTTTAAAATTCTAAAATTCAAATATGAAATAATACAATAACCAACTTATTTTTTTTTTCATTTCTTAAATTTATCCTTATTGATTATCATTTCTCTTTTATTATGTTATGCAAAGCTATGGAGATATGATAGCAATAAAGAAAAAAAATAGTTAATAATTGATTTTATAATGTTTTACGTCAATTGTAATTATATCATTTTATTAAACTTTTTTGTCAAACGAGTTGATAATTACCATTACATTAGTCCTCATGTTGATCCAATAGCCGATTTTTAATTTGACTTGTTTATTTTCTTTTAAGATAATTTTTTACTTATGTTGACCTGTTTTTACTAAAATATACCTTAAATTGATCTGTTTTTAATCACTTGAAACAAAAATTTTTACACCTTCTTGGTCTTTTAACTAAAGCAAAAACTCGGCTGAAGCACACACTTTACGCCTTCTCAGCCTTTTCTCTTCCTTTTTACATGAGTTAGATTGTGTGATGTTCGAACTTGGTTATTCACTTGACACATAGAGGTATTACTCTTGATGGCTAATAGGTTCAATAAACATCTCACAGGGCCCACGGCTCGTCAAGATCTGAAAGGAGAGAAAAGGAGTGAGTGAACTCATCCCATTTATCTAACAAAGGTACGTACGAACATGAAAACACTTCTTGACACATAAATTCACCTAGGTTAACGATCCAAGTATATATCAGACATGAAATCACATAATTTACTAATTATGTGAAACGGAGGTTTATAGGGACTTTTCGTCAATGGTAGTCAACCCGTCACAAGATTCCAACGGCTTTGTGCCAATCAAAAACCTAAATGAGCTAATTACAGTTTTGCTCTTGTTTTTTTGAAATTGCAGTTTTGATCCCTGCTATTAACTCAAGCTTGTAACACTTGTGATTGTTGAGATTGTTAGTCATTAAGTCATGAATTTATATTTTTCATAATGTTCAAAACGCTCTTAATACTAAAAATAAATTATAATAGATTCAATCAAGATCTTCTTCCAACGGGTTACTTTATATAATCGTCATCAATTGGTTTTTGTTAGGTTTCCAAAATTGTAATTTTGAAATATCCGAAAATATGGATATGCAAAATATGGATTATCTAAAATTCAGAATTGAAAAAATTACAAATATCCAAGGTATCTAAGCTATTATTTTTAGAGTAAATTAACGATATAGTCCTTGTGGTTTGGCAGTATTTTGCTCTTGGTCCCTATGTTTCATAATTACCTATATGGTCCCAAACTTAAGATATTTGTAACATATATATATAGTTCATAGGTTACCAAATTAACATCACATAAAGATTATATGTGTTACAAATGTCTAAAGTTTGGGAACATATGGGTAATTTATGAAACCTAGGGACCAAGAGTAAAATACTTGCAAACCACAAGGACCATATTGGTAATTTACTTTTATTTTTATATATTTTTAGTTATTAATAAATAACAAAATCAGAATTTAAATCCAAAATTTTAGAATTTGTATGTTTATAAACACTTATTTAATTGATTTTTAAATCACTTTTATAAATTATAAATAATATATTTATAATTATTTCTTATTATTTAGGATATTCGATTTCACTATCTAAATTCGAATATTAATTAGAACATGTCTAGTTGTCGTTTTCATGCACTAATAGCGACAATTTCACTGATATAAACATTTGTCTCTACTTATCCACAAGTTCTTAGCTAGTATGACAAACAATTCTACTACCACTATTACGTTAATGATATAAACCATTTGTTTTTTACCATGTCATTTCATCTTCACTGTCACCAACAATCATTATTATTGTTGTCAACTTTAGTTACAGTCTATAATCTTAAATTACATATCTACATATTACCATCGAAGACCCTGCTAGAGTGGTTTTAGCATGTAATAAGTAAATAATATGGACTAAAAATTTATATGCATTTATCATATAGACAATATGTGTAACTCACTCCAAATAAAATTTTGATATTAGATTATTTGTTTTTAAATATTTTAAGTACACTTTTCTTTCTTTCTTTTTTTTATAAAGTACGAAAGCTTAATTGGGAAGACTAACAAGTGATTGGCGGACTTGGGTCACCTCCACTAACTTTATCCGTACTAAGGAAATTAAAAGGAAATAGCATAAAATATTAATATTATATTAAAAAATAATTCTAGGAAATATTATTAACAAAAACAATTTATTATTACATTACTTTTTAGAAGGTACCCAGTAAGACTTTGACAAGTTGACAGGTTACTTCACTCAATAGTACAGCCCTCTTCAATCAAAAGCTTTTTTATCTCGAGCTAATTTTGAAAACTGGACCGGACCGGCCGTTCGGACCGAGAACTGGTGGGTGAACTGGTCTGGTTAAGGGTTTTGGGCCGTTTTTGGGTGAACCGGCCAGTCGAACCGGCGAACAAGTGGTCGGACCGGTAGTTGAACCGGTTTTTTATATATTTTTATTTATTTTTTATTTTTTTGTGATTATATATATATATATATATATTTATAAAATGTTTATAAAATCATCCGGTTCGACCGACCCGACCGGTCGGACCTCTGACCAGTAAGGAAACCGGTTCGACGTCCGGTCCGGTTATGAAAACATTGAGCTAATTATTATAATATGCTATATTTGTTTTACCGTAAACTATCAATTTTTTACAGTAAAATTTAAAAACATATAATCTTTATTGGGATGTAAGCTTGTTACCACGTCCGTAATCAGGATCTCTAGGCTAGTTACCATGTGTTATAACTTATAAAAGATCAAATTTAATCCTAAAATGTGAGAATTGATCCTATAGCTCTAAAATGATATTATCATCAATAATTGGTTCGATTGGAGGATTCTGAATTTAAATCAGTAGTGTGGCATTCTTGTCATCTTTTAAGATTATAAGGTGAAATATAATACATGTGTATTAGTGTCTATCATGTTTCTTAATTTACCACGCTTCATCGTCTGTGTTGATCGATTAGTTATGGGCCTTATGGCTCATTTAGCTTTTAAGGCACTAAAACTCATTTGACATCTTCTAAATTTAACTTGCATCGCAACTTCTTAAAGAAAAAGAAACACACACACCCAGAAATATTAAATAAAAACAAATATACAATAATCAGTTTGGTAAAAGTCAACTAATGACTTGGATTAGCCATAATCATAACCAAATGGGTCCGTTAATGGCTTCATTTAACCAAGTCGTTTCCGGTTATAAACGGTTATGGTTCAGGGCGGTTACCAGTTTTGGTTATATCATGCACATCCTTGGTTTGTGCATCTTGTTTGTAAACAATGAAGATTGATTAAGAATATTAATGTCGTTGTTTGAACCAGCAACATCAAATTACTTGTGATAAAACACAAATCATGTGACGCTACAGTTTCGAGTATAATCTTTGGTTATTTTAGATAGCCTCGGTGCTACTGATCTCATAAACATGTTAAACGATTTCTCCAAACTTGCATAACAACAATGCATAAATATTCAAAGCATTCACTTGAGTTATATAAAACATATCTAAATATTCATCATATTCATTGCCTCTTTGGAAACATAAATAGTTGTGAGTTTTATTTAAAAAATACTTCAAACATGTGTTTTTAACATGGTGTTTAGATCTTGGTTTCACATGTCGTTTTTGCTTTTTTAATTATGGCATTTTATCAATTTGAGGTTAATTTTTAGCATGGATTTTTAGATTGTTCATGGTGTTTTACACACTTAGGTATGACAATGAAATCCAAACGGGATAAGAAAACCTTGAAACCCGAAACATTCAAGACTGTATAGAGTCGGATAATCAGATATGGGATCGACTTATATGGGATTACTTTTGAATTTATTTTTTCCGGGTACAAGACACGTATAAGATATGATGATATACTTGTTTACTCGACCCGATGACGTATACATGTTTACCCAATTATACACCTTATATAATTGTCTATTTTTTAAAATTTATTCTAAGTATATATTGTATGTATTAAATGTTTTCTCATAGCTTTCGCCAAGTCTCATGCTATTCTCAAATTTCATCTTTCTCAATTTTCCTATGCTATACCCGATAAAAAAAAACCAATACATTTTGAGTTGGGTATATCAACCTGTATTTTTAATAAACTAAGAAGTATACCTGAATGCCCACAAACATATACGATATCCAACGGAAAAACACCTAACGCATAATTTGTAAGTTTTGGGCCCATTATGGATGAGTTTTTATAATGTTAAGATTACGTAAAACCAACCCATTGTCATCCCTAATATTAGAGGTGGGCAAAAAAACCGGTTTTGGGACCGGAACCATGTACCGAACCGGAACCAGAAACTGGTTGTACCCGAACCGGTGGGTACGGCAGGTTCCGGATTCTCAGAGAAATCGGAACCGGAATCAAAAAAATGAAACCGGTTCCACCTTTACCCTGCCAAACCTGAACCGGAACCGGCCAAAAATTGGTTGAAACTAGCCAATAACCAGAACCGAAACCGAAACCGGTTGTTGACTTTGTTGACCGGTTCCGGAGCCGGTTTAAAAAAAAACCGGTTTGCCCACCTCTAATCCCTATACACATTGTTGCTCATTTTCAACGTGATATTTAGTTTGGCAATGGTGGTTTTTACCTTGGCATCAATTTTCAAAATTTAGTTTTAGCTTTTTGGTCTTCGTGTTTTCAATTGGTTGTCAATTTCAACATGACTTTTTAGTTTAGTCATGGTGTTTTACACCAATACGTCAATTTTAAACATAATGGTTTAGTTTGATCATAATGTTTTCTTACGTTAGGAGATATTTTTTAAAATGACATTAAATTTTTTGTTATGGTGTTTTGCACTTGGTCGACAATTTAACATGACATTTTACCTTTTCCACGGGAACATCAATTTCTACATGAGTGTTAATTTTCAACCTGGACACCATGTTGAAAATTTATAAAACATCATTTTGAAAAACACTTAGTTCAAAGCTTTTAAAAAAGGCGTTTTCTTTAAATATATATATATATTCTAGGTTATAACCCCGTGTATTTCATGGGGTTAGATACTTAATATAATCTAATAAAATACATTATGTAAAATAAGTAATGTTTAGGAGTGTATGACTACAAATACAAATTCAAAGTATGTAACAACTTCTTTATGTACACACCAGTGGGCGTTAAGTTTAAAACACAAACAATTATATGTTGTTAATATTCGTGTTTACAATTGCAGGAAAAAAATCAAACAAGTAAGTTAAAAAAAATATACAACATAAATAATAAGTATTATTAATGTAAAAACATAGTATCAATTAAAATTTTAATAATTTTAACTTTGTAAACATTTTAATGCATGTAGTATATTATGTAGAAATAAATAAAAATTACACTTTTATAAACCTAACATAGTTAAATTTATACAATATTTTTTTGATTCAAAGCAAAAAAAATATAAATACGTAATTTTAATAATAATAAATGTTAAAAGAGTAATATAAATTAAATTTGTTACTGTTGGACTAAAAGAACCAATGAGCCTGATCAGAAAAATCTCTAAGTCTCACAGCACTTATAACAACTGAAGAAGAACACAACGGCTGACATTCAATGTACAGAAGATACAAGATCTGAAGTGATATACAACAGCTGAAGTGTAAGTCATCAGATGTTGTAGTGTGTAGTTTAGTCTTCAGTAGTTTTCTTTCAGTTCTTGTAAAAGTCTGATGAGTAGTTTACTCATCAGATGTTTTAGTTTATTACTTCAGTAGTTTTATTACTTCAGTAGTTGTAAGAGAATGTCTTCAGATGTTGTAGACATTCTCAGTAGTTTAGTTATTTCAGTTGTTTTGTTTTGTCTGTTAGGTGTCAACATCATGTGACATCATCAGACGTCACTGTCTTTATATAAGGGCAGTTGACAATTTTGTAATGCAATGAAGTTATTGCGATTGAATGAATTATTCCTTTTACAGAATTCTCTCTCTATAACAAACTTGTGCTTTACTGTTTGATTGAATTAACTTTGTTCTTGCTAATATTGAGCTAATTCATCTTTGAATTCCGCTGCTATTGATCAAATGAGAACATCTGATCCTACAATTGGTATCAGAGCTAGGTTAATCATTGATCGATTAAACAATTGATCTCTGAAACTGCTCAAATTTGTTCTCTAATTGATCGAATTAGCTGATTAAGTAAGAATTTGTTATAGATTGAAATTTTCTGTTAACTTCTGTTGATTTGTCCTTCAATATTAATTTGTTTTGAATCAATTGATCGAAATTTGCATTAGCTTGTGTCTAATTGCTTGAATCTGTGATCATGACAACTCCAAACAATGATCCGCACAATACAGGCTCCGCAACCAAGCCTCCTATGCTGGTTCGGAGTGAGTACAACATTTGGCAACGTCGAATGCTACATCACCTGTCAATTAATAGTGCAGGATGTTGGAAATCTGTAGTGCATGGTCCTTATAAACCCATGATCACTGATCCTGAAACTAAACTAATGATTCCGAAACCTTCGGATATGTATTCGGATGAGGATATTAGATTGTTTGAAATTGATGCGAAAGCTCATGGTATTCTGGCCATGGCTTTGCCGAATGAGATTTACTCTGGCTTGATGCATCATGATACTGCTCATGATCTCTGGGTTGCACTGAAAGAACAATTTGGTGGAACCGATGAGGTTTTAGCAAACACAAGAGAAATCCTCGCCCAACAGTATGAGACATTCTCTCCTAGGAAGGGTGAGTCCTTGACTCAACAGTTTGAGCGGTTCTCCTGTCTGATTTCTGAGTTGAAAATGGTTAAACAGGAATATACCAATAGTCAGATGAACAACAGGTTTCTTAGATCACTGCCTGATAGATGGGATACTTATACTATTATCCTACGCTCCAGTGCAAATCTAGAACATCTATCCCTCACCCAACTTCATGGGAAACTCTTAACATTTGAGAGAGAGGTAGAACAGAAAAGAAAGCTGTCTTCATCTGGCAAGCTCACTGATGATTTTATTCCCGGCAATACTGCTTTGATTGGTCAAGAGTCCGAGTTTAATGGGTCTGAATGTTCTTATGATGAACATATTGATTTTTCTACTAACAATTCTGAACATGCTTTTGTGGGAGTTGATGGTAATGCAGGAAATTATGGTGATAACTTGTGTTTTGTGATGGATGATTTGAAAGGAATCCCGGATGATGATCTAGAGGAGATGGACATTTTGAGTCAAATGGCATTAATCAACATCAGATCACAAAAGTTCTATAAACGAACAGGAAGAAAGTTCCCTGGATTATCTGGCAAAACCAAAGTTGGATTTGACAAAGGGAAGCTGAGGTGCCATAAGTGTCACAGACTTGGTCACTTTGCTAGGGAGTGCAAATCTACTGGTTCTAACTCTGCTGCACCTTTTGTGACTTTTCCAAGCAACAACACATCAAGCAAAGGACCACAATCTTCTGGTACTAGTCAACAACAATTCTATCCAGCTCACTTTGTTCAACAAAATCCTATGCCATATCCATATCCTTGTTTTTACATGCCTCAACCTACACACACTCCAGCATTAATTCCTTCACAATCACCTGCTCTTCCTGATCCCAGCAAATCTCAAACCAATCAACAGTCTCAACAACAACAACATCAGAGTTTCTTTACTCCTAGAGTAGCTGATTGGAGTAGTTTACCTGATGATTTATCTGATTTCAACATGCAGTTGTACTCTGAAGCTAGTCCACATGGAGGAGATAACCCATTTGGGAATCTTGCATTGATGGCTATTGAGTCAACTGACACCTCAAGTTCAACTTCTTCAACATCACAGGTATCATCTGAATCCAAAGCTAAGTTGTGTTCAGAGTCTTGTGTTTCAGCATTTTCTTCCATTAGGGAAATCAATGTTGAGTTAATCAATGAGAAGTTGGATTTAGAAAGGGTCATGACTAAGAATAAAACTGATTTTGAGAAAGTTGTGAATGAAAAAGAGTCTGAAATTTATAAACTCAAGTGTCAATTGTCTGATGAAAAGGCTAGGGTGGAAGTCATGCTTGTAAAACACAATGATCTGAAACAAACACTTGCAGCAACCCAAGTAGAATGTGCAAAATGGGTTGAATCTTGCAAGGGGTTTGAGTTGCTGTTAAACAAGCAAACAGCATCAAATGTGAAGTTTGGTATTGGATACAATTACACTGCTCCTCCAACTGATTATACACCAAAAAATCTTAACTGTGAGTCTGAAGGGGACAGTGTATACCAATCCACCAAATCTTCAGAAAAGTCTGATGCTGAAGAATCATTTGAAAGTGATTCAAGTGCCTGCAAATCTGAGTCTGAAACTATTGACATTGAAACTTATTCTTATTCTCTTGGATGTACAAATGTTATCCAGGATGAAACATGTCAGGATAGTGTTTTAATTGAGATTAATCCTGATGAAAAGGTTTCAAATGAATTAAATTTAAAACTGGTTAAGTCAGATGGGCATGGCACTGGAGAGAAAGATGCACGGCTTCTGATAAGTCAGAATCACTCATCAGTAGTTGTAGAAAAATCTGATAGTACAACTACTGATAAGTGGAAAAGTGTTGATAGACAAGTGCTGAAGAATAACTCTTCAGAGGTTGTCAACACATCAGCTGTTGTCAATTTATCTACAAATACTGATGTTCCAAATGTGCTGAAGAACAAAAACTCAGTATCTAAGTCATCAGTACTTGTAGATAATCACAAAGGAAAGCAAAAAAGGGTGCCTTGTGAAATTTGTAGGCTGTTTAATCATTCCACTGATGAATGCTGGTACAGAAAAGGTTCTAAATTCAACAAAATAAAGCATAAAAACAAAAACATTCTCAAAATGAAAACTGAATTTCGTTCCAAGTTTGTACCAGAATCATCTGTCAGTTCAAAGACTGGAAACACCTCACATGGAACTGAATCAAATAAGTTCAAGAAAGGTAAGGAGGTGGTTCCAGATTCAAAGAAACAACACTTGAAAAATTCTTCATCAGTTAAAGAAACTAAGGTGTTAAAACCCAAAAATCCAAAGTCAGGTCAGAATGTGTCTAATGAAATCAAAATCTTGACACAAAATCATAATCAACTGATGTCAATGATGCAACAACTGCTAGGAAGAGTAAATCTAGCAGAGGCATCTGTTGTCTCATTTCAGAAGAAGAAACCAAAAACCAAAGTCAAGGTTAAATCTTCTGATAAGAATGATTCAAGTGTTGCTTCAACTGAAACTGCTCATTTTATTTCTTCATGTGTTGACAGACCCAAAACCAAAATGGTTTGGGTCCCAAAGTCTAACTGAGTGTGTTGGTGTATGCAGGGTCCTTTAGCATGCCAAAATAGCATCTGGTATGTTGACAGTGGAGGATCCATGCATATGACTGGGAGCAGAGTTCTCCTTCATAATTATCTTACAGGAAGGAAGGGATTTGTATCCTTTGGAAATGATGCTAAGGGTTACATTATAGGGAAAGGTATGGTAACAAATGGTGAGATTAGGTTTGATGATGTAAATCATGTTGAGAATCTTAAGTATAATCTTCTGAGTGTTAGTCAAATGTGTGATAAGGGTCATATTTCTCTTTTCACCAAGCAAGATTGTAGGATTTTATCTTCTGATGTGTTGCCTCTGATTGGCAAAGTTTTAGATGAGTATACACTCCTTAAGGCTAACAGAGTAGGAAAGGTATATGCCTTTGATTTATCAAAGAAAATCTCTGTTAAAGGTCATCCTTGTTTATTCTCTAAGGCCTCTTTCAAGGAATCAAATCTGTGGCATAGAAGATTAGGTCATGTGAACATCAAAAACATGAATCAATTGGTGAAACATGGTTTGGTTAGAGGTCTTCCTTTAAAGGATTTTAGCTGTGATGAGAATTGTACTGCCTGCTTGAAAGGAAAGCAACACAAAGTCTCTTTTCCTCCAATTGGAGATTCAAAATCCACTGGTTGTCTGCAAATGTTGCACATGGATTTGTTTGGGCCAGTGCATATAATGTCTATGGCAAAGAAGAAGTACTGTCTAGTTATTGTTGATGATTATTCAAGGTTTTTCTGGACTTTCTTCTTACACTCAAAAGGTGAGGCTGCCAAGGCTATTATGGATTTTGTGTTGTTTGCTGAAAAGCAATATTCCATTCCTGTCAAGTGTGTAAGGAGTGATAATGGCACAGAATTTAGAAATCACATTTTGGATGAATTTTATCTGTCAAAGGGAATTCAGAGGCAGTACAGTATTCCCAGAACTCCTGAACAAAATGGAGTTGTAGAAAGGAAAAATAGGACTTTGATTGAAGCTGCCAGAACAATGCTTGCAGATTCTGGTTTACCACTAACCTTCTGGGCAGAAGCTGTTAACACAGCTTGCTATGTGCAAAACCGGGTTCTAGTAAATCAAAGATGGTTGAAGACTCCATATGAAATACTTCACTCTTTAACTCCTTTGATTTCCTTCTTCAGAGCTTTTGGGTGTCCATGTTATATCTTTAACACCAAAGATCAACTCACAAAGTTTGATTCAAAAGTTGATGCAGGATAATCAACTTGTTTTGAACGTATAGTGACACAGAGAGCACCGAACATGGTTAACGAACAAAACTTGTTTTGAATTAAGCCAGGATAATCAGGTGGTACGAATCTCAGTTATGAGTGGCCAGCATAACTGAAACTCGCAACACGTGTGCATTCTAGTTTGATTTGACTCAAGCGGAACATTTATAACAGGGAACGAATAGTGTGTTAGGATAGGGAAACGTCGGATATCATGTGTATGTTGAATGTTATTATTCAATATATTTTTTTTCATGGTACTGATTCGAGTATTCTGTTTATACAGCGATGGCAGACCAAGGGGAGAGATACATCTATCAGCGGTTTCCTTACGTGATACTAGACGATACACCGAGCTCGAGTTCGGGGTCTGATTCCGATCCGTCGGAAGTATCTGCGGATGCATCACAGGCTGCTACACCTGTACCGCAGACACCACCAGCACCAGTACCAGCACCCGTACCTGTACCAGTACCTATGCCATCTCCACCAAGAGCTCCAGCATGGGATGGACTCAGACGGATGCGAGGCCAAGCTCGCAAAACGACAGGTCTTCCTCCTAGACGTCAGATGGCGCCTAGAGATGAGCCCGACACCATACATGAGGTAGGAGAGTCCTCACAGCAGGCGGAGTTTAGGGCGTAGCTTCGCCAGGTGACTCTAGATCTTCAGGGGACTCGACTAGAGTTACAGGAGTCTCGTACTACAGTGGAGGATACACGTACCACTGTGTTGGAGATACTCACCTCCCATCTGTTGTTGATGGAGCAGGTGAATGCACTGGATGCTGGCACGCAAGTTTGGTGGGCTATGATCGAGGAGAGGATGAGGAGAACAGTGATTCAGGGGATGATAACTGCATTCTGGCAGCGAGTGATAGTGATGAGAGGAGTGGTGATGGGAGTGTTTGGTAGGATGAGCTTAGAGGTTAGGTTACTATGGGTGGCTATAGTGTTGGTCATTATAGCTATGGTGTTGGACGGTTTATGGTATTTTCTGCGGTGAGGGGTGATCAGGGGACAGAGCAGTTGTGATCTTATTGTATACATATCATGTGATATAGGTTGATCAGTAGTTGTGGGTACGGGATATTTTGGATGTATATAGATCCCGAGTATGTGAGATGTAGGTATGGTGTTGTTGGTTTGGGTTGTATCAAAACTTTTGTGTATCAAACTATGGTAATGCTAATAAACTGGTTGTGTTGTGTATTTATCTGTGTAATGAGTGAACGATGTGTTGTGTATGACTTGTGTGTTAATATCAAACTTATATGACCTATTTACTAGATAACGAAATAGAGCTGTGAAAACATTCATGTGTGGCAACATATCAAAGTCCCTTGTGGCAACATATCAAAGTCCCTTGTGGCATCATATCAAAGTCCTGTGTGGCATCATTTCAAAGTCCCTTGTGGCAACATATCAAAGTCCCTTGTGGCATCATATCAAGGTCCTGTGTGGCAACTTTTCAATTGTCTGTGTGACAACATATCAAAGTCCCTTGTGGCATCATTTCAAAGTCCTTTGTGGCAACATATCAAAGTCCCTTGTGGCATCATATCAAAGTCCTGTGTGGCAACTTTTCAATTGTCTGTGTGACAACATTTCAAAGTCCTGTGTGGCATTGTTTCAAGGTCCTGAGTGATCATGTATCAAAAACATGGTTAATAACATATCTGAATCGCAGTACTGTGAGCTGTAAAATATTTTCATATGTTTTTGAATTAACAGGACTAGGTATAACTACAAATATCTGTATGATCTGTGTATATCGAGAACATGTCTGGACTAAACTCATGTAGTTATACTATATTTCTTATAATCACATTTCAATATAAACTTTCAGTGTAACTGAATGTGATTGAATTTATGTGATAGAACGGGTTATATCTTTAATGTTCTTAAACTGACCTGAGTTTGTCTGCTTGTTAGCAGAATAATGGCTCCCAAACGAGGTCGACCGGCTAAGAAATCTATCAAGAACATTACTAACCCGGAGCCGAATCAAGTTCCACCAGTAGATACTGAATCAAATCCAAATCCACAGGTGAATTTGGAAACAAATACTGTTCCACCCGTGAACCCAGGAGTAAACCCTGTTCCACCTACTGGTGCAGGTGGATCCGAATCAAACGAAGCAATGATAGCACGGATTGTGCGAGAACAGCTATCTGCTTGTGGTGTTTTGATACCACATCAACCTCATATTACTTCGGGTTCTGGTGGGGACCACAATCATGGTGAGCATAATGCTACTGATGGCAACGCGGAAACTCATAGAACCACTGACACAACTACAACTGCTCCTGATCCACCACGACAAGGATGTGCTTATAAGTATTTTGCTTCCTGTAATCCTCCTACTTTCGCTGGTACCGAAGGAGCGGCTGGATTGTTAAGGTGGATCGAGGAAATGGAAACGAAACTTAAAATCAGCCAGTGTTTGGAGGAGCATAAGGTGTCTTATGCTGCCTGTTCTTTTAAAGAATCAGCGTTGACCTGGTGGAATACCCAGGCAAAAACGTTGGGCTCAGCTACAATCGACTCGATGGGCTGGAATGAATTTAAGACTCTGATTAGGTCAGAGTATTGCCCACTCACTGAAATTCAAAAGCTCCAGGAGGAATTCTGGAACCATTCAATGATCGGGGCTGATTGCTTAGCGTACACTCATCGTTTCCATGAACTTACTTGTTTACTTCCCGATATGTTTCCTACTGAAGCAGCATTGATCGAGAAGTACATTAAGGGTTTGGTTCCCCAGATTCGGGGAATGGTAACTGCAGCTGAACCCACAACCCTTAAACGTGCAATTCTGTTGACCACTAAGCTTACCGATGAGGCGGTAAGGAGTGGTATGTTGGTAACAAAAACTCAGACGGCCGTGGGCCGTAGTGATGTCGGTACCTCTAGTGTTTCCAAAGGTACCAAACGAAAGTGGTTTGGCAAGACAAAGGCGAGAGCTCCGGCTGAAATCAACCAGAGCAAGGCAACTGTGAAAAATTTTGGTGCTGTCATTTCTGAGAAGAAAGGGTACACAAGACAGGCACCTAAATGTACTCGGTGTTCATTTCATCATTTCGGACCGTGTCCTACTTGTGCCAACTGTAATAGAGTTGGACACTACACCAAGTATTGCAACTTGCCTGCCCGTCAACCAAACCAAGCACCTCGACAAATCACTCAAATGAATCGGTCATGTTACAAGTGCGGAAGTCCTGATCACTTGATTAGAAACTGTCCAAACAACAATAACGTCAATCCGGGAAATGAAGCTAGAGGGAGAGCTTTTCAGATTGGTGCTACCGAGGCGAGGCATGATGCTAACATTGTTACTGGTACATTTCTACTCAATAATCTTTACGCATCAGTTCTTTTTGATACGGGGTCAGATAAGAGTTTTATCTCTTCTGAATTTGCATCATTAATTTCATTGCCTACGGTAGACCTAGAAACTCCTTATGTTATTGAACTTGCTAATGGCAAGTTAATCAAAACTAACAGTGTTATTCAAGGATGTTCCTTGAATCTGAATGATCATCTTTTCAATATCTATTTACTTCCTATTGAGCTTGGAAGCTTTGATGTTGTTGTTGGTATGGACTGGCTCTCTAATAATCAAGCTGAAGTAGTATGTCAAACTAAGGTGATCCGTATTCCATTACCTGAGGGTAATACACTGATAGTTCAAGGAGAACGAGCTGGTAGAAAACTTGGTATCATATCTTGTATGCGAGCTCAGAAATTCTTAAGGAAAGGCTGTTATGCTTTTCTGGCACACGTGACTGAACACAATTCCTCACCCAAACGAATCACAGATATCCCAGTAGTCAAAGATTTTCCTGAAGTATTTCCTGAGGATATCTCAGGATTACCCCCAGTGAGACAAGTTGAATTTCGGATTGACTTGATTCCAGGTGCAGCACCTGTTGCTAAAGCCCCGTATCGGCTTGCACCATCCAAAATGCAAGAGCTGTCAGGTCAACTGCAAGAACTGTTAGACAAGGGTTTTATTAGACCTAGTTTCTCACCCTGGGGAGCACCAATTCTTTTTGTGAAAAAGAAGGATGGATCTTTCAGAATGTGCATTGACTATCGGGAGCTCAATAAACTAACAATCAAGAACCGTTATCCACTACCCCGTATCGATGATCTGTTTGATCAACTACAAGGTGCTACTTATTTTTCAGAGATCAATTTAAGATCTGGATATCATCAGTTACGTGTTCATGAGGATGACGTTCCAAAAACTGCTTTCCGTACTCGATACGGACATTACGAATTTCTAGTAATGCCGTTTGGTTTAACAAATGCACCAACAGTTTTCATGGATCTGATGAATCGAGTATGTAGACCTTATCTGGATAAATTTGTGATTGTGTTTATTGATGATATTCTCATTTATTCTCGAAGCCAACAAGAACATGCTCAACACTTGAAATTAATCCTAGAACTTTTGGCACGTGAAAAATTATATGCAAAGTTCTCCAAGTGTGAGTTCTGGTTACGAGAAGTTCAATTTCTTGGTCATGTAGTGAATCAAAACGGCATTCAAGTGGATCCCAGTAAGATTCAAGCGGTGAAACAGTGGGAGACTCCACAAACCCCGACTGAAATACGTCAATTTTTGGGTTTGACAGGTTATTATCGCCGGTTTATCAAGAACTTTTCAAAGATAGCCTTGCCACTGACCACATTGACACAGAAAAACCAATCATTTATATGGGATTCTCAACAGGAGGAGGCGTTCCAACTGTTGAAACACAAACTCTGCAACGCACCTATCTTGGCATTACCGGAAGGTATTGATAATTTCACAGTATACTGTGATGCTTCTCGTCAAGGTCTTGGGTGTGTTTTAATGCAGAACAATAAGGTGATCGCTTACGCTTCTCGGCAGTTGAAAGTACACGAGAAGAACTATACCACTCATGATCTAGAACTTGGTGCAGTGATGTTTGCACTCAAGATCTGGAGACATTATCTATACGGAACTAAGTGTATTATATACACTGATCACAAAAGTCTCCAACATATTCTAGATCAGAAAATGCTCAATATGCGACAAAGGCGTTGGGTTGAACTATTGAACGATTACGACTGTGAGATTCGTTATCACCCAGGCAAAGCAAATGTCGTAGCAGATGCTTTAAGTCGCAAGGAACGAGTCAAACCTCTACGAGTGAAAGCGTTAGGTATGACTATTCAAACCAGTCTAATTCCTCAAATTAAAGAAGCTCAGCAACAAGCTTTACAAACAGCGAACTATGCTGCTGAGGGACTGAGAGGATTAGACAAGAAACTCGATACCAAAGATGATGGACTGTTGTATTTCAAAAGCCGAATGTGGATTCCTTTATTCGGTAACTCTAGAACAATTGTCTTGGATGAGGCGCACAAATCCAGGTATTCTATTCATCCTGGTGCTGATAAAATGTATAAAGATCTTAAAGACTTTTACTGGTGGCCTGGAATGAAGAAACACATAGCTGAATACGTGGACCGATGTTTAACATGTCTCAAAGTTAAGGCTGAACATCAACGACCTTCTGGGTTATTACAACAACCTGAGATTCCCATGTGGAAATGGGATCAGATCTCTATGGATTTCATCACTAAATTACCCAGAACATCACGTAATCATGACTCTATATGGGTTATCGTTGATCGCCTTACGAAATCTGCGCATTTCTTACCCATTCGAGAAGATTATTCTATGGATTGACTCGCTAAACTCTATGTTAATGAGATTGTATCTCGACACGGAGTACCGATCTCTATCATTTCTGACATAGATAGTCGATTTATGTCACGATTTTGGCAAACTCTTCAGAAAGCTCTGGGCACACAAATCAATATGAGCACAACTTATCATCCCCAAACAGACGGGCAGACTGAACGAACGAATCAAACTCTTGAAGATATGCTCAGAAGCTGTGTGATTGATTTTGGAGGTAGTTGGGATATTTATCTTCCACTTGTTGAATTTTCATACAATAACAGCTACCATACCAGTATTCAATGCGCTCCATTTGAAGCACTTTATGGACGCAAGTGTAGATCACCTATCTGTTGGTCAGAGGTAGGTGAAAGCCAAATCATAGGCCTAGAATTTATTCAGGAAACAACTGATAAGATCGCACTCATTCAGGAACGAATCAAAGATGCTCGCGATCGCCAAAAGAGTTATGCTGATAATCGCCGTAGACCACTCGAATTCCAAGTAGGTGATCGAGTAATGTTGAAAGTGTCACCTTGGAAAGGCATTTTCAGATTCGGAAAAAGAGGTAAACTTTCACCAAGATTTGTAGGGCCATTCAAAATTCTTGAAAGAATTGGATCCGTAGCCTACAGACTTGAGTTACCTTCTGAACTCAGTAACATTCACGATGTTTTCCATGTATCTAATCTGAAAAAGTGCTTAACTGATGAATCATTGATCGTACCTCTCGAAGACATTCATATTGATGAAAAACTTCAGTTCAGTGAAGAACCAGTAGAGGTAATGGATCGAGAAATGAAAGTATTAAAACGTAGTCGCATACCAATCGTTAAAGTACGATGGAACTCGCAACGTGGACCCGAATATACTTGGGAACGTGAAGATCAAATGAAATCAAAGTACCCACATCTATTCTCATAATGATTGTCATAATGTAAGTCTTCACTAAATTTCGGGACGAAATTTCTCTAACAGGAGGAGACTGTGACAGTTGAATACGAGAATAACGTCATCAATGACGTGGGCACATTTGATCGTTCTAGAAATTCACGTTGATTTAATGATTTCAATTGTTACAGATTGATAGTATGCGAGAAATGATGAACGTGGGCGAAAACCGTGCACAAAACGGAGTCCTGGATTGCCCGGAATCGAAAAACGAAGAAAAATTTCTAAGGGTTGATCGATTGCACCGCGATGGAGGGGTTGAGGGTCCTCCGCGGTACGCGATGCCTGGAAAATATCTAAAGATTCCCCGAAAAACTTCGCGGTATGCGAAGCCCTAATGGGCTTTTGGTCGCGGTACGCGATGAATGTGGCGGTGCAACAATCTGATCTATTTCATCAGATTTCATGCAAGAGTTTATTTTCTTTATCTTCTCGAACTGTATCGACCATCAGACAAAAGTTCCGGCCAAACCACCATTAAATCATCATTTTGAAGCCCTCTGAACGCAAGGAACGCACCAGGGATCATCTCTACAATATCTGATAATTGTTTTGAAGCCAGATATCCGTCAGATTAGGTAATGATCCGTTTAAACTTTCTGGTTTGATTTTGATTGATTAGATCTTGATTTTGAACGTAATGACATAGTTAGGATTGTTGATTATTGCCTAGATGATGGCTAGGATTGATTATAAACAAAGAACACGAAGTTCTAACGGTTAAATCCTTGTTTTGATCCGTTGTGATGTCCGGTTTGCATGAAACTATACCCATGATTATAATGGTTTAATCCATTTGATTATAACAATGTAGGTGATTAGTTGGATTAATCCTTGAAATGCAAGGTTAAATCCAAGTGTTTCAAACTAATCACAATCATTAACATACTCATTGGAATGATTATCTGATGTTTATGATAACAGTCAGATTAGTATGTTAAACTTGGTTATTGCACCTATTCTGATGCTACATTGTGATATTTCATGATAATTGGGTAATCAATAACAAGGATTGATCATTCCTAAGCCATTAAATTACCTAGAAACTGTTACAGTATTATAATCAACAACATTAACTACTTGGTTAATCCGAGATTATTCTGATTAATCAAGAGTGTCATCAACTTTGTTTTAGGAATCTAATGCAATGTAGGTTCCTACATTATCATACATTGTATGATATAACATTAAATTAATTAATTACTTAATTAATATCGAGTTGATGATTGACTAAGCAATGTCTTTGACATTGAACGTTCAGGAAGATCTAATCAGTAAACTGGAACATAAATAACTTATTAAATATAACTAAATGCAGAATTATCTCTTGGTTGTTAGCTTTGAGAGATTTTGCTACCCTTATATCATCAGGTGAGTTTCGTACAACCCATTTTCTCTTTATGGTTTTATAAACATCGGGGTAACTCTGCAAACTGTTTTCTAAACATATGATATGCATCACTGATATCTGTGTGATTTCATGTGACTTTGTGTGATTTCATGGGATTTTGCCGTTAGTCTCTATCACAGTATCAAAAGTCCTCATCTCTTGAACTGTATCTAGTGAACCCATGTGGGGCCGAACAGGAATCATTGATAGTACTATTGTCTGACAAACCATTTGCTGGGAGGATTGCATCTCCCCTTGTGTGAATGTTTGGTACCTGTTTCCAAAACACTTCTTAATGTTAGTGATAGACATTAAGATAATGAGGCATTAAGATATTTACCGACGGGTAGTATCTTCGTGAACGAACAACTGTCCGAAAGGAACTAGATACGGGTCCCATGGTTATCCAGAACTGAACTTTTGTGAACATACTTTTCATATCATATTGTTCTAACTGAACTGTCGAACTCACCAGCTTTGCGCTGATGTTTCAAATTCAATCTTTTTGCAGGGCAACAGTGACGACACGGTGAGGATGCACATCACACTTCTGTAATTAAGGGATGATAGATTGTGTACTGAACTAAGCTGTAATGTTGATGTATTTACGAAACCCTTGTAATATATTTATTTTAAGTGAATCTGTGTGCTGTGATGTCGGTTCAAGTAAGTCACACCTCATCTCTGAGACATCACCACTATGCTTCCGCAACCATATCAGAGTATATAGTGATCTCATCACAGGTGACGAGAGGTGGGGGTGTGACACAATCTAACTTTTATTTATGTATTTAACTTTTTATTTTTATGTCAACTAACTTTTACTAATGTTACTAACATTTATTTATGCATACTAACATCTTATTCTTATGCTAACATTTATATGCTAACATTTGTATGCTAACATTTATTTATGTATACTAACATTTATTCATGTATACTAACATTTATTTTCATGTTAACAATACTAACAACTTTATGCTAACATTGATATTAACCTTGATTAGTATGCTAACATTTTATTATATATATGCTAACGTTTGTTTATATTTGGTAACAATTTTTTTCTTTACTCATATTCTTTAACTTCTAATCTACTAATTTTTTTTTCATAATCTTTATACACGTACAACAATCATATACTCGTAAAACGACTATATAGCCGTTACAAAAGGGTTATATAACCGTTATCAACGGTTAATTTTTTTTCCTATAAATAAACAATCTCTTTTAATACATAAAAACATATTATCTTATTCTCTCAAGCTTGTTCAAGATAATTTTTGAAGATGATTCACCCACTCTTGTTATTAGTTACCGTAATGCTAATTTTATTTCTTTATCCTCTATCTCAACTCTCAAATGAAGAATTTAATTTTTTTCTAGTTATGTATCTTTTTGTAGCTTTACCATTATATTGTATCGCAGTCCTCATTGATATATATGGATTCTAATATTTATCTTTTCAATTGATTTCTTCGTGTTTAGCAAGAAACAAAAATGTCAAATATTGCAAAACTTGAATTCCCAGCGTTAAACATCAGTGGAGAAAATTACATGGCGTGGACAGCCCATGTAAAGAGACATTTAAAATCAATGGGTGTTTTAGAAACAATAAATATGAACAATAATTGTTCAGAACAAGAAAAAGCAAAAGCAAAAGCAGATGTTTTCCTTCACAAACACATTGATGGGATGTTACAATTTGAATATTCAAATTGTGATGATCCTTCCGCTTTATGGAAGGATTTGCAAGAAAGATTTAATCACCAAAAAGCAGTTTTACTTCCAGCTGCTCGAGATGAATGGTCAAATTTAAGACTACAAGATTTTAAAAAGGTGAATGATTACACATCTGCTTTGTTCAGAATATGCTCAATACTTCGGTTTTGTGGGCAAAACGTTACCGAAGAAGATATGCTAGAAAAAACTTTTAGCACTTTTCATGCATCAAATGCCGGCTTGCAAACGTATTTACGTGTGCAAGGATTCAAAAGATATTCTGATCTAAATGCTCTACTTCTTGTAGCAGAGAAAAACAATGAAGTATTAATGAAAAATCATCTTGCACATCCCACGGGATCAATGGCATTGCCAGAAGCTAATGCTATTAGTCATAACGATGCTAAAACTTTTAAACATACACGTGGACGTGGACGTGGGCATGGTCGTGGTCGTTTTGATAAAAACCGTTTCAACCATCCATTTAAATGGAACAATAATTATAACGGTCGAGGTCGAGGTCGTGGTAGTGGTCGTGGGCGTGGTCGTAGCCAAAGAGCTAACAACTACCACAACCTACAAAATGAGAACCAACAATACAAGTTTCAAAATGAAGTTGGTACATCTCAACATAACGACAGCTCATGTTTTAGATGTGGAAGTAAAAATCATTGGTCAAAAGCTTGTCGCACACCCTCTCATCTATGCAAGCTATATCAAGCATCTCTTAAAGAAAAAGAGAAAGAAGTTAACCATGTGGACAAGTTCGATGATGCGAACGCTGAGCTAAATAACTTAGACTTTTTACCTAACTTGGAGATTTGAACGAATATATGTTATCTAAATAAATAGTGTAAGAATTATGTATGTTATCTTTAATCGCACTAAGTTATGTATAATTAACTTTTAATTTTATGTAAAATATTTAATGAATATGATGAAAATTTCGTAGTATCTTATTATTTTCCTTTTTATTTTGAAGAGTAAAATGAATATCAACGGAGCACTCATCCAAACAAGTGATGAAGATATGTGTATAGCGGATAGTGGTGCAACCACACTCTATTCTGAAATCTAAAAAATATTTTTATATATTGAAACAAACAAAGGGAACCATTAATACAATATCAGGTCCTTCAGACATGATAGAAGGAGTGGGAAAAGAAAATTTGGTTTTACCAAATGGTACAAAACTCTTAATTGAAAATGCTTTGTATTCCCCAAAATCAACAAGAAACTTGTTGAGTTTTAAGAACATATATCAAAATGGGTACGAAACTCAGTCAACTACTATTGACAATGAAAAATATTTACATATCATGAGAAAAAATGTCATACTGGAAAAATTGCCAATGCTTAATTCTGGTTTGCATTATACACAAATAAATGTGCCTCAAGCACATATGGTAGTTAAAGAGAAATATTGTGATCCTTTTGCATTTAACTTATGGCATGACAGACTAGGTCATCCAGGATCTACAATGATGAAAAGAATAATCGAAAATAAACATGGACATCCATTGAGAGATCAAAAGTTACCACAAATAGATAAAATACCATTATGTGTATCATGCTCTCTTGGAAAACTTATTACAAGGCCTTCGCCATTAAAGATTGAGCATGAATCCCCTTTATTTCTTGAAAGAATTCAAGGTGATATATGTGGACCAATTCATCCACTATGTGGACCATTTAGATACTTCATGGTCTTAATAGACGCATCTAGAAGATGGTCTCATGTTTCTTTATTATCGACTCGTAATGTGGCATTTGCAAAATTTCTTGCTCAAATTATAAAATTACGAGCACATTTTCCGGATTATACCGTTAAAAAGGTGAGGCTTGATAATGCGGGTGAATTCACATCGCATGCTTTTAATGATTATTGCATGTCAATTGGAATTGTTGTTGAACACCCGGTTGCTCATATACATACACAAAATGGTTTAGCTGAATCATTGATAAAACGACTACAATTAATTGCAAGACCGTTAATAATGAAAACGAAACTTCCTGTGTCAATTTGGGGTCATGCAATTTTACATGCTGGATCATTAATTCGTATGAGACCTAGTGCAAATCACAAATATTCTCCTATACAACTTGCTTCTGGCCAAGAGCCTAACATTTCCCACCTTAGAATATTTGGATGTGCGGTGTATGTTCCTATTGCACCACCACAACGCACAAAAATGGGTCCTCAGAGAAGATTGGGAATATATGTTGGATACGAAACAACATCCATCATAAGATATCTTGAACCCCTAACAGGTGATGTATTTACAGCATGTTTTGCTGATTGTCACTTTGATGAGACAAATTTTCCATCGTTAGGGGGAGAAAAGAACATAAAGGAAAAGAATGTCTCATGGTGTGAACCTTCATTGTTATATCTTGATCCAAGAACAAAACAATGTGAGACAGAAGTTCAAAAGATAATTCATATGCAAGATATAGCAAATCAATTGCCAGTTGCATTTGCTGATACAAAAAGAGTAACAAAATCTCATATACCAGCAGAAAATGCTCCAGCACGGGTTGAGATTCCAAGTAAGGAATTGGATAAAGATTCAACTCATGAATCTCAAAGACGTTTGAAACGTGGTAGACCAATCGGATCAAAGGATAAAAATCCTCGAAAAAGAAAATGATCTGAAAAAGAAAGTGACCATAAGGAAAAGGATTCTGATGAAATTCAAAACATCAGAACATTTCCCGATGAAGAAATGAACGATATTAACAGAGAGATGTCAATTAACTATGGTCACACAAACACATTATGGAACCGATATGAAATGGAGAATATTGATGAGACATTTTCATATTCTGTGGCAAGTGATATTATAAATGGAGATGATGCTCCTGAACCAAAATCAGTCAACGATTGCCAAAATCGAGATGACTGGAACAAATGGAAAGATGCTATGCAAGCTAAATTAGATTCACTTAACAAACGAAAAGTTTTTGGTCCAATTGTTATTACACCAAAAACTGTAAAACCTGTGGGTTGCAAGTGGATTTTTGTGCGGAAACGAAATGAGAAAAATGAAGTTATAAGATATAAAGCCAGACTTGTGGCTCAAGGTTTTTCTCAAAGACCAGGGATTGATTATGATGAAACATATTCTCCTGTTATGGATGCAATCACTTTTAGATATTTAATCAGCTTAGCAGTATCCAAAAATTTAGAAATGCATCTTATGGATGTGGTGACAGCTTACTTGTATGGATCACTTGATAGTGACATCTATATGAAAATTCCCGAAGGATTTAAAATCCCAGAAAAATTAGGTTCAAAACCTAAAGAAATGTGTTCAATTAAATTACAAAGATCTATGTATGGATTGAAACAATCGGGAAGGATGTGGTACAATCGTTTAAGTGATTATTTGAAGAGTAAAGGTTATACAAATAATATTATTTGTCCATGTGTCTTTATTAAAAGGACAGCATCAGGATTTGTGATCATAGCTGTGTATGTTGATGATCTAAATATAATTGGGACGCATAAAGAAATTTATGAAGTAATTACTCTTTTAAAGAATGAATTTGAAATGAAAGATCTTGGAAGAACCAAGTATTGTCTTGGTTTACAGATTGAGCATATGCCTAACGGAATACTAGTGCATCAATCAAATTACACAGAAAGGCTCTTAAAGCGTTTCAATATGGAAAATGCAAATTCTTTAAGCACCCCAATGGTAGTTAGATCACTCAATGTTGACAATGATCCATTTCGCCCATGCGAAGATGGTGAAGAAGTTCTCGGTTCGGAGGCACTATACCTTAGTGCAATTGGTGCTCTTATGTATCTTACTAACTGTACAAAACCAGATATTTCTTTTGCAGTTAACTTACTGGCAAGATTTAGTTCAGCACTTACAAAAAGGCATTGGAATGGAATTAAACATATTTTTCGATACCTTCGAGGAACTACTGATTTAGGTTTATTTTATCCTAACGATTCAAAAGAAGAATTGGTTGGTTATGCAAATGCATGTTATTTATCTGATCCTCATAAGGCAAGATCTCAAACTGGATATGTTTTCTTGGACGGAGGAACTGCAATTTCTTGGCGTTCTCAAAAGCAAACACTTGTTGCAACATCATCAAATCATGCTGAAGTTATTGCACTACATGAGGCCTCTAGAGAGTGTGTATGGTTAAGGTCTATGACTAATTTTATATTGACCTCATGTGGGTTAAATGAAGATAGAAGTCCAACTACAATTTATGAAGACAATGCAGCTTGTATCTCACAGATGAAAGAAGGGTATATCAAAAGTGACAGAACAAAACATATACCACCAAGATTCTTTTCATACACTCAAGATCTTATCAAAGATAATCA
The DNA here is from genome assembly GCA_009363875.1 of Mikania micrantha. Lineage (NCBI taxonomy): Eukaryota > Viridiplantae > Streptophyta > Magnoliopsida > Asterales > Asteraceae > Mikania > Mikania micrantha. Next base: position 9,844,508 of record CM018697.1, on the reverse strand, counting down.
ACTTGAAATGAGATATGTTTCGTCTAGCAACAATTCAGCAGACCTTTTCACAAAAGCACTACCTACAACCATTTTCAGGAAACACGTACATGATATCGGAATGCGACATGTACAAACGATATAGTTTACATTAGATGATAATTTGAGGGGGAGTTATATACTGCACTCTTTTTTCCTTAGCTAAAGTTTTTTTTTCCCACTAGGTTTTCTTTAGCAAGGTTTTTAATGAGGCAGTAGTTTAAAATAAAACTCTAATATGAAAAGGTTTCATCCAAGGGGGAGTGTTATATATTTTATATATATATTGAAATATATTGGATGAAAGCTTTTCCAACACTCCAAATTTATATGGACATATTTTTAGACTAAGCATTAAATGTTTTTGTTTCTTGTCTCCCAAAAGGCAACTTTTGTGTAGTATAAATACCACTTCAATGTGAAGAAGAAAATGCACCACTTGTATACATTCTCAAGTGTTATACAATTATCTCTTCTTCTTTCTAATATCTCTTCTATCTTTCTCTTCTAATCTCTCTAAAGATTGTTAATGTGAGCTAATCATAGTTATATTATAACAGGTGTATACTAGTCGTAACAATGGTGTCACCTACTATGATTGGATGTTATTAGTATTTGTCAGGATTTGAAAACCATACAACTCGTATAGGTCTATACGAGTCCTATGAATGACGCGTCCATCCATGTCATTATGCATATTTTTTTATCCACCATACATCATATAATATACGACGCACATTTCCACACATCATGTTAATTGACACAACTTACAAAACGAAAAAAGTAAAACTTACAATATGTTCAATTTGTAGTCACCTCAACACAAGACTTTCTATATTATTCATGCAATTATAAGTAAGGAATATGAATATAATTTCTTATAGGCGCTACAAAGCCTAAAAGTCACACTTCAACAGTATATAGAGCCATGTGTTATAGTAAATGATAGAAACCTGAATCTTATAAACGCATTTAGAAGAATATTCTTGAATTCAACTAACAATACATTAGACAACATTGTTGAGCATATCATCCAAATTGTAAAATCTCAGGAAGAAGCTATCAAAGAAAGCCTTGAAAAAAAAAAGCAAAATCTTTCAAATGACACATCATAATAATGATTAATTTGAATGGTTAAAAGAAAATGTTTCTCATATGTCCTTAGATCGGTTGGTTGGGGAAAATGCTAAGACATTTTTAACATCTAATTCCTCATACGCTTGTCACATTTTCGTGAGTTGTGGATTGAATGTAACTATCAAATAGTATGTATAAATTAAATTTTAATTATACGTTATTTACTTTACATAAATATTATTTTTTTACTCTTTCATCATAGATGCTCAAATTCTACTTGATGTAATATATGTGTTTTGGCGTAAGCTTAATTTATAATCACCATTTCTTCATGAAAATGAAAACTTTAATATTGACGAGTCAATGGACAGGGTGAAACAACATATAAAGGTCCAACCGGATCTAGGGAAAATAATGTAATGGAAAATGTTTGAAGTGCGGTTTTTCCACTTAAAACAAAGAAAAAAGAACATATATGTTACCAATACTCTTGGACAACCAAATTTAAAGACACAACAACAAGAAAAACAAAAGTCTACTAGACAATGTTCATTTAAAAAGTCACAGAAAAACAAGAAGGATCGTCAAGCAATGTGTGCTCATCAGTGTTGTAAAAATCGGCCTAGGCGGAGGCGGCCGAGGCGCTAGGCGCCCATCTACTTTCTAATTTTTGGCCTAGGCGGTGCTAGGCGGCCTAGGCGGCCCAATCAGATTTTTATTTTTTTTTCACTTTTTTGACTTTTTTTGACTTTTTTTTTGACTTTTTTATGGTAAAAAGGGACCAATTTCATGATTATTTAGACATTTCTCAACCAAAAATCTTTAATATGTCTCTCAAACATCGAATCCAGGCAGTTAACATCGAAATTTATCTCTAAACTTTGAACTCAGTGTTTAAGTTTGCACTTTAAAGTACTTTTTTTTAGTATATTTAAGTATATTTTTTAAAATTATTTGAAGTATTATATAAATTATTGATATTGATGTGTGTATATAATATATATTTGTAAAATTACATATAAAAATTCCAATCCGCCTAGCGCCGATTAATCCCGATTAATCCCTAGGCGGTACCTCACCGCCCGACTAGCGCCTAGCGACTTCTACAACCATGGTGCTCACGATATGTAAAGACTAATAAAGGCTGATGCTCACCAAACTTCTTGTTTTTGTCTAAGTATAGGAGTCTCTTTGAATAAACACCTTCGGAAGGAAGAAGTGATTCTTCGGAAGCAACATTGCTTCCGAAGGATAACTGATTCCTGCCGAAGGTTGTACAAGACAACTGCTTCCGAGGAGTCCTCTAATGCTCGGAAGACAAAGACTTCCGAGAAATCTTCTTCTGCACACAAGACAAAGACTTCCGAGGTTTATCCTCTGACAAAGACTGTAGCAGCTTACTCTCAAAGTACAAAAGGTACTGACACAAGACATGCTGGTCTGAGTAAAGACAAAGACAACATGTAATGAGTCAGATAAAGAGCCTTACCTCTCCCATGCTGCATTAAATGCAAAAGATCATCTGAAGCCTTGAAGATCAACAACATTAAATGTCTTTTGTATTTAATACTTCTTTGTAAAGTCAATGTCTATTAATGTAATGATTATGACTGAGTGTCTTAGCCTGTTAAGACACTCAACATACTAGAATAAGCTTTACTTTATGTACTTGTCTAGTATACCCAACTTGTATTCCTAAGTGTATACGGTTGTAGCCTCGGCTATATAACCTCCCAATGTATTGTTGTTTGAAGTGTGCTTGCTTGTATACTTCCACTTTGAGAGAAATATATCCTTGAGCTTGAATTATTCTTGTGTTCTTAATATTGTTCAAAGATTATTATTGTGTCACTTTGAGTGAAATTGTGAGATCATTCTAACAGAACATTCCGCATCTGTTAGAATTAAGTAAGAAATACTTGTGAAGTGTTGTTTAGAGTTAACAACCCGATCCTACAAGTGGTATCAGAGCTTTTGGCTCTTGAACTTGACTGACTAATCATCATCAAGTTACCAGTTCTATTTCTTATAAACCCTCATAGTATTAACACTCATTTTTCTGTGTCTGTCCAAGATGGCTGCTCTAAACAAACATGATACAGAAAATGGCACTCTCAACAAGCCACCAATGTTCACACCAGAAGACTTCGATACCTGGAAAGTCAGAATGGAAGGGTTCATCAGGAACCAAGACTTCAAACTTTGGAAGTCTGTTCTTGAAGGTCCCTACATTCCTACAGTTGCTGCTGCCGGTGCTGGAGTTGCTGCAGTACCAAAAGATCCATCTATGTATTCAGACGAAGATTACAAGAAGATGGAAGTTGATTCTAAAGCTCTTTGGCTAATTCAGATGTCAATACCGAACTCCATTATACATGCATTCAAGAAATGCAAATCTGCTCAAGAACTGTGGAATTCCTTGAAGCAGATGTATGAAGGGTCAGAAGATGTCAAAGAAAACAAGAAGGATATGCTGAAACAGAAGTTTGAAAACTTTTGTCAACAAAACAATGAGAATATGTCTTCTCAGTACCTAAGGTATGTCCAACTTGTGGATGAATTAACTACTGCAGGTGTAACTCTTGATAATCAAGATGTGCTCAGAAAATTTCTGAGGTCTCTTCCAAAGGCATGGAATATCTACTCTGTAACAATCAGAAGAACAGAAAACCTGAAAACTCTAACTTTAGGAGAATTGTTTGGTATTCTCAGTGCCTATCAGATGGAATTAGATGCCCAAGAATCTAAAGTTTCTCACTCACCATCTGGTTCAGCAGCTCTTTATGCACCCATCAATAATCCTCCATACCAAAGCTATCAACCCCTCTACCATTCTACCTCCACACCTACTGTCACATTTCCTGAAACTCCAAATTCATCAAACCTTGTATCTAACCCAACCCCACTACTAACCTCTGGGCAAGGAGCTTTTATGGCTGAGGAGACAAATTACTTTCATCTGTGTCAAGAAGACTTGGATGGTATTCCTGCAGATGATCTTGAGGAGATGGATATAAACTATCAAATGGCTATGATTTCATACAGGGCAAAGAAGTTTTACCAAAGAACCGGCAGACAGTTCAAAAAGCACAATATGAAGACTGGGTTTGGACTTGACAAATCTAAACTCAAATGCTTTAACTGTCAACAGTTAGGCCACTTTGCCAGAGAATGCAAGTCCACAGGAACTCAGCAGACAACTTCTGGGCAACCACAACAAAGACCATCAAGCTCATCTAACAATGCAAACATTGCTGAACAAGATTTTGCAGACTGGAGCTTTCAAGCTGAGGACCCCTCCATCTCCAACAGTGCTTTGATGGCAAATGACTCATCTTCCTCAAGCAAGGTAACTGATAGCATGTGCTCACCTGAGTGCTTAGAAATTTTATTAGGCGAAATGTTCTTCGGAAGACACTTTCTTCTGAAGAGTACCTTGAGAAGCCTATGCTTCCGAAAGTAATGTATCGGAAGAATATTACTTCAGAAGGTAAGTTAGCTTCTGAAGTGTGAGATCTTCCGACTAAGGAAGAAATAATGCTTCCGAAGACTTAACCTATCTTCTTCTGAGTAGATACTCATCGGAAGACAAGTTAAGTTTATCTTCCGAGGAATTATTTATTCCTTGTCAGTACATTTATTCAAAGTTGATCATCCCAATGGATGTTATTAAGTACCTGAATCTTCCTTCATCAAATGCCTTTGTGAAGAGATCTGCCAAATTGTTTTCTGAATCAACTTTGACCAAATGAATCAACTTCTTTTCTGCACAATCTCTGATGAAATGGTATCTGATGTCGATGTGCTTGGTCTTGGAATGCTTGACAGGATTATTGGTGATGGAGATTGCACTGGAATTGTCTATCTGAATAGGAGTATTGAACAGATCTACTCCATAATCCTTCATCTGATTCTGGATCCAGATGACTTGTGCACAGCAGCTAGAAGCAGCTATATATTCAGCCTCTGCAGTAGAAGTAGAGACACATGACTGTTTCTTGCATTGCCAAGACACAATCCTGGATCCAAGAAATTGACATCCCCCTGATGTGGATTTCTTGCTGATGTTGCAACCCCCATAATCACTGTCTGTATAAGCCATGAATTGGAAGTCTTCATTTCTAGGATACCATAATCCTAGACTTGGTGCTCCTTTGAGGTATCTAAAGATTCTTTTTACAGCCAGCATATGAGAGACTTTGGGATTGGCCTGAAATCTTGCACATACACAAGTTGCAAACATGATATCTGGCCTGCTTGCTGTGAGATACATCAAAGAGCCTATCATTGCTCTGTACTGGTGCTGATCAACATCCTCCCCCTCAAGATCAGGGCTAAGTGATGTTGTTTTGGACATAGGAGTTCCCAGAGCTTTGCAATCAGAAAGCTTGAATCTTTCAAGAATGTCCTTGACATATTTTGATTGACTAATGAAAATCCCTGTAGGAGTTTGTTTCACTTGTAATCCAAGAAAGAAGGTGAGTTCTCCCATTGAACTCATCTCAAATTTGGATTTCATCAGTGATTCAAACTCCTTGCAGAGAGATTCATTAGTAGAACCAAAGATAATGTCATCAACATAGATTTGAACTAGCATGATATGTTGATTTGACTTCTTGAAAAAGAGAGTTTTATCAATTGTTCCTCTCTTGAATTTGTTTGCCAATAGAAAAGAAGATAAAGTTTCATACCATTTTCTGGGAGCTTGATGCAACCCATAAAGAGCCTTATCAAGCTTACAGACATGATCAGGAAACTTTGGATCTTCAAATCCTGGAGGTTGGCATACATAAACTTCTTCATCAATTTTTCCATAAAGAAAGGCACTTTTAACATCCATCTGAAACACTTTGAAATCTTTTGCAGCTGCAAATGCCAAAAATATTCTAATAGCTTCAATTCTGGCAACAGGTGCAAAGACTTCATCATAGTCAATGCCTTCCTCTTGAGTGTATCCCTGAACAACCAATCTTGCTTTGTTTTTGATGACAACACCTTTGTCATCTTTCTTGTTTCTGAACACCCATTTGGTTCCAATGGCATACTTTCCTTTAGGCAAAGGACAAGTTTTCCAAACTCCTTGTCTTTGAAACTGAAGAAGCTCTTCTTGCATAGCTTCTACCCAACTGTTATCTTTTAAAGCCTCTGCAACCTTCTTAGGTTCTATTTGGGATAGAAAGCAAGAAAACAAGCAAACATTTGCTTCATGCATAGAGCTTCTAGTTCTGACACCTTCTTCTACATTGCCAATGATGTTTTCAACTGGATGAGTGCTGTGAATTCGAGTCCTTGGAATCACATCCAGTTGAGAAGATTCATCCACGTTGAGTGACTCAAGGTTAGGAAGAACTACCTCAAGTTGGATTTCTGGCAGATCACATGGATTCAATGTTTGAACTGTTGTGGGTTGGTTTTCTCTGGGAGTAGTGATTTCCAGAGAATTTTCCTCTGCTGAAGGACTTCCTACTTCTTCTTGATGTTGTGAATTAGAAGCAGCTTCAATTGAGGGACCTGCCTGAGATGTGTTGATTGTCTCAGACTGTGATACATCATTTTGTGTTGAAGTGGATTCTGCCAAGTTTTGTCTTGAAGCTATTGGCATTTCAACACGAAAGTCATCTTCTCTTGAGCCTTTGGAGATGTCTATGGTAGCTGACTGTGAAACTGGAACATACTCTTTCACCAGATTAAATGCAGATGTAAAACTATCAAGATCAAACAACCAATCAGGGCCGGTTCCAGATTTATTGAGAGTATGTTCATTGAACTGAACATTTGCAGACTCTTCAATAACTCTGGATGCTTTGATGTATACTCTATATGCTTTAGCATTTGAAGAGTACCCAACAAAGTAGCCCTCTGCTGATTTCTCAGCAAACTTGGCTAAGTAATCTTTAGTATTCAAGATGGTGCAATGACATCCAAATGGTTTGAGAAAGCCACTTCAAAACAACATCACTTAGCCCTGATCTTGAGGGGGAGGATGTTGATCAGCACCAGTACAGAGCAATGATAGGCTCTTTGATGTATCTCACAGCAAGCAGGCCAGATATCATGTTTGCAACTTGTGTATGTGCAAGATTTCAGGCCAATCCCAAAGTCTCTCATATGCTGGCTGTAAAAAGAATCTTTAGATACCTCAAAGGAGCACCAAGTCTAGGATTATGGTATCCTAGAAATGAAGACTTCCAATTCATGGCTTATACAGACAGTGATTATGGGGGTTGCAACATCAGCAAGAAATCCACATCAGGGGGATGTCAATTTCTTGGATCCAGGATTGTGTCTTGGCAATGCAAGAAACAGTCATGTGTCTCTACTTCTACTGCAGAGGCTGAATATATAGCTGCTTCTAGCTGCTGTGCACAAGTCATCTGGATCCAGAATCAGATGAAGGATTATGGAGTAGATCTGTTCAATACTCCTATTCAGATAGACAATTCCAGTGCAATCTCCATCACCAATAATCCTGTCAAGCATTCCAAGACCAAGCACATCGACATCAGATACCATTTCATCAGAGATTGTGCAGAAAAGAAGTTGATTCATTTGGTCAAAGTTGATTCAGAAAACAATTTGGCAGATCTCTTCACAAAGGCATTTGATGAAGGAAGATTCAGGTACTTAATAACATCCATTGGGATGATCAACTTTGAATAAATGTACTGACAAGGAATAAATAATTCCTCGGAAGATAAACTTAACTTGTCTTCCGATGAGTATCTACTCAGAAGAAGATAGGTTAAGTCTTCGGAAGCATTATTTCTTCCTTAGTCGGAAGATCTCACACTTCAGAAGCTAACTTACCTTCTGAAGTAATATTCTTCCGATACATTACTTTCGGAAGCATAGGCTTCTCAAGGTACTCTTCAGAAGAAAGTGTCTTCCGAAGAACATTTCGCCTAATGAATTCTCTAACACTTCAGAAGCAGTGCTTCCGACAGTATAAATTTTATACTTCGGAAGCACATCCCTTCTGAACTCTCTTGGTCTAATAAATACCCTGCTTCCGAAAGAAACTTCTTCGGAAGCACCTCAGTCAGAGAAAATTAATTGTGAAACCAGCTGTCATCGGAAGACCTTTTTCTGACATCCGGATCTCAAATTTAATGTGTCTATATAATTAAATGCTGAAATCCGAATGTATATAAAGGTCTCCCGCTCATTCAAATTCTCACAAACTGTTTCACTTTGAACTCTTCTTCTTCTTGATCTCTCCATTTGTGCCCTAAAATCACCAACTCTCATGGCTCTTCTTGCTTTCAAACCTGCTCACAACGTACCAGCGGAGTTATCAGCAGAACATGATGCTGACTTCGCCCCAATCATCTCCTTTCTTCAAAGGAGCAGGTATTTCTTTGCATTAACTGTTCAGCCCTTGGTGTATGAGTCTCATCACCAACAGTTCTGGGCATCTTGTTCTGTTTCCTCGTCTTCCAATGGTCGGTCTCTTGTAGCCACCATTGATGCTCATCCTATTGCTATTTCTGTGGAAACCATCTGTCGGCATCTTAAACTGAATGATGCCGGTGGAAAGGTTTCATTCACGAAGGATGAGGTAGCATTGACATTTCAGTCAATGGGGTACGAAGGTCCTCTCCCTTCAACAACCTATTTGAAGGGTCGAGTGTCCTATAATTACAAGTACCTCATACATGTGTTTTTACATTGTCTTTCAAATAAATCTGGTGGTTGGGACCAAGTTCCATCTGATTTAGCTTCGGCTATTCATGGCTTGGTTTCCAATCAACTGTTTAATTTTTCTGCTTTTATTTTCAATAATTTGGTTGACAACATCATGTCACCAAAGAAGTTTTGTATGTATCCCAGGTTTTTGCAACACCTTTTTAATGAAGAGTTGGGAGCTTCCCTTTCTCTAACTGGGCATACTTACAAAATGCCCTTGGTTTCTTCCAAGATTTTTGTGCAACTCAAGAAGAAGAGTGCTCAGTTCTCTGGGACATTCACTCCTCTTCTTTCCTCTATGGAGTCCCCTGCTCCAGAAGGTGACAGCTCTGTTAACCCCACAGATGCTGAACCCACACCTTCCACTTCTGTTCCTCACCCCATAAAAATCACTTACAAACGCAAACGAAACCCTGTGCAACTTTCTACAGTTGTTCAGGCCCCTTCTACTGAACCAAAACAGAAAAAGGTTAAAAGAACTGCTCAGGGCACAGTTCTACCTAAGGTGAAAGCCACACCCCTTGTTTCTCCACAGGTTCTTCCTTTGAAACCTGTGGTTGCCCTTAACCAGCCTGAAAGCCCTCAGCTTATGTCACAAAACATAACTGAGAATATTCAAAGGGATTCACCCATCATTGAGTTTGCTTCTCATGAAGCAACTTCATTAGATAAGAGACTGTCTCCCAAGTCTCCAGGTTCATATCATCCAGAAATGCCCCCCACCCATACTATCACCCAGGCTCAAGGAACCCCTGCTCTAGCTGTGGAGGAACCACTCTCTCCAACTACCCAAACTTTAATGAGAGTGGTGACACAGTTACAAGCTCGGTTCCCTGACCCAGAGCCTATTCAATCAGAGGTTGGCCCCAGTAGTTCTGAAGGGGTCAATGCAGGTGAGGCTGCCACTACTGTTGATCTTAATAAAGATCCACAGGACAGTGGTACAGGCAATAGGACCTCACCTGCGGCAACCTATATTGGGGAGGACTTCTTTGAGGTTCTTCTCAATGAAGGGAATCCAGGGTGCCAAGAAACCACATCTGGTGGTGGAGGTGCAGGAGCTAGGCTCAGGACTCCATCGCCCCATGATTCTACTCCGGTAGAGGAGGGCACATCCACACAGGAATTGACGGCTACAATCAGTTCCCTCCAAGCCAGGGTAGCTCACTTAGAAGCTGAGGTGGCTACCCTGCGGCTTGAGGTCCAAACCAAAGATGCAACTATTCTGGACCTCAGGAGGCGTCCCCCGGTCACTCTACATCCATTTCACCCTGATCCTGCTACTACCACTTTCACCTCCCCTGATGCTACCAAAAAGGGGGAGAATATACCAACTGCAGGGTCAGGATCAGAAGCAAGAGAAGAGGAGGGTGCACAGGAAGTTACTCCATTCTTAGTCACTTTGACTGCTGAATGGGATGACTTCTTGGGTACTTATTTTCAGGATTCTTCTTCTACTTCCTCTTCTTCTGCTTCTGAGGATACAACGGAGGTTGCCAAAGAGACTGAACAGCAAACATCAAATGTCTCTTTGGAACCTCAGTCCCCTCTTGGGACTAAGTCTCCTTCTGAGACTGCAGCACAGGTTGGCATGGAAGACACAACACAAGAAGAATCAACTTCCATGAAATCTGTGTCCCCTTCTGGGACTGAAGCTGCTGAGGCTCTCTCTTCCTCTTCTGAGCCCTTCGTGGAATCCAATAAGGAATCATCTAAGGAGATTGGTCAACTGGAGGAGCCAGTGAATGCTGAGGTTAACTCCGAAGCTGCAGCTGCCTCCGAAGGCCCAGTCATCCTAGATGTTTCCTCCACAGAGGAGCTACATGCCAATGAACCAGCTGGTGAGGCAACAGAAGAAATCTCCTCTGGGGCAAAAATAGCTGCTGATGACAAAGGAAAACGTAAGCTAACCCCAGAGGAGGAAGCAGAACAGGAGGAGATGAGACCAAAGAAAACAAAGGGCCGACCAAACACTTCTCTAGATGAAGAGCGAGCTAGACTCTCTGCTTTGCTAGAAGAAAAAGGTTATGACTTTGATGAAGTCATCAACTGGTCGGTACCTAGAATGGCTGCCGAGCTGGACAAGGTGCAGCAGCAAGAACAAGCTGTTGCTGCATCAAAGGCCTTGAGTGTACTTACAAAGGAGCAAAAAGAGAAGGCCTACAGAGACAAGAACAAGGCCTTTCTCTTGGAATATGGCTTCCATGCTCGGCAGCTAGGCCCAATGAAGAACTCAACCATGGATATGCATATCAGAGATATAAAAGCCAAAGTTGCAAGAGGTGAGTTACCTTCAATTGAACAAATCAGGGCAAGAAAGGAAAGCCTAATGAGAGGCTTAGGTTTAGGGGGAGGAGCTACAATAGAATTTCCCCTCTCTGGTGCAGGGATCAGAGATGGAGAAGAAGTCATGTGTGGGGCAGCAACAAAAGCAATGTTCCCCAACATGTTCCCCCTAAATCCAAAAGAAGAACCAATATCTCCTCCTTCAAGTCCAAGTATGGATAACATGCCTATCTCCTCAGTATACAAAAAGGGTAAGAAGACTACAAGGAAACAATCAATACCAAACCCTGATCCTGAGAGACATACACAGGCTGAAGAGAGGAGAACAGAACCCTCAAGGGATGAGGATATTGGGCCACAGTCTACTGCAACAACAGGTGCAGCAGTAGAATCAACTGTGGAAGCCCAACAGGCCAGAGTTCTGAGGAGTCAAGCCACTGCTCAAGACAAACCAAGATTCACAAGAAGAAAGAGCATGGCTAAAAGGAAAAAGGAAACAAAAACCATCCCCTTAGACTCTGAGCCTGATACAACACTCTCAGTACTTGTAGCCACATCAGAAGCAACTCCCAAAAATACACAAACCCCAGAAGACATGAGGGATATCAGCAGATTAATGCATGAGCATTCATACATCCCTTTGGTAGATTGGAGCTTCAATGCACAAGAAAGGATATTCATCCTCACCGACTACAATGGAGAAATAAAACTGGTGGATCTTTTGCATCTGATGACATTGGCAAAACCCTATATACTTGATCTAGATAAGCTCCCTCTCAATAATCCTGACAATGGAGCAGATGGGAGGTCAGCTATCAGATTAATTAGAAAAAGGGCACAGGTACTGAGGGGTACATGGAAGCCAAGGTTTATGCCTTAGAAGTTTTGGTAGCATCAGCCTAGGGGGAGACTGTAAAGACTAATAAAGGCTGATGCTCACCAAACTTCTTGTTTTTGTCTAAGTATAGGAGTCTCTTTGAATAAACACCTTCGGAAGGAAGAAGTGATTCTTCGGAAGCAACATTGCTTCCGAAGGATAACTGATTCCTGCCGAAGGTTGTACAAGACAACTGCTTCCGAGGAGTCCTCTAATGCTCGGAAGACAAAGACTTCCGAGAAATCTTCTTCTGCACACAAGACAAAGACTTCCGAGGTTTATCCTCTGACAAAGACTGTAGCAGCTTACTCTCAAAGTACAAAAGGTACTGACACAAGACATGCTGGTCTGAGTAAAGACAAAGACAACATGTAATGAGTCAGATAAAGCGCCTTACCTCTCCCATGCTGCATTAAATGCAAAAGATCATCTGAAGCCTTGAAGATCAACAACATTAAATGTCTTTTGTATTTAATACTTCTTTGTAAAGTCAATGTCTATTAATGTAATGATTATGACTGAGTGTCTTAGCCTGTTAAGACACTCAACATACTAGAATAAGCTTTACTTTATGTACTTGTCTAGTATACCCAACTTGTATTCCTAAGTGTATACGGTTGTAGCCTCGGCTATATAACCTCCCAATGTATTGTTGTTTGAAGTGTGCTTGCTTGTATACTTCCACTTTGAGAGAAATATATCCTTGAGCTTGAATTATTCTTGTGTTCTTAATATTGTTCAAAGATTATTATTGTGTCACTTTGAGTGAAATTGTGAGATCATTCTAACAGAACATTCCGCATCTGTTAGAATTAAGTAAGAAATACTTGTGAAGTGTTGTTTAGAGTTAACAACCCGATCCTACACGATACCCCATTGCAATGTGCTAATTCGATTTCTTCAACATCAGGATTGTATAATTTCATCAGGTTATCACAACAAACTCTTGAGTGTCCATTAATTTTAGCCGATTAGCAACTGTACAATGTTAACCGTTTTAAGGATCACATTCCTGACGTAGTCCATCCATACATGTCACGCGTATAAGACGTCAATACAAATGGTAAATGTGGTTTTTGGTCTGCACATGTTGCTTTAGGGTTTCATGAACAAAATGATTACACATTCGAATTGAACTTAAAGATTTTAATCAAAATGAATTATTGTACAAATTTGTGATTGAAGTGATATTTGGCGAAATTCGAGAATCTTTACAATGGACAGGACCTTGCACGTTGCTTTGCTTTGTATTTCGCCTCCTTTTATCACCGACAGGAGCGTGGTACTTTATGGGGTGAAGCGTATGTGACACATATCATACATACTAGAGGCTTCCTCCATTTTCTTCAGGATCTGACAGCGATCCAACCCCATAAGCTGGATCGTCAAACGATCCTGAACATGCGTATAGCCACGGACATCCAGGGTGTTGACTTGCGCTTCATTGGATCAGACGGCTGTATCTGGCAGCCAGCCCACATGGTTGTCGCGCAGCAACAGCCGCCGCCCCAGGTGCAGGCTCAGGGGGAGACTCCAGACCCCGAGCCGATTCGGGAGGAGCCCATCCAGTCACCACCATAACAGGAGGAGTCGCAGGACCCATCACAGCATCGACCGCACGTCTACCGTGCGGTGCGCCTCACAGAGCCACTCGAGGCATTGTTGTACTATATAGCGGCATAGACTGACGATCTTATACAGGATAGCCTTCATTGGGACGCACTGGAGACACGCATCGAGTGACGGCTCGATCGGCTGGAGGATCTTGTACAGTGGACGATCGATCGTCGCCGTGTCAGAGCGTGCGCGACGGGACGAGATATAACTTCCACCGTTACCGGAGCCACGCGTTTACCCAGACGACGGATCGCCCGCTGGACCATCCGGAGGTTCATAGTTTAGTTTCTCTCTTTGTATTTTGTTTCCTAGTATGTAAAAACTCATGTTGTGTATATATATGTTTCGTTCTTTATTTGTATTGTTTCTGGTTGTGTTTTGTTTTTTTCTTAATTACGCGACAAACTTATAACGTTTAAATTAACATAAACAAACTAATTATAAAATAAAAGGCTTAGTTTCAACATCTAAATAATTGATATCGTTTAAAATAATAACGTTATAACATTTAAAATTAACATAATAGACGTATATCGTTCAAAATTTAAATAATAGACGTATATCGTTCAAAATTAATAAAATACATATACTAAGATTGAATAAAATAAATTATTTTATACGGCCCGTCCGTATAATTTTCACTGAATCCAAGACATTCCTCTGAAATGTTTGTCTGTACGTTATACACGACGTACTAATCAGTATGAGCCGTATAGGTTCGCTGAGGAGTTAAAATAAAAAAATAAAAAAAAGTGGAGTGTCCAAATAAAAGGGCCCATAGCTAAACCAGTTTCTTTTTTAATTTTCTTACTATTTAATCAAGATTATAAAAGAAAATAATTAATAAAAATTATCTTTTACCTATAAGTTAAGAACCGGTGCCCATGTCTCAACCCAGAGCAATATTTGCTCTAGGTGAGACTTTAAACCAAGATTTCTTATAAGAGAAGTCAAGGGTTATTACTAGGCTAGAAGCCCTTTAGTTAATATTTTATTAAACGATGTATAATTTTGCTAACTTCAGAAATGATGAAGATTTAACATGATAAAAATGATTGTTTAAATCAGCAGGACTATTGCCAATTATTTGATCATCTTCTCAAAAAGTTAAAAGATTTATGTGAATTTAACATTTAACACTAAAATTCACTTGAAGATTGTTTTTCATTCATCGTTGGTAAAACGTTTCACTTGCATAAGCTCTCTAATATTTTTTGGTTACAATTGCAAAATATTCAATGAATTTATGATTTAGTAAAATTAGAGCCTCACATGAGATTTCAATTATGAATAGTTTTTACATAAAGAATGTTGAACATGTTTTTTATATAACATGTTTACATTTTTTTTAAAAAAACTCTAGTTTTTAATTTTGTATTGAACATTCTTAAATGATTTTTGGTTGTGATCCATATCTTATTGTCTATATTTTCATTACTAGTGTCTCACTGTCTCTCTCATTCTGATCAACAGCTTTGTTAGATGTCGATGATAATTGGTGAAACCTATTCTATCTTGACCTGTTTGTGAAGGTTCATTTATTGGATATTTGGATGGTCTTTATCTCTATACCTTGTTTCTTGTGTCTGATAGTTTGGTATAGCTTATGCTATTCTTATTGTTATTCGACTTTTCTGTTGAATCTTATGATTCAGTATTTTATGTGAAGTTGCAAGGTTTTTACTTGATTCAAATTAGTTTTTTTGTTCTTTGCAAGTTCTCTTCTTATATACTTGCAAAGTTGTAAAATTTTTGATCAATTTAAATAATTGGTCATTTTGTTATTCACATGTCTTGTCTTCAAATGTTATTTTGGGCTCTTAAAAGCTGTGTAGCTTTTATCTTTCTTATCAGATATGTTTATGATAGTCTTATGGAATTATATGATTTTTCTGGTATATCTTGGGACATCTCTTAGTTGTTTTAGTCATGTGGCTATTATATTTCTTATTAGATTTGTTTCTAATAGTCTTATATATAGAATCATGTGATTCTTTCTTTGTCTTAATCAGATTTCTGGTATGATTCTTTGTTATCTTTCATACATGTGTTTTGAAGTATTTAGAATCATATGTTTTGTTATATTTGTATATGATTTCTCTTATGCAATAATACTGTGGTGATTACTGCATGTTATGAAGTGCCTTGTGGTATTGTTTGTGTTTACTCTTAATTTGTTAATGATGAATCAAAAGTTCATTGTTTTGATTAATTTTTTTTGAGATAACTATGCTGAGAGAAAGTTCTTTATGTCGGCTTGTGTTATATCTGTTCTTACTAACTTCAAGTCGTATTTTGGTCTTGTCTTCCTATGTTGATTATAATCTCTCTCAACCCTTGTTATTCATGTTGTCTTTCTATACTTGAAAATTGTGATAGAAAATAAATACAACTATTTTTAAGTATTTTTAACAACTATTTGTTATTGTTATTGTTATTGTTATTGTCTAATTTCAAGTTGTGGGTTGATTATTGTTAACATGTTTATTGTGTTTGCCTATGCCTGGCAAAATGGGCAGGTCTGGTCGGGTTGGGTAACGGGTTAGAACGGGTTCGGGTCATGATGGGTGCGGGTCAGAATGGTTTAAGTAAAATCAGTTCGGATCTAAATGGATTGTTCTTAAAAAACGTCACTTTAATTTAACTTTAGATGTGTTATAAGTAAACAAATAGTCCATTTGGATACTTTTTAGTGATTTTCTCATCAAATATATTATTAATCATTTTTAAATGTTTGAATCCATTGCATTTACATACTTTTTTGGTTACCCATCTTGACCCGCATTGTGTTTAAGTGCTACCCATCTCAACTCATTCAATATTATGATGTTACCCATTTGGCCATTTCAACCCATTATTCTACAATTGTTTACCCAAACTAACTCATTTCCTTTGACATGGGTAAAAATTGCCACCTCTATGTTTGCCTATTGAATTGAGGGGCGATTCGATTCAATGAATATTCAATTCATTATAAAACATATTATTTTTTTAATTTTGCTCTAATATTTTTTATTATTTGTTTTTCATATAATTTTGTGTTTTGGCAGGATTTGTGATGCTACATTGGAGCTATGATGAGATGAGAGTAGTGGATTTAGTTTTATGTTTGGGTTAATACAGTTGGGCTAAAGACTCTCACATGATTGTGCTTTTAAATTTGGATTTCCCAACAGTCATACACTATGTTGATTCAAAGGAGTAGAGAGTGAGTTACGATGATTTGGAACCAATATCATCAAGTCTTCATCATTGCATACAGTTAACTCCATTGCCTGAGTTTGATTTTCAACAAACATATCATCTGATTGTTGCAATTGTATTTCTAGTCTTGTTCAATTGTTCCTAGTTGTTCGAAAAGAGTTTGAAAACCTTTCAACTCAAGTTCAATTGTGGCTCTTTGGATCACGTGCTTCAACTGCAGATTGCTATGTTGGATTGGATCTCAAAGAAAACCATTGTTAACTTCGGTGGGGTTGTTTTTGTTAGCCCATATAATCTATCTTAAGTTTAGTCTATTAACTGATGGGTCAAAAACTATGTCTTTATATGTATTTTAACTTTGGGCTGAAACTTTATTAAATAGCCCATGTCTGTGTAAATATTTAGTCGATAAGTTTAAGGTCAAAATTAGGGTACAAAAGTCAAAGAGGAGAAAACCACCGTGACGGTTACCAACGGTGGTGGTTGTGGCCGTTATCCCTTTGACAGAAAATTGTGTATATATAGACCTTTGTATATTGGTTATTATGTATGTGAAATCGATTAAAAAGACCAATATTTTGTTCTCTGTGTAATTCGTGTTTTGTTTGCAAAAGATTGTGCAATTGTGTTTGTGATTAAGATGACGAAGAAGAAGCAATGTTCATCTTCGATTATGGGAAACCCACTGTTCTATAGTGGCATCAGAGCGCATGGTGAAAGAATGAACACTTACAAGGGCTTCTCATACGTCCGTACCCTCTCCGGTTCTAATACCGATTCTGGCTTCAAACACTGCGGTTCAGGTGTTGGTCATGAATCAGATTTTGGGCGAGAAAGAGCCACGAGGGACCATGAGGGTCTCTCACGGTGTGGTGCAAGGCCTGGTCAGAATGGGATCACGAGGGGATTGGCGGCTTTAGAAATTGGAGACTGTTCGGCGCGATTGGGAAGAAGGAGTCAAAGGATGAATCGATCCTTAAATTACTTGGCTGCAAGAAAGAGTATTCAAAGGGCCAAAGTTTTTAAATGTGATGTTAAAAACAAACAGATTCATGGCTTGAGTACTTTCAAAATTAACAAGAAGATTAAGTGCTTCTTGTGCAAGAATCTTGGCCACAAAGCGATTTCTTGTCCAAGTAAGTTTAATTCTTTTAAACCAAAAGTTCTCACTGATTATTTGATTAAAGGGACTGAATTTGGGGCTTGGAAAAAGGTTTGGTTTGTAAACCACTCCTTTAAAATGCATATGACTGGTGATGAAACCATGTTTCAAAAAATGAAAGATTGGTTCGGTATTGAAACAAAGACAAATGAAAACAAGACGTTGTTTTCAATTGGAATATGAGAGGTTGATCTATTCCTAAATGGAAAAACTAGGACCTTCCATGGTGTGCACTTTGTACCAAACTTTAACAAAAATGTTTTGAGTTATGAACAGTTAATAGACCAAGGTTTTGATGTAATATTCAAAGGGGATTGCTGTTGTGTGAAACCAATGTTTGAGGATGAGTTTGATCCTAGTAATTCACAAGGAATCAATATTGACACTACTGTGAATGTTAACACTATTGAAAAACTTGATGAAATGGATGATAATCATTCTTATGATAAGAATGAAAAAGGAAACATTGAAACCTTTGATATGGGACGTGATGATCAAAACTCAAAACAAATTGAAGATGGTGAGATAGAAGTTGAGTCGGATTCTAAGAATCACTTAACTGAACAGTCGGATGCTTGGGTTATCTTTCTTGACACCTTGCACATTCCAAGTTATGTGGAAAGTTCTAAGGAATACTTGAGGTGTGAGTTTGCAAGGTTTGTAAAATGGTTCTACAAGGAACATTTTAATCAAAAAGATAAGAAGTATCCACCGAAACTTCCAAATGTGAAGTTGATCTATTTGATCTCTACATGTTTGTTGAAAATGAAGGAGGCTATGAAAAGGCTTCTAAGAACTGAAAATGGGGTGAAATAGCCATCAAAATGGGTTTTGAAGAACTCACTGCAGTGAACTTGATGGTGATTTACCAAGGTTATTTGGACATGATGTCTTGGAAGTATCAAATTTCAAGAAATGATGAATGTGGTGAGCCTAGTTGTCCTATCCCAATGAATGAAGAAAGTGTTGACAGAACATTAAACCTGAAGAAAATGACAAAATGGAGACTGAAGACATTCCAAAAGATATTCCAGAAGTTGTCCCTGAAGAAGTCAAAAATCAAAGTGAAACACAAGGAATAAAGAATGAAGAACTCGTTTTCGAGATGGAAGACTTTGATGATGCTGATGTTGAATTCGAAAACACAAATCTTGGACTGGAGGATTATGAAATTCTGGAAGATTATCTTACAATGGATGAAGGCTCCATCCCTCCTGCTGAGTAAACAAGAATCAAGACTAAAACTTAAATAGATTAGGAGGGTGAATGTTAGCCCATATAATCTATCTTAAGTTTAGTCTATTAACTGATGGGTCAAAAACTATGTCTTTATATGTATTTTAACTTTGGGCTGAAACTTTATTAAATAGCCCATGTCTGTGTAAATATTTAGTCGATAAGTTTAAGTTCAAAATTAGGGTACAAAAGTCAAAGAGGAGAAAACCACCGTGACGGTTACCAACGGTGGTGGTTGTGGCCGTTATCCCTTTGACAGAAAATTGTGTATATATAGAACTCTGTATATTGGTTATTATGTATGTGAAATCGATTAAAAAGAACAACATTTTGTTCTCTGTGTAATTCCTGTTTTGTTTGCAAAAGATTGTTCAATTGTGTTTGTGATTAAGATGACGAAGAAGAAGCAATGTTCATCTTCGATTCTGGGAAACCCACTATTCTATAGTTTTTTCTGTCGCTGTTTTTTTTTAGTAAATTGCACTTTTGGTCCTTTATGTTTACACAAAATTTCAGAGATAGTCCTTTATGTTTCAAAATGCCAAAAACAGTCCTTTAAGTTTTCAAATGTTGCAAACTTAGTCATTTCTCCGTTAACACGTTAACGCCGTTAAGTACTAACAGATAATGGCATAAATGTCAAAAAAATCATAAAAGTAATTGACTAAATTTCACTTTTGGTCCTTTATCTTTACGTAAATTTTCAGATATGGTACTTCATTCTGTTAGTACCTAACGGCGTTAACGGAGAAAGGACCGACTTTGCAACATTTGAAAACTTAAAGGACTAATTTTGACATTTTGAAACATAAAGGACTATCTCTAAAATTTTGTGTAAATATAAAGGACAAAAAGTGAAATTTACTCTTTTTTTTGTTCTATTTTCAAAGTTCTATTGACAGTCTTCTTAGTGCTTCAAAGTTTCCGCTGCATTGGTGGCCGATATTGTTTCTTAAAGAATGAGTTAGATCTATTGCTTGGCCTTACAAGGCCTAATTCAGTTTGTTTCAAAGAAAAGGATTGCAACTCAATTGTTGGACGTGACATCATCTTGAATACAGTTGTATTCTTCCATAGACAGAAGATCTTCTATTGAAGTTGAGTATAAATCAATGTATTCTAGTGCTTATGGAAGTGTAATTAATGTTCTTGCTGAGTTGTGGACGTTCAGATATATTCACAAACAGCTTGCCTATAAATTGACATAATGGTTTGGTAAGTAAAATCAAAATGTTTGATGTGTTTAGATTATAAAATTGAGGGAGAGTGTTAAAAATATATTATCTTTCAATTTTATAATCTTGTTTTTTTTTATATATACTTATAGTTATTTTGTTTTGTTTGTGTGATGGTTTTAATATTGGTTTTGGACTTTAACTTCTATTTGGGCTTAATTGAATGAGGCTGAAGACTGATGGACTTATTAGATAAATGGATATGGTAGCATACAAGGGAGAAGTCAGACGAAGAGAATTAGAGAAGACTCAGGTTTTTCATTTTAGCTCTAAACGAGTTTTGTTATCTCTGTCATCGTCTAGGGTTTCTTTGTAGTGTTTTTCCATTGATGATCTCAGTCTTGTTTTGCATTAGTCTTGTTTGAGAAGTTGATGTAGTTGGTTGTTTTGTTCTTATCAATTCTAGGGTTTGAGTCATTGTTTTTAAATCGAGTTGTAATAGACTAGAATCATTAAATCTGTATTTTTTGATTTCTTGGTTAGTAATCACATATTCACATAAATCTATAAGTTGTTTCAATCTTAGTTTCTTGATAATTACCTACATACTTTTTAACCAAATCATTGTTAATAATGTCACAAGTTGAAAAACATAACTACCTTAGGATATAACACTTTCCAGTTAGAACTAGTGTTGTAAAAATCGGCCTAGACGACGCCTAGGCGTTAGGCGACCTCCAATTGTGTTGAATTGGTCCTAGGCGATGCCCAGGCTCCCTAGTCAGTTTTTTTGACTTTTTTGAGTATAAAGGACCTGATCCATGCTTATTTAAGACATTTTTTAACCCAAAATCTTTAATATGGTTTTAAAACATCTAATCTAACATCTTAAACATTGAATACAACAACTGAATATCGAAATCCATCTTTAAACTTTGAACTTTGTGTTTAAATTTGAACTTTGAAATACTTGACTTAGTATGTTTATGTTTATTTTTTAAATTATTTGAAGTGTTATATTGAATTATTGATACCGAAGTATATATAATTTATTTGTAAAATTACATATAAAAATTCTAATCCACCTACGTCGATTATTCCTGTTTAATCCCTAGGTACGTGGTACCTCGCCGCTCGACTAGCGACTTATATAACCATGGATAGAACGGAGAATGAACTTGACATACCACGACTATGTTTGTTCAGGCCGACGTTCCTTCGCCTGAATTTCTGCATGCACAAAAATCTGATTAATTACATAATACTTCCATATGAGTTTCTATCAAACAGTTTAAGGAAAAATAAAAGTTTTGTAAAATAAAATTTTATCAAAAAAAACAATTTTTTTTGAAAGAAGTTTTATTATAAAATACATATAATTTTATTTTTTTAACCGTGTAACACACGGGGTTTAACCTAGTTTTTTAATAAAGAATATGGCTTGTATGGGTGCCTTCCCTCCTATATATAACTAGAATTCCCGCTTGTTATGGCAGAAATTCCGCTTTCTCAATATTAGAACGCCGACATTATCTCATATATCAAAACGTATATATAAAAACACGGCATAATGGTTGACTCTCACATAAAAACCTAAAGTACACTTTCGTAAACGTGTTCATCACACCAAAAAAAGGGTCGTGTGCCATAAACATAAGACCGACAAATAAAATGGGAAAAAGTAATAATACTGATTTTTTAAATAAAAATATTGTTAATTTGTAAACACTTAATAATATTGAAAAAATTAAAAACGACCTAAACTTTCCTCACACAACGTCACCCAATTAAAAAACAAACTTGAACTATACTGTTTTATCGATATGAGCATCCATTCACAAAAAATGATAAAAATATCACGAAAATCAAAATGCAGATTTAAAAACCGATCTCTATGATTGTTACCGTGTCCTAAAACAATAAACTGTAACATAACAAAAGTAGGAGATACTATTATTGTTATTTAAATATTATTATTTAACTAAAATAGTAAATGAAAACAATGAACAATAACGAAAACTAAAAACTTTTCATTGATAGGAATCGAACTCCCGACTTTCAAATCAAACAACATGTGTCTTAACCACCAAACCAATTCCATATAAGTTAATCATATCAAAAAGAACACACATATAGTATAAAGTTTGGCTAAAAAGGATAAAAACCCTAAAAAGTCTAAGAAGGGATCTTAACCATTAGATCACTTGGTTTTGTGGTTGAGATTAATCTAGTGGTATTTTCGTAAATAATTATAAGTTAAAACTATCAGTAGAGGTAGAATGAGAAGATCTAACTAAAATCATGCACATGCAAGTCACATGCATTCTCTTCCATCTTTTTTAAACGTTCATAACCTTTTTATACGTTAGTATTTTTTTTTAAATTATACCATAAAATCGAGCATTTCTTTATGTAACAACCACCGTTAAACCAGGTATTTATTTCTCAGAGATTAATTCACTTTAGAACAAATAAACCTTAGTAACTTTCTTAAGTAAATACAACACAAATAATCTAAGCATACATACATATACACACACACACACACACACACACATATATATCAGTCGAACAACCCCCCCCCCCCCCCATCTAAAGAATATGTGAAACACATACATTAACATTTAAAAGAAACGAAACCCGCTATCCCGAAAATAATTCAAAGACTTAGTATCACGATTATTTCATCCATAACTCTTTCAATGCCTTAATTCTATGCGACAACCCACCAAAACCCACCCTTCTTTCTCCTTAACCTTCGGCTAGACCATTTCATAAAAAGCCCATAATTAAAAGACAAAATTAACTAAGGAAAATCTATGATTTAACTAATGAACAAGTGTGGTCAATTCAAAAAAATCAAAGAAATAGAATAACAAAAGATTTGTTTAGTACAAAACTATATCCATGAAAATCCCAAGAGTAAGATGCTTCTAACCTATTTCCTCCTCTTAAGTCATTTCAGCCGAACCTCTCTCCTCATCCCATACTTTCGGCAGCACCAAGGAACACAAAAAGCTGATGGACAGCTCCTTTTAAGCTGCCACAACCAAGAACAAGTATGTACTTTCCCAGGATATGATGGACTGAGAGTATTATTTACCTAAGGCATGGTACCAACACTACAACAAAATAAAGCTATTGCAACTCTGGAAAAAGGTTGCATTAGGCTCTGAAAAAGTTACATTACACCTAAAGCAACTTTTTATCAAGGGCTGCGTCAGGTGGAGTTGCATTAGACATAAAGCAACTTTTATGTTAGATTGTGCAACCTTTTTTTAAAGTGTTGCATTTGTTGAAGAATGCAACCTTTTTTATATGCAACCTTTATTAGACGCAAATGTAACTATTTTATTTTTAAATGCAACTTTTTATATGCTTAAATGCAACACTTATATTGCTTTATTTACAAAAAAAATGCAACTTTTTTTTTCCTACAATGTAACCATTATTATGTTTACAGATATAAACTGCAACATACCATGCATTCTAATCAAACCTATTGCAACTTGTTAATGTAACTTTTAATTAGTAGCATCATCGTTTCAAGCACTACAAATGCTAGTAATATATATGCATAATTATCTCAATTAAACCATAACATTTATAGCATAGATATTATAGAAAAAGTGTACTCTAAATTACATGTCAAAACCCAAAATAACATTAAGCACACAAATTTGTCTCATAAAGAGTAACAAAAGCCTCCTACTCAAGTTAAAAACTCCCGGCCTTCAAAAGGTAATTGTTCCATAAGCTTTCTCACTGTAGCTTCAAAAGTTTCTCGTTGGTTGTTAATATCTTTTTGCATGGCTTCTAACTCGGCTTTTTTTCTTTCAAGGTCCTCTTCAATCTCTTTTCGTTGTTCAAGCAACTGTTTTTTTTCAACTTCAACGCTCGCTTTGAAAGATTCCACAATTCCCCCAGGAACCATAAGTGATGTATCACCACCATCCAATTTTTTTATCAGTTTATTAGTAACTCCCCTACCATAAAGTCGACGGTATCCATGTTGGTCTTTGTTCATCACAGCTATAAAAGGATCTACCAAAGCACTTCCATTTTCTGATGGTTTGTAGTTCCTCATTTGTTCCTTCAATAAAAAAAACTATTGTCAAAATAATAATAGTTATATCGAAAACACTTCTATGTAATGTTGTAACCTACGTATTAATGCCATATCTACCTCACTATTCATAACATGAAATTTGTTCTAGTAATAATAGTAACAATAATAATAGTTACATCGAAAACACTTCTATGTAATGTTGTAACCTACGTATTAATGCCATATCTACCTCACTATTCATAACATGAAATTTGTTCTAGTAATAATAGTAACATAATAACAATTTTGGGCAGGAAAATCAAATTTATTTTGACTAAAACTTTACATTTGCTTCTAAAGAATGTGAAGGTTGGTTCTGCAGCCACCAAAGTGGGTTATGTAGCTATCAATAAAGAATGTGAAGGTTGGTTCTGCCACAAAACTTGGTTCTGCAGCCACCAAAGTGGGTTCTGCAGCTATCAAAGCAAAAGAAGAATAGAAGCAAGGGTCAAAATGACTCCATTTTGTGATTTAACATCTAAAAATATGATTTCAAAAACCTTTTATGTAATATAAGAAAGCAATCTCTAAACGTTTAAAAACTACTTAAATGTACAAGATAAGCCTCATCAGACATAAAAATATGAACTTACAATTTTCCTTGATGTGTTATCATATGTGTGAACATATGAACGGCCCGCCGTCCTTTTGCGTGTACGTTCGAACACTTGAGTTAAAGTAGGTGCTTCCTTGTTTGGGTCTTCATTTTTCTATATTTGTCACGACACACAAATATATATATATATATATATATATATATATATATATATAGAGGAAGGTTCATAAGAAAACTCATTGTTTTTAAGAAAACCAAGAAAACTCCATTCAACCAATCAAAACTTTTCTATTTTAATTTTTTTTTATTTAAATAAAAGGGTCATATAGTAATTTACACACTTTTAATTTTGGTAATTATCTTTTTGCTTTTAAATTTCCTAAAATCTCTCCGTTTGATTTTCCCATCTAAAAGAGAGAGACTAATCAAACAAATCAAACCATGAATTGAAAACCTAATCCCAAGAACTTGCTCCATTTTTCGTCATCTTCCGGTCGTTAACTTATTCTTCATTGCCTTTAGTGATTTGTAATGTCAAATCAATGTTGATGGCATCACAACAGAAGTCTCGAGAGCCAAAATATTGGTGACGTTTGAATGTGAGATTGAGGAGTTATCGTTCTGACGTTTGAATAGCATACGTTAGGGTTTCGGGTATCAATGTTGGGTGGCGATGGTAAACCGGAAACTCCTATAATTGTACGTGCAAAAATGTTCATAAAATGATTTAAAAAGAGAAAAACATATATGCATTGCAGAAAGGACCTGGTAGGCTTTTTTTTTTTTTTTTTTTTTTTTGTGAATGTTAATGAAATGAGAAAATGCTTTGATTCTAAAATAATAAAAAACAGTTTTGTTTAATGTTGTTGTTTGATCAAATTAATCCTTTTTGAAGTTGAATTGTCTTTTTATTGAACCCATCACATATGGATACCATGCTCTTGATTAAACGACTAAATAAAAAGAAGACGATGAAAGCGATATTGCACAAAGATGTACATGTATCTAATCACTTGTTATGTTTTTCGTTCTTGTTTTTTGATATTTATTGTATTACATATATGTAACACATATATTCGTCTTTAACTTTTTTTTCATGAATGCTTGTATTATTACATATATGTAAGCATGTTTACATAATCACAATCTTGTTCATTTTTCTTCTTTTTTGTTGAAAAAAAATGCTTAAATATATCTTTTTTCTTGAATACTTACATATATGTAATTAAGTTTAATTGTATGATTATATATAAGTAACCATGTTTATATGTATCTAACTTGATTGAATTAATCTATTTTTATGATTACATATATGTAATCAGATGGTTTTGTTGAAAAAGATCAAAATTTTGTATTAAAAATTTCAGATTATTTGAATTCAATATTTTTAGTGAAAAAATTGACCGAACTAATCTGTTTGTATGATTACATATATGTAATTAGATGGTTTTTCTTAAATACTTACATATATGTAATCAACTTTACGTGTACGATTACATATATCTAAGCAAGTTTATATGTATGCAACTTGATCGAAGTAATCTATTTGCGTGATTACATATATGTAATCTTGTTTATATGTGTAAATCGTTGGATTGGTTACATATATGTAATCAAGGGATTCTATTGAAAAAATTGGATTTTTCGTATCAAAAATTTCAAATTGTTTGAATTCAATTTTTTCAGTGAAAAAAATTAATTAAATTATTATATAAATCAAGAGATTGGAGAGATGAGAGAGAAGAGTGATTTTAGGAATTGAATTAAATATATGAGAGATAAAAAAAAATTTACGCCTATAATACCCTTTTGATCTTATAAATAAATCCTTTAATTATCATTTATTTACAACATTGCAATTATATGATCTCAACCATTAATGCCAAGATCAATGGTCAAAAAGTGGTTTTCTTAGTTTTCTAGAAAATGAGGGTTTTCTCATGAACCCTCCCCCTATATATATATATATATATATATATATATATATATATATATATATATATAAATAATATTAGAATATGGAACAAGAAGAATAAAACCAATCATGAGCACAACAAAGATGCATTTTACCATCTCGTCTCGAATCCTAGCAAAACTTTTTGGCCCGGATGTATGCATATTTTTTTGAGACATTCGTATTTCCTTGGCTCGCAAACACCGATTCTGCTCAAGTATTAACATATACAATTGAATTTATTATATTACATCAAATAAAACTTTCTGTTGAAGTATTAACATATAGAATTCAACTTATTATTACATGAAATAAAATTTGAACACTAATAACGGAGAAATTGTTAAGAAAATTACCGTCGTCTTTTTGTTGTTCCATAAGCTCAACAACCGAGAGAAATCATCTTCAGGAATGTTTTTGGGTCGATTCCTCCACCTTGTTTTGTTGTCTTTATACTGATAAAAATGTTTTTTCTTAAACCTGCACTTGTGAACTTTATATGCATTTCCAATAGTCATTAAAACCCAAGTTCTAGCAGCATCAGGAACATCGTATTTTTCCTTCAAAAAAGTTTATGATTTAGTAAAGAGATTAAATGCTTATCAAATAAAAGAAAAAAAACTTCACAAAACCTTACCAAGACATAATCCCATATATTTTCTTTATGTGGCACCTTGTGCCATGAACTATGGACTAATGATGCATAACTATGATTTCGAGCAATTGTGCCCAAAAATCGAGAGAATTGTGCGGCTATGTCCTTCTCCTTTGTTACCGGTCCAATGGGTTGTCCAAATTCATTGCATATAATGACCTCACGCTCATTGAATTTTCGCATGTGCACAAGATGCATCATTGTTGGTCCTCTTTTCTTGAATTTCAAAGTATCTGAAGCCCATTATACATTTAAAATATATAATTAGTAAATGATATGCCATATACATAGTTAAGGAGTTGAACAGAACCTTTTGTTTTTTCTCTTTCACAGCCTTGTAATTGCTCTTGAACAAGTACATCGTCCTCATTTTCCAAATCATCATGGCTATCATCCTCTTGTAGATCATCATCATTATTTTCAAATGACATTTTGTCCATGTTTTCAAACTCCTCATCTTGATCAACATAATCTTCGTCATTGGTAAATATAACACCATTAATAACTAACAATAACAAAATATATAACAACAAACAATGAATCAGTTAAACCTCGAATACAACCTTCCAATCTTTTAATATCCCCTTCATTCTCATCATCTCTCCAACCATCTACTTCCATCATATCTGTTCCATCAGCAACTAAAATAATAGAAAACTAAATTAACATGAAAGGAGTTTATTGTGTGAATTTGTTAAATAAACAAACATTAAGATCAACAAGATAATAGTATCATACTTGGAAATCTCTCATCATCATCCTCATCCTCATCAATAAGAACCAATCGTCTCTTTGCTCTCTAGCGTGTTATACAATTAGGCTTTGCTACAACTTGTTTGAATACCTCATTTTGCTTGTGTATCCCTTTAGTACTTGAAATTAATTCACCCATGGTAATTCTTGCTTTAGATTGATTCTCCTTTGTGGCAGGCTTATGGGAGGTGTTTGGAGCATTCACCCGATGTCGCTTTGCAAAATTAGCAAGTTTGTTCATAGACTGTGGTGCAATATATTGTGTATGGTGTTGCTATAACAAATTTCGTTTTCATTAGAAAACAGTTGTGAAATAGTTGAATGATAAAAAAAAATGATAATTCACAACTGTAGAATAATAAAAAAAATGATAATTTGATTACCTTTTTAGAGTTAGATATTGCAGCAAATTCTTGGTAATCTTTCTCAATATCATCATCACCCATAGGAGGAATATATTCTCCATCTGCAGCATTGGTTTTTGGTGGTTTAACCATCTTTTTCTTTATTTTTTTGCTTTCTACCAAACTCGTCAACGAGTTAGCAATTCTATTAACTCCCAAGTCTTTTAGCCTTTCTTGGTTCTCTTGAACCCTCAGCAATCTAATTTTTTCATAATCATTCATTTGGCTGTGATCTTGCTTCTTTTTATTTCCCAATAGAGACCTGCTCATAGATGAAGAAAACACAAATCATGTCACTACTAAGCAACCTGAATCTTTGAACCATGGAGTTGCAGTTTGTGATACTATGACAAGGTCTATGATCTATAAATATTTGCAAACTAAGTTGGACTGACACATCATAACCATTATGTTTATAAATGTATATTAAATGTGATGATCGTGCATGTAGACATCAATCAATTCCTCCTATTTTGATCAAAATTTTAGAATTTTAAAAAATTAAAGGTCCCTTAACCTGTTTGTATCTTCCTTTATCTGTTGCAAATAGTCTAGAACTAAACTCCTTGTAATTATAATTGAACTTGACATGCTAAATGATTATGCACTTAGAACTTTTTAAATTAAACAAAACAGGGCATAAGAAAATGGCTTCAAATTGTCATATCTAGTATCGTCTACCTTACACGACACAGTGATCAAAAAGAGAGAAAACCCAAGCTAACATGGATAATAGTTTTTCAAGCATATAATCATATTACAAGGTTGCACCACATACATTAATGGCAGAAAACAAAAAAACAATGAAGACAGACATATTAATTAGCATGTGAAGTATGAAAAGACCACAGGAACATAGAAAAAAATTCCATGCTATTTATGTCCTGTTTCACTTTCAATTTCAATTACAAAATCATTAACTTAACATCAACAAACAGCAACACATGAACAGACTAACATCGCCGGTGATGTGAAATCATCAAGTCATCCGAGAATCGCCACGTACCTTTTTTTTGTCGAATACAGTCTTCAGCATCAGAGGCTTGAGAATTTGTTACAGGTACTCGTGATGTGAGCGATTTATGTCTTGATGAGGAGTTAATTAGGGCTCCAAACGTTTTATAAGGAAAACGTGGAGGGTGAGGATAAGAGTTGCTCCTTTTGTAAGCGGCAATTTCATGTGAATGTGGCAATAAAACTCCTTTCATAGATTTCAAATTTCCATGAAGTTTTCTCTTGCTGCATGTGTCCACTTAGCTGTACCATTTCACAATCTTTTTTTAATCAGCAAAACATACCAAATATTTATATATTCATTTTTTAGTTCATACTTCATACAGTGATTCTTTAATATTTTTTATAGTTATCATGTATTTCTAGATAAGCTTAATAGTATGCCAAGCAAAATAAACGGATTAAATAACAGATCAGAACGAGTACAGGTTAGAATGGGTATGAGTCAAGATAAGTTTTAAGCAAAATCAGTTTACATTAAAACGAGTCATTTTAAAAAATCAATTTTGCTCACGTTAAAATACGTTGTAACTAAACAAATAGTTAATTTTAATGATTTTCTTATCAAATATATTATTAGTCATTATTACCTGTTGAAATCCATTATATTCACAAAATTTTTAAGTTACTCATCTTTACTCGATTTGTATTTAGGTCTACCTATCACACTCATTTTATGTCACAATGCTACCAATTTCAACCCAAAATCTACACATTTATCTTACTATGGATCAATATTACTATGTATATTTAATAGGGTGAATTAATTGATTCCTAGAGACCACCAACAAAAAAGGCTATAATCATATCATGTAATAATACACCTGCATAACACACACACACAACAAGTCTCAAGACTAACTAAAGACCAGAAAAGAACAATTTAATGGAAGCGAAAATATTTTGAAGGTCTTGACAATTTTGAAGTTGCACCTGTTATGTATAGTATCAATATAACTTTGAGTATATAACAGGATGAAACAAAAAGAAAAGATAATCATTAGTAAACCCACAAGAAAATATATGATTAAAGGTATAAAATCATCAAACATTCTGCAAGTAGATCATATCTCATATTCATACAGTTTAAAAAATTAACATGCCCTACCAAGTCAAAATACTTTATTCAAACTCAATAGAACTAACCGTTTGACCAGCTTAACAAAAATTAACTGTTAGTAACTCAATTAGCATCATCTTCATCTGCAAGCATCCAATCCCATAATGTATCATCATAATCAGAATCATCACCGCTCTGACTATCAACTCCATCAGCTAACTTTGTATTTGCAGCAACAACAAGAGGAGGGATATCGTTTCTTGACAATTGTATCTCATGCTCACCAACTTGTGCAACATAACCCAATGTATCTTCATTAGGCTCACACCAATAAGAGTCGCCATCAGTTTCATTATTTTCTTCTTCAAAGTCATAAATATCTCTTGGAACTCTATTGTGAACATAATGCAAACCATCTTCTATAGGGTCTGGTACATAGAACACCTGATTTACTTGCGAAGGCATGACAAAAGGATCATCCGAATAGCAAAATTTTTTCACATTAACACAAGTTAAACCATAATCATCCTTTTGAACTTGGTACCACTCACAATGAAACAATACAACTTTGAACTTAGACCAATAGTCAAGTTCAATTATATCCAAAATTCTACCATAGTAGTCAACATTTCCAACGGCAGGATTTTTGTCTCGAGAACTTGCAAAACTAGGAGTTAAAGCAGTAATTGAAACACCACTATCCTGAGTATGGCATTTAGCATCTCGTGATTTGGTATGAAACCTATATCCATTGGCATAATATCCATAATATCTCTTGGATGTGGGACTAGGACCTTTAGAAAGCCAAAAAACATGTTCCGGAACATTACTACTTATTACTTTATCTTTTAACCAATTGGCAAATTCATGACTATGGCATTGTGCGCGCGCCCATCGACTTTTTCGTGGTTGACTGTCAACATAAGCTTCATGCTCACTGCATCATAATTTACACAAAAAGTATATGTATATGAAATAATTCATAATAACATATAATCTGAAGGAAATAAGGTTATGAATTGGTTACTTACTTGATATAGTCGTAAACTTGTGAAGAATCACAATTAAATAAGGCATAACGATGCGCTTTTTCCATTAGAGTAACATCTAAAGTGCAAGGCTTCCCTTGTCTACGTCTTTTACTTCCCAAAGGATGGCCACTATTCACAAATATTGTTCCATCATATTCTTTTTCTCCATCCAAATCATTGACATCCTTTCCACTCTTATTGCTTCTTGTATTTGGTCCATGTATATAACGTGAGCAAAAAGTCAAGCATTCTTCAATCAAATACCCTTCTGCTATAGATCCCTCGGGTCGGTTCTTGTTCCGCACGTAAGACTTCAACTTGCACAAGTATCTTTCCATAAAAAACATCCATCTGTATTGAACAGGTAAATGCACCATTATATCAAAAAAAGCTGGCAAGAATATTTTCTCAAATTCACACTACTTTTCAATGATTTCTAATTGTAGTCGGTCAAGGTCCTCAGGCTTAATTACCTTGCTACATAATCTTCGAAAAAAACCACCCAACCTAATCAAAGGGATTGCAACATGCTTTGGTAATGACTTCCTCACAGCAACTTGAAGCAAGTAATGCAAAAAGATGTGAGCATCATGACTCTTGTAACCTGAAAATTTCTTTTCTGAAGAATGAACGCACCTTGCAATATTAGATGCACACCCATAAGGAAATTTTGTTTCCTTCAAAACACGACAAAAACTGCTTTTCTCATTTGGGGACATTGAAAAACATGCTTTGTGGAATACAACTTGCTCGTCTTCATTAGAAAGCTCCGGTTGAAGCTTTTCTTTGATGCCTAGTTCTAAAAGGTCAAATCGGGCTTTTGCATGATCTTTTGACTTCCCACTAATATCTAACAACGTCCCTATCACGTTATCACATATATTTTTTTCAATGTGCATCACATCAAGATTATGTCGACATCTATTAAATTGCCAATAAGGCAATTCAAAGAATATTGATTTCTTCTTCCATGGACAAGTACTATCATTTTTTTTCTTCTTTGCTTTTCCAAAGAGATTTTTAAAATTACACAACTCTCTTAAGGCGTCATCACCTAATAGGGGTTTCGGAGCAAGCCTTTTCTCAATCTTACCGTTAAAAGAACTCTTATTAAGTCGCCATGGGTGTTCAGCATTTAAAAACCGATCCATGTAGCATGTTTTCTTACTATATTTTAAGTACAATGAACTAGTCTCATAATTACAACACGGGCAAGCAAATTTTCCTTTTGTTTTCCATCCCGATAACATTGAATAACTTGGAAAATCACTGATTGTCCACATTAAGGTTGCATGCATATTAAAGGTTTCATCTTTATATTTATCATATGTCTCCAGCCCATCAACCCACAATTCTTTAAGCTCCTCAATTAAAGGTTGTAAATAAACATCTATGTTATTTCCAGGTGATTCAGGTCCAGGAATTAACAAAGACAACATGAAGTGTTATGGTTTTAGTGACATCCATGGAGGCATGTTGTAGTTAACTAACACCACAGGCCACGTGCTATGAGAAATGCTCATTGTTCGAAAAGGATTAAATCCATCACTTGATAACCCTAACCTGACATTTCTCGTTTCTTTCGCAAAAGTAGGATACAAAGAATCAAATCCCTTCCAGCTTTGCTCATCAGCAGGATGCCGTAAATTACCATCTTTTAGACGTCCTTTATCATGCCATGTCATATATTTTGTTGTTTCTGAACACATGAAAAGTCTTTGTAGCCTTGGTTTTATAGGAAAATGCCAAACCACTTTTGCCAAAACTTTCGAAGATTTTTCAGAATGTTTGTTATTATGCTTGCTCCCTTGTTTCTCATTCAGTTGTTTCCACTTAGAGGTGTGGCAAATATGACACGCATCATCATCTTTATACTCCTTCCAATACAAGATACAATCATTCGGACATGCGGGAATCTTTTTATAATTCAACCCTAAATCTTTTATGATTTTTTTAGCATCATTAAAGCTAGTTGGAAGTTTTGCCTCTGGAACTAACTCTTGTATAAGTTTTAATAGATCATTAAATGCAACATTGCTTAGCCCATGACGTGTCTTGTAAAGAAGGAGTCTGACGATGAAAGATAACTTTGAAAAACTTTTACACCCAGGGAAAAACTCTTGCTTTCCATCTTCAACAAGCTTATAGAACTTTTTGGCCTCTTCATTTAAACCTTCTTGTAGTGTACTTGTTTCCTCTACAATATCTTTAAATCTGTCATTCAACAATTCATCTAATTGATCATGCATACCATCTCCATCATCATAATCATCATCATCATCATCATCTATGGCAGTATTAAACCTTGTTTCCGAGGGGTTTTCTCCATGAAAAACCCATACATAGTAGTTTTCTACAAATCCGTATCCTTTCAAATGATCAAATACTTCATCTCTTCGATACCAATATCGATTTATACACTGTTTGCAGGGACAACAAATTTGATCTCCTTTTGCTGCCTTAGCAAACGAAAAATTAAGAAATTCAATAACCCCAGATTCAAACGCTGGTAACCGTCTAGGTATATACATCCAATCTCTAGCATCCCCCATGTTTTTGGTTTCCTGAAGTTACTATCAACGTCAAACATAAAATATATGGATTTAAGTCTTTTATATACTATTAAAGTCTTTAACTATGAGCTAAGGTACACACATCTAACCCATTTATCTATCTATATATATATATATATATATGCATGCTCTCCAAAATAGTACCATGCTGTGTATGTTGAGACTAATATTATAGGAATTATAATGTATAATCTGATCCATGTTAAATCAATTTCTTGTGTCATTCATATTCCTGTTTCAACTAACTTTCAGAAATTAGTAGTGTGTGGGTCAAGTAGAACCAAACAACAAACTAACTACATTATACTAATTGTTAAAGCTGAGATTTCCAAATTTGAATAACATATTTAAGATAAATTACTAAGATGGATGTGAACCATGGTATTCATATATTACTTATAGTTTAAGCTTATTTGCTTTCCTAACTAAAGTGTAGGTTTATTTACCTAAGTACAACAACCATCAAATGATACTCATCTTGATTTCATAGCTTCATATTAAACCATTATATTCCTATATGTTATTTTTATATGTTCCTAATAATGTGATCGCATTTAGAGACCATATTCCTAGTCGTCAGAATTAATTGAGGTTACTCAATCCTATCTCACATACCCAATTAGCAAAAGCTTTCAAAAACCTTGATATTGAAGATAAACAGACAACAACCAGCAACAATAGCAGCGTATTTATAGTATATAAAAGAGGCTGCGCACATCGCCAAACAACAAGAACGAAATCAAGATTTATATAACCCTGTTTGAAACATTAGAGGTTTTGATTTGGTTACCTTATCACCAATAGGTCTTAAACAAAGTCGATCTGACGCGATGTAATTACCTAGGGTTGCTTGATGTTCTAGACGGCTTTAGAGGGTCACACGGCGGCATATATTCAACAATCACGAGCACGAACAAATTCCAAGTTCGCAATGAAGCAGGTGGTGGCTTGCGGTGGTTGATTGGAAGCCGCGCGACAATGGGATTTCTTTTTCTTCTTTTGACTGAATATAGTCGATCTACAGCTCCCTCTTTCTTGTTTTTTGGATATCAACAAAATACACACAAAAAAATAATGAAGTTCCCCTCTTTGTGGCTTTTGACGGCAACATTTCTTTTCTTTTTTGTTTCCAGCCAGCTAAGGGGATTAGGGAAAAAAGAGATTTAATATCAAATTTAATCATCTTCGGATCCTAAAGTCCAATCGAGTTTAATTTATGTCCAATACGCAATACCGACAACATTGTTTAATTAAATAAAAAATTAAATTTGTATAATTATAAAAATTATAAATTATAAATCTGTTTATGATTACGAGTAATCAAATTAAGTGAATTAATATTCATTGTTCATGGTATAACTCCTAAGAAATACAACTACGTTAGTTACGTTTAGAGGTGTAAACGACCCAAGGCAGTTCATGAAATACTCGTTATCGGATCGGTACAAAGCTCGAACGAGCCCGAGTCGAGCCTTAACGAGCCCAAAAGTGTGGCTCATTTAGTTAACGAGGCCAAGCTCGATCTTTACATATCGAGCTCGAGCCGGCTCGCAAGCCTTAACGAGCTTTTTATTTATATAATTTTTATTTATTATATTAAGTATTTATTTATAAAATTAATTATTTTTACACATAAAACTATGATAAATATATTTAAATCAAATATTTTATGTTAAATTTAGAAATTATATTATAAATATAATTAAATTAATAATTAAAATAAATAAATTAAATAAACTCTAAATGAGCCGAGCTCGAGCCTAAAATTTTCTAACAAACCGAACTCGAGCCTGGTAAATAAAACTTTTAACGAGCCGAGTCGAGCCGAGCTCGAGTAGTGATTGAAGGTTGACAGTTTTAGTTGGATAATCAATTTTATCATATCCTTCTTGTCAAATTCAATGAAATTGGTGGGCCAAGTTCTTAAAAGGTTAATGGCATTGGGTTCATAAACTGGCCATATGGTATACTTCAAATTCTTTACTTATGATGGTAACTTTTTTTAATAATAA
Source organism: Mikania micrantha (assembly GCA_009363875.1). NCBI lineage: Eukaryota > Viridiplantae > Streptophyta > Magnoliopsida > Asterales > Asteraceae > Mikania > Mikania micrantha. The sequence continues at coordinate 9,808,050 of CM018697.1, read as the reverse complement.
CTAAATTGTATATTAAGTAATTATATATTTTAGTATGATAAAACATGTAGGCGCTCACACATACATATTTCAAATTAAATGAGATACTATAAAGTTTTATTAAAACAAAGATTGTCTATAATTTTTAATATTGCAACTCATTTAGCAAAAGTTGTCATTTTAAATAATAGTTACATACATGTATTTCATGTTATGCAACCTCTTAAAATAAGAGTTGCCTTTGAGTTATATAAATGTGTAAAGACTAATAAAGGCTGATGCTCACCAAACTTCTTGTTTTGTCTAAGTATAGGAGTCTCTTTGAATAAACACCTTCGGAAGGAAGAAGTGATTCTTCGGAAGCAACATTGCTTCCGAAGGATAACTGGTTCCTGCCGAAGGTTGTACAAGACAACTGCTTCCGAGGAATCCTCTTATGCTCGGAAGACAAAGACTTCCGAGGAATCTTCTTAAGCACTAAAGACAAAGACTTCCGAGGTTTATCCTCTGACAAAGACTGTAGCAGCTTACTCTCATAGTACAAAAGGTACTGACACAAGACATGCTGGTCTGAGTAAAGACAAAGACAACATGTAATGAGTCAGATAAAGCGCCTTACCTCTCCCATGCTGCATTAAATGCAAAAGATCATCTGAAGCCTTGAAGATCAACAACATTAAATGTCTTTTGTATTTAATAGTCCTTTGTAAAGTCAATGTCTATTAATGTAATGATCATGACTGAGTGTCTTAGCCTGTTAAGACACTCAACATACTAGAATAAGCTTTACTTTATGTACTTGTCTAGTATACCCAACTTGTATTCCTAAGTGTATACGGTTGTAGCCTCGGCTATATAACCTCCCAATGTATTGTTGCTTGAAGCGTGCTTGCTTGTATACTTCCACTTTGAGAGAAATATATCCTTGAGCTTGAATTATTCTTGTGTTCTTAATATTGTTCAAAGATTATTATTGTGTCACTTTGAGTGAAATTGTGAGATCATTCTAACAGAACATTCCGCATCTGTTAGAATTAAGTAAGAAATACTTGTGAAGTGTTGTTTAGAGATAACAACCCGATCCTACAAAATGCAACCCTTTTCATAAAAGTTGCAAATAATAAAAAAATTTGTAACTTTTTTTCAAAAAGAGTTACATTTGATCATTAATGCAACCTTTATGTTAAAAATAAGTTTTTGATTATCAAATGCAACACATTCTATAAATTGAAGCCAAAACAAAGGGGGAAAGCACACCAACACCCTCCACCTCTTAAAATTTCCTTCGGCCAAGATAATCACAAACCCAGGAACATCCCCCAGCCCTTATCCAGAGAAGCAACAAGCCACTGCTGATCGAAGGCTTGTCAGGAGTTAAAGCAGCAGTCGCCCAGCAAAGCAGCAGCGAACACGACCCACAGCAAAAGCTTCGGTCCAGGCAGCAAAAATCAGCAGCATCCTTTCGGCTTTCTTCACATCTAAAAACCCAGAAGCTAACTTAGAAAAATAAGTGATGGATTAAAGGAGACCCTAACCGATCCTAAACACCTAAGACTAGAAGTACATGCGGTCTAAAACCACCCGCAAAAACGAACGTAAAACAGGAAGATGAAATATCCTTCTGTTCAAACAACCCTTCTACCCTCGACCAGCACCAAGAACCAACAAACCAACCCTCCTCCTGAATTAATATCCTAAGAAACTCCCTCACGCACCAAGTCTCAAATCTTGACCTGACCATAAAAAGTTTTCCTAACTGGTGTAAATGCCTACGTATATGTAAGCAATGGACAACCTGGTTGAACAGGGAAAAACCCATGCATGAGCAGAATAATTTGTAAAAATGGTGAGATTATATAAAAGAATAATCTACATGACCAATGGAAAACTCTTTCTACAAAGACTTGTAAATCAAACTGTTAATCGGGTTTAGTTCACACAAGAAGGGTTGATAATGGGCCAACGTAAATCATGCACATTTATGGTAAGTCTTGTAAATTTTCCAAGAAAATGGGAACATACAAAGCCATGCATACGTACCTGCATGCTTTGAACACAAAAATAAAAATAAAAATTACATATAATAATAATAATAATAATAATAATAATAATAATAATAATAATAATAATAATCTTTACTTGTTCACCATGAAAGTAGGATGGCCCATGACCCACGTAATTATAAACCCAAATCTTATAATATAAGCTTTAAGCCACAATAAAGAGATCCTCATAAAATCATAAAAGAATAAAGTGATAGTTCACCAAACAAAAAGAGTAAATAGGAATAAATATAGTTAACCTAGAAATATTATAATACATATAAACAAATGGCTAACTAGGGTTCCCAGGACATAAATATTGATGTAAACTTTGAAACATTATAGGGATTGTGTAGAGAAGCACTATCTCATCTCTGAAATTTGATAATCACAACTCAACAGTGAGTTTCACAACCCCTTTTTATACTATTTTATTATTTGGGGTGAAAAGTGTGATACTTAAACTTTTTATGACTTTATGCTATATATGTTATTGTTAAAACATGAGTTTGTCGGATGTAGATTTCATAAGGTTTGTTATTCTTTTGTAAGTCCCTTTTATTTATGCCTAGACACAACCATTAACTCAGGGGTTTGAGCCAGGGGATATATTGGATAGTACTATCTTGGTTGACAGCACATTCACCTACCGGGTGGACTTGCTAGCTACAGTCACCCAATGATGCCTATACGGTGGATGAATATGTTTAACTCTATTGTATACTTTGAACTCAGGATGAGTTTGGTGATCATGAGATCATAACACAAGGGCAATCAGTCATAGGTTTGGTTGTGGTCTTATGTAAATTGCATCCATACTTGTGAATAACATATAAAATGATTTACATATAGCATAACTGTTGGGGAGATGAACCCAAGAACTGATTTTATCGAGTCCCAAACTTGTGTGACTCACCAACATTATGTTGACTGTTTTCTCATGTTTTTCAGGTCATTAATTCAAAACCTGAGGTCTGCCTATTTTTGGACATTACACACGAAGATTCATTTTTATTGCCTAAATTGTTTTAGGCTATAATCTTTTGAGAATCTCTATGTGTTGTAATAATTACTTTAAAACATTTGATGTTAGTTGTTATTTTGGAATGATGAATTGATGATTTAGCACTGTTATAAACCATAAGACTCTTGATTTCCACATTGTCTCACCGCCCGTGATTCCGCCACCGGCGGGGGTGTGACACTTTATCTTTCTAACGTGTATAATATTAATATATTTTTTAAAAGTAAAATAACAATATAAACTGGGTTTCACAAACCGTATGTTTTGTGGTGTTTTTCCAATATAAATTAAACTGACTTTTTATGGCGTTTTTTAATATGTTTTAAGAAACTGGTTGTTTATGGTGTTTTTCGTAGGTTAATGAAACTTAGCGTTTTATGGTGTTTTTTAAATGCTCATAAAACACTTTGATGTTTTTCACTAAATAAACAAAAAGGATAACAAATGTTTTATGGTGTTTATTTTACGTCCCTTCTGAATTTTTATCAGATAACAATATTTTATGGTGTTGTTATCTTGGAAATACACATGGTGTTTTCATTAAGCAAATGTACATGTTGATGAATACATACATTCGTTTTATTTTGTAAATTAACGTGTTTTTTGCGAAATTTGGTGTTTTATCGTAAGTGCATGAAATCTAAACATTTTATGGTTATTTTAATGTTGATTAAATTACTTGTTTTATAGTGTTTTTTAATGAATAAACAAAAAGAAAAATGATGCTTTATGGTGTTTTTATATATGTTTTTCTTATGTTCACAATTTTCTTCGAATAACAATGTTTTATGGTGTTTTATCTTGAAAATACATACAATATTTTTATTCAGCAAATACACATAAAAAATGCCATAAAATGTCCTTATGTAAAATTATGTAGTTTAAAAACACCAAGTGCAAAATTAAGCGTTATTATTTTGTTTAGTACTCAAAAACACCATAAAACATTTAGCTTCATTATGCAAAAACATCATAAAGCAAAAACACCATAAAATCAAGCATAAATGTGCCATATGGTGTTTTTCAATATATTTAATTCGATAATACCATAAAACGATGCTTAAAAATCACCAGGTTTAAACTTAAGTGTTTATGATGTTTTTTTGTATTCAAAAACACCATAATATGCCATGTGGTTTTTATGCTCTGTTAGTAATGTTCAAAAACGCCGTAAAAACGTAAGTTTTATGAACATCTAGTTTTGTTAATTTTTTTAATATAACAATATTATACTCGTTAAAAAGGTAAAAAAACGCTTGATTTTATGGAGTAATTTTTTTAAAAAAAATGTTAACTTGTAAAATAGTTACGAACGTTTAAAAAAATGGATAAAATTGCATGTGACTTGCATGTGCAATTTCCCTTTTTATGTTGACATATATTCTTTAACCTAATGTACACAAATCACTTCTGGTTGCTTCTCACACTTTTTATGATTTTCCTCCTTTTTAGAATATCCCTACCCCACAAATATATACATACATATATATATATATTATTAATTAATTACTTTTACTATTTATACGTAATGATTGTGGTTGTGTGTTGTATAGTTAAAGGTATCTTCATGAGCACTATCCAAAGGAAGTAGGAGGATTTGTTTGGGAGTAAGAAGCCATAAATGTGCATTCGCGACTTATTGGAGGTCATGAGTTATAGTTTTGTTTAAAGTAGAGATTGCTTCGGTTTGAACATGAGGGTTTTCTCAATTATAAGTTTCTTCTCAAACACGATGGTCGGGTCATCATGTTATTCTTCTTCATCAAGGAAGAATGATTCGTTTGGCAAGTTGACCTTGGGTATATAAACCCTTTAAAAAAAGTTGTTTGCCTTTGCAAGGGAATATGATTAGTTAAGACTTTAGTAACTGGCGTAATTAGGGCTAGCTAAATACTTTAAATTCAAAGCGGGGCGGGGCGGGGTGGGGGGGGGGGGCAACAACGCCCCTTAAATTTCTTTTTCTAGTAATATATGTGTATGTATGTATGTATGTTAATATCCTAACAGACTTCGTTAATATTTTGCAATCGTCTCCTTTAAATTTGCATAATCATACTTGTGATGATCTTTTAAATGATACTTGTATTTGTTTTTTAGATAAAGAGTTACTTTAAAAGGTCTTCACATTTTAATAAATAAAACTCCGTTGAGAACAAATAGGCCTGACACTCTTGACCTATAACAAGATGGGTAACTTAAAAACCATATAAATAGAATGCATTTAAATTAGAAAGAATAATTGATAATATATTTGATGAGAAAATTACTAAAAGTTATTTAATTAAACTATTTGTTTAGTTACAATTCATTTTAAGTCAAACAAAAGTGATGTTTTTAATGACTTATTTAAAACCAAACAAGATTTTGCTTAAAATTTATCCTAACTTACACCCCCATCCTAACCTGCACCCGACTCAACCTGTTAGACAACCAAGCCCATACAACTTGTCCATTTTGTCAGGCATAAAGACAATTTTAGATATAATGTATTTTTATTATGATTTTATATATTAAATTTAGTTTAATTGTGTATTTTTTTAACATGACCTGACGTGATTCGACATAATTCGATTTGAAAAGAAAAGAAAAGAAAAGAAAAAAATTATTATGCATCAATCCTTAAACAACTTTAAAACATTTTAGCTCTTCATACAAAATTTCTGAGCCCGTCACGACCAACATGTTTTCAAATTCAAATTATATGTTTTCATAAAATTGTTTGATTAAAATATACACCCCTTTGACTCTATATGTGACATATGAATATAACATTATGAATTTATCTACTGCTTCAAAATTTTTCTTACACACTTTAATATATGTGTGTATATATAGAGATTTATTTAAACAAAAAATAACAAGTCATATAAAACTAAAATGACACATTTATAATTACATGATTTAAGTGACAATTGTATAAAAATAATTTATTTTAAGTCAAAAGACATTATTTTTATGCTTTTTAAACTTGTGACTATAAATAAATCTTTGTTTCATTAACTAATATTGATTATTAATTAAATATCTTTATACTGATATAATCATATACATATGTATAGATATTGTGTAATTCATTACTTTGAAACAATTTCTTTTTTGATTTCCTTTTGAAGAAAAAATTATGTCAGCTAAAAAGAGTTACTAATAAAATGTGATTAAAAAATATGACCAGTATAAAAAAACTAATATGAAATTAATTGGGTGTCAGAATTTGTTAGTGTTGGATCGGGTTGCTTAATCTAAACAACACTAATCAAGTATTTCTTACTTAATTCTAACAGATGCGGAATGTTTTGCTAGAATAATCTCACAATCACACTCAAGATGACAAAGTAATAATCGTTGAACAATAATAAGAACACAAGAATAATTTCAAGCTCAAGAATATATTTCTCTCAAAGTAGAAGTGTACAAGCACACTTAGTAAACATACAATGGGAGGTTATATAGCCGAGGCTACAACCGTATACACTTAGGAATACAAGTTGGGTATACTAGACAAGTACATAAAGTAAAGCTTATTCTAGTATGTTGAGTGTCTTAACAGGCTAAGACACTCGGTTATCATCATTACATTAAAAGACATTGACTTTACAGAAGACTACTAAATACAAAAGACATTTAATGTTGTTGATCTTCAAGGCTTCAGATGATCTTTTGCATTTAACGCAGCATGGGAGAAGTGAGGCGCTTTATCTGACTCATAACATGTTGTCTTTGTCTTTCCTCAGACCAGCATGTCTTGTGTCAGTACCTTTTTGTACTTTGAAAGTACTCAGCTACAGTCTTTGATTAAGGAATCTTTTCGGAAGTCTTTGTCTTTCTTAGAAAGCTGCTGAGAAGAGTCTTCGGAAGCTTTAGATGATCGGAAGCTTTGAAGCTTTGAAATCTTCTAAGTGTTTGTCTTCCGAAGCCATTGTCTTGTACAACCTTAGGCAGGAGTAAGTTATCCTTCGGAAGCAATGTTGCTTCCGAAGAGTAACTTCTTCCTTCCGAAGAGTGTTAGTCTTTGTAGCACTTATACTTAGACAAAATAGGAAGTTTGGTGAGCATCAGCCTTTATTAGTCTTTACAGTCTCCCCCTAGGCTGATGCTACCAAAACTTTCTAAGTAATTCTTCTAATAGTTTTCTCTCCCCTCAGGACTTGTGCTCGTGCCTTTGCCCATCTGATTGCTTGCCTCCCTTCTTGTCCATTGTCTGGATTTTCAAGAGGGAGTTTTCTAGATCAAACACAAATGGTGCAGCAAGCACAAACAGTTGTACCAAATTTACAACCTTTATTTCCTCCATTACTCAGCGTGAGAGTGAACTCTTTGTGGAGTCTACTGTAACTCCACTTAACAACAGGAACATATGTGTGAATGTGTTGTAGATCATGTAAATCTTTTGAGTGATCTTTAGGCATTGAAGCTCCTGGTTTGGTCTTTGGTCTTGGGGGAGGTGAATCAGGCTCAGAGTCAGAGGAGATGGCAGATGTTCTCTTTTTCCTTCTGGCTATGCTCTTCCTTCTTCTGAATCTTGGTTTGTCTTGAGCAGTAGCCTGACTCCTCTGATCTCTGGCTTGTTGTTCTTCCACATTTGATCCTACTGCTGCATCAGTTGTTGCAGTAGGTTGTGGACCAGCATCCTCAGCAATTGAGGGTTCTGTTCTCCTCTCATCAACCTGTGTTTGTCTCTCAGGATCGGGGTTTGATGATGATTGTTTTCTTGCAGTCTTCTTCCTTTTATTGACCTTGATCACTGAAGAGATTGGCATGTTATCCATAGATGGGCTTGATGGAGGAGATGGTTGTTCTTCTTTAGGATTTAGGGGGAACATGTTGGGGAACATTGCTTTTGTTACTTCTCCACTCATGACTTCTTCTCCCTCTCTGATCCCTGCACCAGAGAGGGGAAATTCGATTCTAGCTCCTCCCCCTAAACCTAAGCCTCTCATTAGGCTTGCCTTTTGAGCCCTTATCTGCTCAATTGGAAGTAACTCACCTCTGAAAATCTTAGCCTTGATGTCTCTGATATGCATATCCATGGTTGAGTTCTTCAGTGGGCCTAGCTGCCAAGCATGGAAGCCATATTCCAGAAGAAAAGCCTTGGATTTGTCTCTGTAGGCTTTTTCCTTTTGCCTCTTTGTAAGTACAATCTGGGCCTTGGATGCAGCAGCAGCCTGTTCTTGCTGCTGTACCATGTCCAGCTCGGCAGCCATTCTAGGTACCGACCAGCTGAGGACTTCATCAATGTCATACCCTTTCTCTTGAAGAAGGGCGGACATTCTGATGAGTTCATCATCCATTGAAGTATCTGGTCGGCCCTTTATCTTCTTAGGAATCCTCTCTTCTTGTTCTGCTTCCTCCTCTGGGGTTAATTTCCTTTTACCTTTGTCATAAGTAGTTATCTTTACCCCAGAGGAGATTTCTCCTGTAGCCTCACCAATTGGTTCATCGGCAAGTAGCTCCTTTGTGGAGGAAACATCAATAATGACTGGGCCTTTGGAAACAGCTGCAGCTTCGGAGTTAACCTCAGCATTCACTGTCTCCTCCAGTTGACCATTCACCTTGGATGATTCCTTATTAGTTTCCACAAGGGGCTCAGGAGAGGAGGAGAGGTCTTCGGCAGCTTCTGTCCCAGAAGGGGACACAGGTTCCATGGATATTGGTTCTTCTTGTGTAGCTTCTTCCATGGCAACCTGGGCTGCAGTCTCAGAAGGAGACTTAGTCCCAGAAGGGGACTAAGGTTCCAAAGAGACATTTGATGTTTGCTTTTCAGTCTCTTTGGCAACCTCCCTTGTATCCTCAGAAGAAGAAGAAGAGGAAGTAGAAGAAACTTGAAAGTAAGTACCCAAGAAGTCATCCCATTCAACAGTCAAAGTGACTATGGATGGGTTGACTTCCTGTGCATCCTCCTCTTCTCTTGCTTCTGATCCTGACCCTGCAGTTGGTGCATTCTCCCCCTTTTTGGTAGCATCAGGGGAGGTGACAGTGGTAGTAGCAGGATCAGGATGAAAAGGATGTAGAATGACAGGGGGACGCCTCCTGAGGTCCAGAATAGTGGCATCTTTGGTCTGGACCTCAAGCCGCAGGGTAGCCACTTCAGCTTCCAAATGAGCTACCCTGGCTTGGAGGGAAGTTATAGTAGCCGTCAATTCCTGTGTGTGGGTGCCCTCATCTACCTGAGTAGAATCATGGGGCGATGGAGTCCTGAGCCTGGCTCCTGCATCTCCATCACCAGATACGGTTTCTTGGCTCTCTGGATTCCCTTCATTGAGAAGAGCTTCAAAGAAGTCCTCCCCAACATAGGTTTCCGCAGGTGAGGTCCAATTGCCTATACCACTGTCATGTGGATCTTGATTAAGATCAACAGTAGTGGCAGCCTCACCTGCATTGACCCCTTTAGAACTACTGGGGCCAACCTCTGATATAATGGGCTCTGGGTCAGGAAACCTTGCCTGTAACTGTGTCACCACTCTTACAAGGTTTGGGTAATGGGAGAGAGTGGTTCCTCCACAGCTAGAGCAGGGGTTCCTTGAGCCTGGGTGTGAGTGTGGGTGGGGGGCATTTCTGGGTGATATGATCCTGGAGACCTGGGAGACAGTCTCTGATCTAGTTGAGTTGCTTCAAGGGAAGCAGACTCAAGAATTGGGTTTTCCCTTTGAATATTCTCAGATATGTTTTGAGACATATGCTGAGGGCTCTTAGGCTGGGTTAGGGCAACCACAGGTTCCAGAGGAAGAACCTGTGGATCAACAGGAGGTGTGGCTGTCACCTTAGGTGGGACTGTGCCCTGAGCAGTCCTTTTCACCTTTTTCTTTTTGGGTTCAGTTGAAGGAGCGTGAACAACTGTAGAGAGTTGCACAGGGGTTCGTTTGCGTTTGTAGGTGATCTTTATGGGGTGAGGAACAAAAGTGGAAGGTGTGGGTTCAACATCTGTGGGGTTAACAGAGCTGTCACCTTCAGGAGTATGTAACTCCATAGATGGAAGAAGAGGAGTGAGTTTCCCAGAGAACTGAGCACTCGTCTTCTTTAACTGCACAAAAACCTTGGAAGAAACCAAGGGCATTTTGTATGTATTCCCAGTTATAGAGAGAGAAGTTCCCAACTCCACATTAAAGATTTGTTGCAAAAACCTGGGATACATGCAAAACTTCTTTGGTGACGAGATATTGTCAACCAAATTATTGAAAATGAAAGCAGAAAAGTTAAACAGTTGATTGGAGACCAAACCATGAGTAGCCGAAGCTAAGTCAGATGGAATTTGGTCCCAACCACCAGATTTATTTGACAGACAATGTAAAACAAATGTATGAGGTACTTGTAATTATAGGACACTCTACCCTTCAAATAGGTTGTTGAAGGGAGAGGACCTTCGTACCCCATCGACCTGAAAGTCGATGCTACCTCATCCTTTGTGAATGAGACCTTTCCATCGGCATCATTTAGTTGGAGATGCCGACAGATGGTCTCCACAGTGATAGCAATAGGATGAGCATCAATGGTGGCATGAAGAGACCGACCATTGGAAGATGAAGAAACAGAACAAGATGCCCAAAACTGTTGGTGATGAGATTCATACACCAAGGGCTGAACTGTGAGAGCGAAAAAATACCTGCTCCTTTGAAGAAAGGAGACGATTGGAGCGAAGTCAGCATCATGCTCTGTTGATAGCTCCACAGGTACGTTGTGAGCAGGTTTGAATGCAAGAAGATCCATGGCAGTTTGTGATTTTTAGGTCACGATTTGAGAGAAAGAAGAAAGGAAAATTTTAAAGTGAAACGGTGAGAGAAAATGAATGAGCGGGAGATCTTTATATACCTTCGGATTTCAGCATTTAATATATAGACACATTAAATTTGAGATCCGGATGTCAGAGAAAGGTCTTCCGATTACAGCTGGTTTCACAATAAATGTATGAACTTTCTCTAAGTTCTGAATTGCTTCCGAAGATGTGGCTGTCGGAAGGAGTGAAGGAGACCAAAAGATTTCAGAAGGTATTTGCTTCCGAAGTATAAAGCTTATACTATCGGAAGCACTGCTTCTGAAGGATCAGAAGCAATGATTAAGAAGTATACAATTTATACATCGGAAGCAATGCTTCTGAAATGTTAGATAATTCATCAGACAAAATGTTCTTCGGAAGACACCTTCTTCTGAAGAGTACCTTGAGAAGCCTATGCTTCCGAAGTTAATGTATCGGAAGAGTATTACTTCAGAAGGTAATTTAGCTTCTGAAGTGTGAGACCTTCTGACTAAGGGAGAAATAATACTTCCGAAGGCTTAACTTATCTTCCGAAGACAAGTTAAATATATCTTCCGAAGTTTTATTCACCCCTTAGTCATTTATTCAAAGTTAATCATACCAATGGCTGTTATTAAATACTTGAATCTTCCTTCATCAAATGCCTTGGTAAAGAGATCAGCCAAGTTGTGTTCTGAATCAACTTTGACTAAATGAATCAGCTTCTTTTCTGCACAATCTCTGATGAAATGATATCTGATGTCAATGTGCTTGGTCTTGGAGTGCTTGACAGGATTATTGGTGATGGAGATGACACTGGAATTATCTATCTGAATAGGAGTATTGAACAGATCTACTCCATAATCCTTCATCTGATTTTGAATCCAGATAACTTGTGCACAACAGCTAGAAGCAGCTATGTATTCAGCTTCTGCAGTAGAGGTAGAAACACATGACTGTTTCTTGCATTGCCAAGACACAATTCTGGATCCAAGAAATTGACATCCTCCTGATGTGGATTTCTTGTTGATGTTGCAACCCCCATAATCACTGTCTGTATAAGCCATGAACTAGAAGTCTTCATTTCTAGGATACCATAATCCTAGACTTGGTGCTCCTTTGAGGTATCTAAAGATTCTTTTTACAGTCAGTATATGTGAGACTTTTGGATTAGCCTGAAATCTTGCACACACAAGTTGCAAACATGATATCTGGCATGCTTGCTGTGAGATACATCAAAGAGCCTATCATTGCTCTGTATTGGTGCTGATCAACATCCTCCCCCTCAAGATCAGGGCTAAGAGATGTTATCTTGGACATAGGAGTTCCCAGTGCTTTGCAATAAGAGAGCTTGAATCTTTCAAGAATGTCCTTGACATATTTTGATTGACTAATGAAAATACCTGTAGGAGTTTGTTTCACTTGTAATCCAAGAAAAAAGGTGAGTTCTCCTATTGAACTCATTTCAAATTTGGATTTCATCAGAGATTCAAAATCCTTGCAGAGAGATTCATTAGTAGAACCAAAGATAATGTCATCAACATAGATTTGAACTAGCATGATATGTTGATTAGACTTCTTGAAAAAGAGAGTTTTGTCAATTGTACCTCTCTTGAAGTTGTTAGCCAACAGAAAAGAAGATAAGGTCTCATACCATTTTCTGGGAGCTTGATGCAACCCATAGAGAGCCTTATCAAGCTTACAGACATGATCAGGAAACTTTGGATCTTCAAATCCTGGAGGTTGGCATACATAAACTTCTTCATCTATTTTTCCATATAGGAAGGCACTCTTAACATCCATCTGAAACACTTTGAAATCTTTTGCAGCTGCATATGCCAAAAAGATTCTGATAGCTTCAATTCTGGCAACAGGTGCAAAGACTTCATCATAGTCTATGCCTTCCTCTTGAGTATATCCTTGAACAACCAGTCTTGCTTTGTTCTTGATGACAACACCTTTGTCATCCTTCTTGTTTCTGAATACCCATTTGGTTCCAATTGCATACTTTCCCTTAGGCAAAGGGCAAGTCTTCCAAACTCCTTGTCTTTCAAATTGAAGAAGCATAGCTTCTACCCAACTGTTGTCTTTTAAAGCCTCAGCAACCTTCTTAGGTTCTACTTGGGATAGAAAGCATGAATACAAGCAGATGTTTGCTTCATGCATAGAGCTTCTTGTTCTTACACCTTCTTCAACATTGCCAATAATATTCTCAATTGGATGAGTGTTGTGAATTCGAGTTCTTGGAATCACATCCACCTGAGAGCCCATATTCAGATTGATTGACTCAAGATTAGGAAGTACTACCTCGAGCTGAATTTCTAGCAGATCTTTTGGATTCTGAATTTGGACTGTGGAGTGTTGGTTTTCTCTGAGAATGGTGGTCTCCTGAGGATTTGCCTCTGCTGAAGGACTTCCTACTTCTTCTTGATGTTGTAGCTCAGAAGTAGATTCAATTGACGGACCTGCCTGAGATGTGTTTATTGTCTCAGACTGTGACACACCATTATGTGCTGAAGTGGATTCTGCCAAGGTTTGTCTTGAAGCTATTGGCAGTTCAACACGAAAGTCTTCTTCTCTTATGCCTTTGGAGGTGTCTATGGTAGCTGACTGTGAAGCTGGAACATACTCTTTTACCAGATTAAATACAGATGTAAAGCTATCAAGATCAAATAGCCAATCAGGGCCTGTTCCAGGTTTATTAAGGGTATGCTCATTGAACTGAACATTTGCAGACTCTTCAATAATTCTGAAAGCTTTGATGTATACTCTATTAGCCTTAGCATTTGAAGAGTACCCAACAAAGTAGCCCTCTGTTGATTTCTCAGCAAACTTAGCTAAGTGGTCTTTAGTATTCAAGATGGTGCACTGACATCCAAATGGTTTGAGAAATCCAATGAATGGCTTTCTCTTATGCCAAATTTCATAAGGAGTCATACCATGTGTCTTAACTACCAATATTCTGTTTTGGACATAACAGGCAGTATTGACTGCTTCTGCCAAAAAAGTTATTGGGAGTTTGGCATCAGACAACATGGTCCTTGCAGCCTCAATTAGTGTTCTATTCCTTCTCTCAGCAACACCATTTTGTTGTGGAGTCCTAGGAGCACTAAATTGTCTTGTGATACCCTTAGATTCACAAAAAGAATTTAAAATTTGATTCTTAAACTCTGTTCCCTGATCTGACTTGATTATTTTTACATGATGATTACTTTCATTCTCCACCCTAAGTATAAATGACTTTAGGATCTCAGCAGTTTCATCCTTGGTATTCAAGAAAAATACCCAGGTATACCGAGAGAAATCATCAGTGATCACCAAGCAATATGACTTTCTACCAAGACTTTTAACATTTGTGGGACCAAACAAGTCCATATGCAGTAAATGCAGGACTGTTGTAATAGAATTTATCTCTTTGGCATGATGAGACGACTTGTGTTGCTTACCCTTTAAGCATGCAACACATTTATCAACACAAATGAATTCCTTTGTTGGTAAACCAGTTACTAAGTTATTTTTGACAAGTTTATTCATATTTTTGAGGTTTACATGACAAAGTCTTCTATGCCAAAGAGATGATTCATCATGTGAAGCTTTTGAGATAAAGCAACTTATATTACTAAGAGGTGCAGCTGTGCTCATGTCTAGCATATACATGTTGTTTCTTCTAGGAGCTCTGAGCAGAATTTGATCATTTGTTACCACAAATCCTGGTTTCAGAACAATGCATTCATGCTCAGTAAACAACATGTTGTGCTTTTGATCACACACCTGAGATACACTCAGTAAATTGTAATTAAGTTCCTTTACAAAATGCACATTCTCAAAACTTACCTTGCCATTAGTGATTGTGCCCTTACCTGTTATGTAGCCTCCTGCTGGATCACTTCCAAAAGCAACAGACCCTCCAAAAAATGGTTTATATGTGTGCAAATGAGTCTTATTGCCTGTCATGTGCCTGGAACAGCCACTGTCAACTATCCACAAGTTGCCGTTTGATTCCTGTTGTCCCTTGTTTGAAGAAGATGAGTCATTTGCCATCAAAGCACTGTTGGAAATGGAAGCATCCTCAGCTTGAAAGCTCCAATCTGCAAAGTCTTGCTCTGCAATGTTTGCATTGTTTGTTGAGCTTGATGGTCTTTGTTGTGATTGCCCAGAAGTTGTTGGCTGAGTTCCTGTGGACTTGCATTCTCTGGCAAAGTGGCCTAACTGTTGGCAATTAAAGCATTTAAGCTTGGACTTGTCTAGACCAAACTCAGTTTTCATATTGTGTTTTTTAAACTGCCTACCAGTTCTCTGATAGAACTTCTTTGCTCGATAGGAAATCATGGCCATCTGGTAATTTATGTCCATTTCCTCTAAATCATCTGCAGGAATACCATCTAAATCTTCCTGACACAATTGGAAGTAGTTTGTATCTTCAGCCATAAAAGCTCCTTGCCCAGATGTTGGTAGTGGGGTTGGGTTAGAGAGAAGATTTAGGTGTGAGTTTGATGGAGTTGAGGTTTCAGGAAAGGTGACATTGGGTATGGATGTAGGATGGTAGATGGGTTGGTAGCTTTGGTATGGAGGATTGTTGATGGGAGCATAAAGAGCTGCTGAACCAGATGGTGAATGGGAGACTTTGGATTCTTGGGCATCTAATTCCATTTGATAGGCACTGAGAATACCAAACAACTCTTCCAGAGTTAGAGTTTTCAGGTTTTCTGTTCTTCTGATTGTAACAGAATAAATGTTCCAAGCCTTGGAAGGGAACTCAGAAATTTTCTGAGCACATCTTGATTATCCAGAATTACACATGCAGTTGTCAATTCATCCACAAGTTGGACATACCTTAGGTACTGTGAAGACATATTTTCATTGTAGCATATCCTTCTTGTTTTCTTTGACATCATCTGAACCTTCATACATCTGCTTCAATGAGTTCCACAATTCTTGAGCAGACTTGCATTTCTTGAATGCATGTATAATAGAGTTCGGTATTGACATCTGAATAAGCCAGAGAGCTTTAGAGTCAACTTCCATCTTCTTTTAGTCTTCATCTGAGTACATAGATGGATCTTTTGGTACTGCAGCACCCCCGGCTCCAGCAGCAGCAACTGTAGGAATGTAAGGACCTTCAAGAACAAACTTCCAAAGTTTGAAGTCCAGGTTCCTGATGAATCCTTCCATTCTGACCTTCCAGGTGTCAAAGTCTTCAGGTGTGAACATTGGTGGCTTGTTGAGAGTGCCATTTTCTGTATCATGTTTGTTTAGAGCAGCCATCTTAGACAAACACAGAAAATATGAGTAATGAAACGATGAGATTTTTAGAAGAAATAGAACTAGTAACTTAAGGATGATTAGTCACTTAAGTTCAAGAGCCAAAGCTCTGATACCACTTGTTGGATCGGGTTGCTTAATCTAAACAACACTAATCAAGTATTTCTTACTTAATTCTAACAGATGCCATATGTTCTGCTAGAATAATCTCACAATCACACTCAAGATGACAAAGTAATAATCGTTGAACAATAATAAGAACACAAGAATAATTTCAAGCTCAAGAATATATTTCTCTCAAAGTAGAAGTGTACAAGCACACTTAGTAAACATACAATGGGAGGTTATATAGCCGAGGCTACAACCGTATACACTTAGGAATACAAGTTGGGTATACTAGACAAGTACATAAAGTAAAGCTTATTCTAGTATGTTGAGTGTCTTAACAGGCTAAGACACTCGGTTATCATCATTACATTAAAAGACATTGACTTTACAGAAGACTACTAAATACAAAAGACATTTAATGTTGTTGATCTTCAAGGCTTCAGATGATCTTTTGCATTTAACGCAGCATGGGAGAAGTGAGGCGCTTTATCTGACTCATAACATGTTGTCTTTGTCTTTCCTCAGACCAGCATGTCTTGTGTCAGTACCTTTTTGTACTTTGAAAGTACTCAGCTACAGTCTTTGATTAAGGAATCTTTTCGGAAGTCTTTGTCTTTCTTAGAAAGCTGCTGAGAAGAGTCTTCGGAAGCTTTAGATGATCGGAAGCTTTGAAGCTTTGAAATCTTCTAAGTGTTTGTCTTCCGAAGCCATTGTCTTGTACAACCTTAGGCAGGAGTAAGTTATCATTCGGAAGCAATGTTGCTTCCGAAGAGTGTTAGTCTTTGTAGCACTTATACTTAGACAAAATAAGAAGTTTGGTGAGCATCAACCTTTATTAGTCTTTACAGTTAGTGTCAATAATTAGACTCCTATGCGAGGCGTATAGACCTATACACGTCGTATAGGTCCCATACGCGGCTATATATGTGCCAAATTATTGGTTTCATTGCCAATGATTGAAATATTTTACAAGACGTATAGACGTATACATGGAGCTGTACGCCGCATATACACTTTTATGAAGCATATAAGATTGGTGTGGTTATTATATATATATATATATATATATATATATATATTAAAATACATTGAAAAGAAATAGTATAGTTTTAGGATTTAAAATTTGAACACAATAATTATATTAAAGTTTTGTTAGGTTTTGTTTTTTAGATTTTGACAACTAAAACTTTTATATAATATTAGTAATAAGTAAAGTTTTATTTTTTCGATTTTTGCCACTAAAACTTTTATATAATAGTATAGTTTTAAGATTTACAATTTAAACACAATAATTATATTAAAGTTTTGTTAACTTTTGTTTTTCTGATATTGGTCACTAAAACTTTTATATAATATTAGTAATAAGTAAAGTTTTGTTCTTTCGATTTTGGCTACTAAAACTTTTTAAAGTTTTGCTTTTTTTTTATTTTGGCCACTAAAACTTTTATATAATATAAAGTTTTGTTTTTTCGATTTTGTTTACTAAAACGTAATAGTAAATTTTTGTTTTTCCGATTTTGGTCAATAAAACTTTTATATAATATAAAGTTTTGTTTTTTTGATTTTGGCCACTAAAACTTTTAAAGCTTTGATTTTCAATTTTGGTCACTAAAACTTTTTATATTAGTACAGTTTTGTTTTTTCGATTTTAGTCATTAAACCTTTTATAAAATATAAATTTTGTTTTTTTTTTATTTTGGCCACTAAAACTTTTAAAGTTTTGTTTTTTCGATTTTTGCCACTAAAACTTTTATATAATATAAAGTTTTGTTTTTTTGGTTTTGGCCACTAAAACTTTTTAAAGCTTTGTTTTTTATATTTTGGCCACTAAAACTTTTATATAATATAAAGTTTTGTTTTTTCGATTTTGGCCACTAAAACTTAATAGTAAAGTTTTGTTTTTTCAATTTTGGTACTAAAACTTTTTAATAATATAGAGTTTTGTTTTTTTTTTTATTTTGGCCACTAAAATTTTTAAAGTTTTGTTTTTTCGATCTTGGCCACTAAATTTGAGAGATTTGTTTAAAAATTTGTGTTTATTTTTAATTCAAATAATTGGTTGTCGGTGAGAGATTTTGTAACTAATTTTGTCTAATATTTTTGTAACATATTTGTAAGGATTTTGTATAATTTTATTTTTTTATGAAAAATTGTATAATGTTTATGATGAGATATTTAATTTTGTTATGTAACTTATACTTTTGCAAATGATATATAACACCCGTTTTCGAGAGTGTACCGTGATAACCCGCCGCAATGTGCGGGTCGGATTAAACCTAGTTAAAATAAAAAAGTAAGATGTGTGAAAGTTGTACCTGCTGATAAAATGTGTCTCCGAAGTCTCTCCATCTCTCGAAAGACTTTGACCGATGACTCAGCCATCTAGCGTTACAGGTACGTGTGTGGCCATCAACTCTCGAAAGACTTTGACCAATGACTATAAGTTCAATCATAGTCTTGCTGACTAATCAGGTCTGCATATATTAATAAAAGATGTTAAAAAGAAATCAAATACTATTTAAACAGAAAATCGAGCCTTATCTGTAACCAAAAATGTCGAACATAATTTCTGAATTTGGTTTCAGTACGGTTGTTAACCGTATCTGAATTTTGTATTCGGTTTTCAATTCGGTTATCGGCTTCATTTTTTTTTAATTTGGTTTGTTCGTTTTATTCGGTTAACCGATTAAACCAATTTTAGATTTAAATTTATTATTTTTATTAATAAAATATAAGGTTGAATTCGGTTTATCCGGTTTTAACATGTTTATTTAGTTTTTAATCGCTTTATATTTAGTTGAATTCGGTTTGTACAAATTCATGTTTTAAATTTATTATTATTAATATTATTAATATATAAGTTTGAATTCGGTTTATCTGATTTATTTGATTTTTAATCGGTTTATTCGGTTCGGATAACCACTTCTTCAATTTGGTTCAGTTCAGTTTTCGGCAATGTTCTCAGAACCGGACCGGACGTTGAACCGGACGTCTTACTGGTTACTGGTCAGGAATCGGGCGACGTAATAAATATATAAAAAAATTTTAAAAAAATTATATAATTATAATCACATTTAAACAAACATAATTACTATTCACACAAACATAATCATTTTTAAAAAAAATACAAGATTAATTGTAATGTTATATTTTTTGGATTTTGGTTTAAAAAAAAAGAAAAAAAATTGTTTCTCATCCCACATAGGTTCACATATTTCCCTTCCTTAACTTTTCATCCCACATTGATGAGAGTACAAGAAAAACCTTCATCTCCTCCCTATAAAAAGAAGAGAGGAAGGCACCATTTGTATGAAAAAGCTACCATTTCAACCCCTTGTTTGGTTTTAATGGTTTACTTTTTAGATTTTAGTTTTTTTTTAAAAAAAACTAAAACCGGTCCGACCAGTGGTCCGGTTCCCGGTCCGACCGGTCACCCAGATGGGCCGGCCGATTCTCTTCCGAGCGATTCGTATGCTTTTTTTGGACCGGTTTAGTGGCCGGTTCCCGGTCAGACCGGTCCGGCCGGTCCGGTCCGGTCCGGTCCGGTCCTGAAAACACTGGTTTTCGGATTGGGAAAAAATTTTGAAAGTTGATTAAACCAAACCGAATAAATAATTAAAAGAAACAATGAACACCCATAACATAAATTTATACGATATTATAAAATAGAAAAAAGTAAAAGTTATAGAAAAAATAGGTTACTAAAATAGAGAATAATTAAAAACCACAGGGAACAAAATCGGAAAATATCTAAATTTTGGTACTAAAATAGAGAATAATTAAAACCACAGGGACTAAAATATGAATTATATAAATGTTAGTACTAAAATAGAGAATAATTAAAAATCACAGGGACCAAAATAGAAATTAACTCTATTAATTAGTGTCGTTATATGGTTGCGCTGTATAAAAAACACGTTTTTATTTTGTTTTTTTTCCTGTAATCTTTATTTTTGCCTTACTAAAATGCTTTTATGCTATGCTATACATCATCCCCTTCTTGTGAGACCAAACGTTTTCTACTCAAATATGAAAACTAGTTTTCTTTTCATATTTACATTCCTATTGGTGCAAAGATTTGGGTCAAGCATAACTGCCACTTCTTCAAATGTCACGTGTATTGAAGGAGAGAGACGATCCCTTCTTGCAATCAAGCATAAGATCACAGACTGGCATAATCTTTTGTCAACATGGAGCGGAAACGAATGCTGTGAATGGCATGGAGTTGGGTGTGACAGTCAAAAGGGACACGTTGTCAAACTTGATCTTCGAAATCCAATGTCTTTGGAAGATATCGGTGAAAAATGGCTGGAAGGTGAGTTGAGTCCTTCGTTAAAGAATTTGAAGCATTTGCGTTACTTGGACTTGAGCATGAACGATTTCTCTGGTAAAATTCCTGAATTTTTAGGTTCGTTCGAACGTTTAGAATACCTTAATTTGTCAGGCTCAGGTTTTAGCGAGGGAGTAGTTCCTCATCATCTTGGAAATCTCTCAAGGTTACAAGTTCTTGATCTTAGGAGTATTTTTATTATGAGTGACCTTACTGATTTGAGATGGGTGTCGTCGCTATCATCATTAAGGTACTTAGATTTATCAGGGATAGATATTAGTGACCATACTGATTGGTTCCATCAGCTTAACATGCTCCCTTCTTTGCTTACATTGAACCTAGCAGACACTCGTATCACCAATATCCCTTCCACTCAATTCGTCAATTTCACGTCTCTTAATTCACTCGACATCTCTGATAATGGCATCAATTCCACCATTCCTCTCTGGTTATCAAACCTTACTGGCCTCATGCATCTAAACCTTAAAGAAAATAGTTTCCATGGTAAAATTCCTGATTTTATTGGGACATTCAACGCTCTTGCTTCCATCGACCTCTCGTACAATTCTTTTAAAACATTGTTCCCAAATCTGCTATGTAATTTGAGCAGCCTCGTTCGTCTCGACATTTCAAATAACATGTTTTCTGGTCCTGTTCCTTCAAATCTTGGACTACTCTTGAGGATAGAATACCTAACTCTTGGTGATAATCATCTGAGTGGAAACATTCCCATGATCAGCAACCTCGTTTCTCTGGACATTTCAAGAAACATGTTTTCTGGTCCTATTCCAGCAAGCCTTGGACTATTCTCAAAGCTCAAGAAACTAGATGTCTCTGGTAATTCGTTGGTAGGAGTTCTTTCTGAAACACACTTCACAAACCTAATGAATCTAATCCATTTGGACTTGTCTTTTAGTGGGTTAGCTTTGAATTTCAGCTCTCGATGGATACCTCCCTTCCAACTGCAAGTATTTAGTGCAAGTTCCTGCAGCAACATCGGACCCTACTTCCCGAATTGGCTTCATACACAGACACATCTTCAGAGGTTAGATCTTTCTAACACAAGTATTAGAGGTACATTGCCAGAGTGGTTCGAGAGCATCTTGTCTCATATTCTTTACCTGGATTTGTCCAATAACCAGATCGGTGGCAAAATGCCGCAATTTCATTTCGATACTTTTGACCCAATACTTTACGAGACCACCTTGAAAATGAACTCGAACAAATTTGAGGGGACACTAGCTGCATTTCCATCAAATGTGAACATTTTGGATCTCTCAGATAACTTACTGTCGGGAGAACTCCCTCAAACTCATGGAACAATGAACTTAGCTTTGGAAGTTGTTAATCTCTCAAAAAACCGCTTCACTGGAAACATTCCAGTAGACTTATGCAAGGCTCGTAGCATCATAGTTTTGGATTTATCACAAAATAAACTTTCTGGAAGGCTTCCTGAGTGCTTAGGGAATTTGAGTGATTTGATAGCAATGGATCTTTCAAATAACACTATGACGGGGCTTGTTCCAAGTTCATTGGGTTCTCTTACACAACTCACGACATTTCACTTGCATAACAATAGACTTGAGGGGAATCTTCCGTTCTCTTTACAAAATTTGATGAGCCTGGTCACAATGGATATGGGGTACAATTTTCTAGTGGGTGATATACCTTTCTGGATTGGAGAAAACTTATTAAACCTTAGAATCTTGAACCTCCAATCAAATAAGTTTACGGGTAAGATACCAGTACAGTTTTGTCTACTAAATGCTCTTAATCATTTAAACTTGGCGCAGAACAATATAATTGGGACGATCCCTCCTTGCTTCGCTAATTTAAGTGGTATGATCACCGATCATAGTAGCATGGATGGCAATAAATCTTACTATGAAGAAAATATTCGGGCTTCCATTAAGGGAATTCAGTTGGTGTACACCAAGACAATGAAATTTCTCATATCCTTAGACCTTTCAAGCAACAATATTACAGGAGAAATTCCAGATGCTTTGATGAACCTTGTAGGTTTGAAGAACTTGAATCTTTCAAGAAACCAACTTAAAGGACGAGTTCCAATGAGGATTGGAAATCTAAATCAAATGGAATCTTTGGATTTGTCCATGAACATGTTGTCTGGTCAGATACCTCAAAGTTTGACTACCTTGAACTTTCTAGGCTACTTAAACCTGTCATTCAACAACTTATCCGGTCCAATTCCTATTGGAAATCAGCTCCAGACTCTAGTGGATCCCTCTGTTTTTCAGGGGAACGATGAACTGTGCGGGCCACCACTATTAAGAAGTTGTAAAGAAGACAATTCATCATATAATCATGTTGGTAAAGTTGAAGCTCAAGATGAAGACGAAGACTTTTGGCTTTATATTGGCATGGGCGCAGGTTTCGTTTTTGGATTCATAGGATTACTAGGGAGTTTGCACTTTAATAGGAGCTGGAGGGTGGCTTACTTTGAGATGCTTGAAAACTTTTACACATCAATCCTGGTGAATCTTGCTTGCCTAAGGAGAACTTGTGTTTCATAGCAAAATATTTGTTATATTGTTATTTAATGTGTACTGTATGTGGCTACCAACTATAGGTTATCATTTTTAAACATTAAGTATTGATATTATATATATATGTATATGTATACGTACTAGTGCAGCGGTAGCGACCAATTTCCAAATCGTTAACTATAACAACCTAATTTTGAGTAATTATTTTAAAACATTAATTATTGACATGTTAATCTATATTGATAGATCTACGTTAAGTGTACACTTACGATAAAAACATAAGCATACCTTTATATCAAATGCGGCAAATGTTCTTCGCTTCGATCATTTCCTTGGATACAAAGCCAAAACACTACCTTTCCATCCCTGATCCCTCATGTGGTTTCAAAAGTAAAAACAAACAAATACATGTAAACACCCACATCTCTACTTAAAATTCTCTCGATAAATGTTCACATGCCAAATTGGATAATTATAATTTACTAATTTTCCCATTTTACTGTTAGTATCATTACGTGTAGCTAGTTTTTCAAGTTGACTGTTATCTTAAAGGCATTAAGGTTAAAACTGACATTCAACTTACCAAAATCTGCATCAAGTGTGCATGTGTAACACCCCGACGCACGAAGTGTAGATTGTTCATAGCTTAGGGTATAAAGATGTAAATAATAATAACTAATCATTCAACAAAATTAAATCCATCATTCATTACAAAGTCAAATAAATAAATTCAACCCTAGCTATTACAACGTTTCAAATTCAAATTCATAATTCAAAGACATAAAATAAATAATTAAAGCTAAATCCAAGCTCAATAATGCTAGTTTCCATTTCCACCTGAAACATGTTAAAATCAAGTGTCAACTCAAAGAGTTGGTGAGTTTCATAGGTTTTGACACTCAAACCAAAAGGTTTAATAAAAATGATATAGATAATGATATATGTGAACTCTAAGCATAATGAACATAGTCAAAATGAACTAGCAAGTAAAGCAGATCAACAAATGATAACAAATGATGATTGACCTATGATTAGCATTACAAAAATGCTCAAGTAGTAAACTATCACCGCGGGCCTCCCCCGAAGGGTAAATCAAACATCGGTGGGATGGTCAGTCCAATAGATCTATCATAGTCACTAAAATGAATGTGATCAATGCCTATGCTTAGCTAAAGTTCACTAACTATAAGGCCATTAGCTAAGTTCACAAATAAATGAAATAAATAAGTTACATGTTTCACCCCTAAAATAAAAATAGTAAAAGAGGGGCTATGAAGACTCACCTTAGTGATCTTGATAGTCTTGATAAGTGTCAAAGTATGGTCCAAATAATATCCAACACAATTTCAATGTTCACCTAAATAGTTCAATAGGCATATGTTTAACAAAACTATGTCGTTCTATGGATCTAACTAAGTTTTGTAATGGGTCAACGGATTCGATTTGTTTTGGAACAAACACAATTAGATTTGTTATGATTGAAATGATAATAATAAAATACCTAAAGTACAAATGTTGTCCTTAAAGTATTTATTTAAAAATTTAAATATTGATTTAAAACAATTGATTTTTCATAATTTTTGTATAAACATATTTAAATATTATGTTTATAACATTTATTGTAAATAAATAAGTATAGGTTTATAAGTAGAAATAAATAAATAATTAAATAAATAAAAAAATTAAATAAATAAATAAATAAATAAGATAAAGAATTGTCAATAAATAAATAATTAGTGAATAACTAAATGTATATGATAAAGAGTTGTAAATAAATAAATAAATAAATGATGAAATAAATGAGATAAATATTTGTAGATAAATAATTAAATAAATGAGATAAATAGTTTTAGGTAAATAAATAAGTAAATAAATAATTAACTAAATAAATGAGACAACAAGTTATAATTAAATAAATAAATAAATAACTAAATAAATGAGTTAAATAGTTTTAGATAAATAAATAAATAATTAAATAAATAAATGAGATAACAAGTTGTAATTAAATAAATAAATAAATGACTAAATAATTCAATAACTAAATATATAAATGAATAAATAAATTAATAGATACATGATCTAAGAAATTATAAGTTTATAAAATTGTTTATTTATAAAAATAAGTAATTACATATTAATTTATTTTAAATGAGTAAAATAAATAACTAAGTAAATAAATAATTGATAATAAAAGTTATAATTAAAATCCTAAGTATATAACATTTTATTATTTTTTTCAGATTAATATTTTATTTATAAAAATATTTTCTGAATAATTAAAATATTTAAAAATGAGTTTAATATTAGAAAAAAATGGCAAAAACCGGTTTGAAATCCGGTTGAAGGGATTCGAACCCGCGACGCATCACACACACACAATATGTATTAACCGGTTGAACTAGGCTCTAAGCCGCGATTATTTCGGTTCTGAAATAGTTTTAACATGGCCCGGCTTTGGAATCCCCCAAATCAGACCCTTAATCATTCGAGCCCTAAATCCTTTTTCTTCGAATTCGTTCTGTTATGGCTCCCGATTGTTAACCCAACTATGGGGCTATTGTTGGTATGTAAAAACCGAGTCTAATGGTGTGTAAAACACTAACCTTTATATAGGATTTGATAGGTTTTGATCGGTGAACAGGAAGTGCACGAACCGAGAGCTTGTAGGTCTTGAATTCGCGATTTAACTGCTTGTGAGAGTGTTTTGTGTGCCCAGAAAGTTTCGAGATGATGAAAGGGTTATTTAGGTCGAGTTAATTTGGATTTTATACACGTTTATGCACGATTTGAATTTCGGTCGTGGTTCTATGTTTGGAAACGATTTTTGTAGTTAATAGGCCGTTTAATCGATCATAATGGTGATTGGAAACAGTTCACGCGTTCGTATACATTCCTAATATACCTTTGATTAGCTGTAATAGGTTGTAATCTCGTGGATTTGTTAATTGGGTCGAACGATGGGTTGTGGGTCGGATAAGGGTGGTAACCGGGTAGGGAAGGGGGAAAACTATGGGTTATTGGCAGGTTTGGCCCTTCCCCTGTTTACTTTAAATACAACTTTCAGAATTTGACACTTTTAACCCTAAACCTTTAAAAATCATTGTTTTAAATTGTTATAAATTATTTAAAATTTTCACACTTATAAATTTATTATATTTCTATAAAAACATTATTTTTGTGGTATACTATAAAATTTTTAAAACATGATAATTGTTATTATTTATTTAATTATGAAATAAAGTTTATAAAAATTTATAAGTAAAAATTTATTTGTTTATTTTATAAAATTGTAAATAATTTCTAAACTTTATAATAAATACAATTAATAAAAATAATAAAATTCCCATTGACGTCATAATCGCTTTATTACATTTAAATGATTATTACAAAATTCGTAAACGTTACAGTATCCCCTACTTTTAGGAATTTCGTCCCGAAATTAAGAAGAATCTGTAGAAAACAAATGCGGGTACTTGGCTTTCATTTGGTCTTCACGTTCCCAAGTGAACTCGCGACCATGCTTTGACTCCCAACGGACATGAACGATAGGAATTCTGCTTCGTCTGAATTGCTTGACGTGTCGGTCTATGATCTCTACCGGCTTCTCAATAATACGCATCGAAGCATCAATGTGAATATCATCAAGAGGCACTTGTAAATTCTCATCGGACAAACACTTCTTCAGGTTCGACACGTGAAAGGTCGGATGGATGTTGCTAAGTTCCGAAGGTAGATCAAGTTTGTAAGCCACTTTCCCAATTCTTTCAAGAACTTTAAAAGGACCAACGTAGCGAGGTGCAAGTTTACCTTTCTTTCCAAATCGAATTACTCCTTTCCAAGGTGAAACTTTCAAAAGTACCATGTCACCAACTTGAAATTCCAAAGGCTTACGACGTTTATCAGCATAGCTCTTTTGTCGGCTTCGAGCAGCTAATAAGTTGTCGCGAATCTGATGAATCTTGTCGGTCGTTTCTTGAACCAGTTCAGGACCGGTGATTTGAACTTCTCCAATCTCAGTCCAAGAAATAGGCGATCGACACTTACGACCGTATAGAGCTTCGAAAGGCGCCATGCCGACACTCGCGTGATAACTATTGTTACACGAGAACTCGACTAGCGGTAGATGATTATCCCAATTGCCACCAAAATCAATGACACATGCTCTAAGCATGTCTTCAAGAGTTTGAATCGTGCGCTCGGTTTGACCATCCGTTTGAGGATGATAAGCCGTGCTAAGGTCCAAACGAGTACCGAATGATTCTTGAAGTGATTCCCAAAACCGAGCCGTGAAACGAGCATCACGATCAGAGATGATGCTAAGAGGTATGCCATGTCGACTTACTATTTCATTGACGTAGATGCGAGCTAACTTTCGCACGGGATAGTTCTCGCGAATCGGCAAGAAATGAGCTGATTTTGTTAAACGGTCAACGATTACCCATATACTATCATGACCATTAAGTGTTCTCGGAAGTTTAGTGATGAAGTCCATAGAAATGTTTTCCCACTTCCACATAGGAATTTCGGGTTGAACAAGCAAACCCGAAGGTCGTTGGTGCTCAGCCTTGACCTTAGAACAGGTCAAACACTTTGCTACATACTCGGCAATGTCTTTCTTCATGCCGGGCCACCAATAATGGATTCGAATATCATGATACATTTTATCCGCACCAGGATGAATGGAATAACGAGTCTTGTGTGACTCATTCATAATAGTGAGTCGAAGATCGTTGCGGTTTGGAATCCAAATACGGTTCAAGAAATAAAGCAAACCATCAGACTTGGTTTCTAATTTAAATTCAGCACCACATGACATTTCATCATACAAATTGCCTAGGTTCAAAGATGTTTGTTGAGCTACAAAGATGTCGTTGTGAAGATTGGTTTGGATTCGAATGCTATGAAGTTTTGACTTTTACGACTGAGTGCATCGGCTACAACATTTGCTTTGCCGGGATGATAACGAATCTCACAATCGTAATCGTTTAGGAGTTCAACCCAACGTCGTTGCCTCATGTTGAGTTCTTTTTGGTTTAGAATGTGTTGAAGGCTTTTATGATCAGTGAAGACCACACATTTGGTGCCATAGAGATAATGCCTCCAAATCTTTAAGGCAAAAACGACCGCACCAAGTTCAAGGTCATGAGTGGTATAATTCTTTTCGTGAACCTTCAATTGTCTTGATGCGTAGGCAATGACTTTACCACGTTGCATTAAAACACAACCAAGTCCTTGATTTGAAGCGTCACAATAGACCACAAAATCATCATTACCATCTGGAAGAGTCAAGATAGGTGCATCACAAAGCTTTTGCTTTAGCAATTGAAAAGCTTCATCTTGCCTTGGCCCCCATTCATAAGGTTTATCCTTATGAGTCAAAGCAGTGAGTGGAACGGCGATCTTAGAGAAATTTGAAATGAACCGTCGATAGTTACCGGCAAGTCCAAGAAATGAACGGATTTCAGTTGGAGTATTTGGTGTACTCCAATTTTTAACAGCTTCAATCTTCGCGGGGTCCACGTGAACACCTTTTTCATTGACAATGTGTCCTAAGAATTGAACTTCCTTAAGCCAAAATTCACATTTAGAGAATTTGGCATACAGTTGTTCTTTTCTTAAAAGCTCCAAAACCAACTTAAGGTGTTTTTCATGATCCGCTTTGCTCTTGGAATAGATCAAAATATCATCTATGAATACGATCACGAACTTATCCAAGTATGGTTTACACACTCGGTTCATAAGATCCATGAAGACCGCAGGTGCATTGGTTAGTCCAAATGGCATAACCAAAAATTCATAGTGACCATAACGAGTTCGAAAGGCGGTTTTAGGAATGTCATCCTCATGTATACGTAACTGATGATAACCTGAACGAAGGTCGATCTTAGAAAACCAAACCGAACCTTGAAGTTGATCAAAAAGGTCATCGATACGAGGCAAAGGGTATCGATTCTTGATGGTGAGTTTATTGAGTTCGCGATAATCAATGCACATACGAAATGAACTGTCCTTCTTTTTGACAAAAAGCACCGGTGCACCCCAAGGTGAATGACTTGGACGAATGAAACCCTTATCAGATAATTCTTGAAGTTGGCTTGCTAGTTCTTGCATTTCAAAAGGTGCAAGACGATAAGGAGATTTTGCAATTGGATTTGCACCGGGCATAAGATCAATACGAAACTCGACTTGTCGAACCGGTGGAACTCCCGGCAGGTCATCGGGAAAAACTTCAGGATAATCGCGAATGATTGGAATATCTCCAACACTTTTGCCCTTTTCTTTCTTTTCCACAATATGGGCCAGAAAGGCTACGTATTCCTTACGTAAGTATTTTTGGGCTTTTGTGCAAGACATAAGTTTAAGTCCACTACTAGGTGTCTCTCCAAAGATTCTTAGAGTTTCACCCGATAATAGTGGAATACGAATGTACTTTTCAAAACAAACGATCTCGGCTCGATGAGTGGCTAACCAGTCCATGCCTATAATAACATCAAAACTTCCAAGGTGCATGGGAATAAGATCAATTGGGAAAACGTGATCCATAAGGTTCACAGTACATCCAATAATGATAGAGTTAATATCTATTGAGTTGCCGTCAGCCACTTCCACGTTAAATGGTCTATCTAATTTAGTTCTTAGTCTACCAAGTAATGGTTCAAATTCATATGACACAAAGCTCCTATCAGCACCAGAATCAAATAACACAGAAGCATAACAATTATTGACCAGAAACGTACCATTCACAACGTCTTGATTAGCTTGAGCTGCTTGAGCATTTAGTTGAAAGGTCCTAGCTCGTGCAACCCTTTGATTATTGCCCGCAAGCCTTGGGCATTGGTTTCTAAGATGATTAGGGTTGCCACATTCATAGCAAACCCTTCCATTAGCTTGTGCAGGATTAGCGGGTGCAAGTTGTTGTTGGTTCAATGGTTGAACCTGTTGCCCTTGCTGGCCAAGTGGCCCATGTCGACAATAGTTTGCAAGGTGACCATACATCCCGCAGTTCGTGCAAATTCTACAAGGTTGAGTAGTGGGGTGATGATATCTGCAAGTGTTGCAGAGTGGATTTGGCCCCACATACTGTTTTGTATTTGGCTTTGGGGCTTGTTGGTTTAATGGTGCAGCAGGGGTCACTACCGCAAAGTTCTTGGCCTTTCGCTTTCGATGGTTGAACTTTGAAGGGTTTGAGGTTTCAGCTTTGACCTCCTTTGAGAGTTCATTAGTGGTTGACTTGAATTCAACCTTCTTGGCACCCTTCCTTGTCAAAGTACCATCCTTAACATGATTATCAGTTAAGGTTGCAGAAAGTCTGATTGCCTCTTCAAGAGTGTTAGGATTGCTACCATAGACAGTATCTTGAATTTGCATAGGAAGGCCACCAATGTACTTTTCAATGGCCCGAGATAAAGGAGTGACCAAGTGTGGCACTAATAGACTAAGTTCATGATAGCGGGTCGTATAAGCAAGGTTCTCCCCACTGTCTTGCTTGAGATCCCAAAACTCAGCTTCAAGCTTCCTCATTTCGTTGCGAGGACATAATTCATTAGTCATAAGTTGCTTGACCTCGGTCCAAGTCAAAGCAAGTGCAGCATCCGAACCCCTAGTTCGTTTCTCACCATTCCACCAAGTCAGTGCCCTTTTTTGAAAGACACTAGTGGCATATCGAACCTTAAGGTTCTCAGGACAGTCCGAATGGATAAAGGTGCTCTCTATACTTTCGAACCATTGAAGGAGTCCAGTTGCTCCTTCAGTGCCAACAAACTTAGTGGGGTTACATGAATTGAAATGCTTGAAAGTGCAAGTTGGATTTGCACCCCCACCATTACCATTGTTTTGGACTGGGTTCACATTAGCTGCTTGATTGAGTTGGGTCACCAAAGGGGGTAACACAACAGCCACTTGTTGCGAAATGATCTGGGCCAACTCTTGGATAGTTGGGTTCGGATTGTTGGTGTTATTTGTGTTGGTGTTGGCGTCATTGATGTTGTTGGTGTTTCTGCGAGTACGACGAATAGGCATGATTCTACAAGAGTTCAATTGAAAAGAGTTAGGATTTATATAACTCAAAGAGTTCAAATAAGAAATAGATAGTTCAAATGAAAGTTCAATCACAAAGCAATATTTGGATTGTATTCCTAAAGGAATACTTTTGACAGATCAAAGTGTTTAAGTTCATCTTAACTTTCAGAAAGACATACTTTAGCCTATAGGTTCATACTCACTCCAAGGGTTCCCAGGAAAGCATAACAGGTCCATCGGTTGATTTGGATTTATACGAAATGCTTTCCTAGACAGAACTCCCCAAAGTACAGGTATTCCCCCTTCCAGATTGTATGTGTTTCCTAATCATTACAATGAACCTAAAGACTATTGACGGGATTCAAGATTAGACTTAGAAGTCTAAGATCATTCCTCGTAATGACGATCCTCGTTCAAGTCGTAAGAAAGGGGTCAAGAAGTTTTGAACCTTAAAGTCTAGTGTGTGCATACTAAGGTATCCTTAACTAGGTTCAATTATTTGACCTATCAAACAAATAGTCACATAAGCAAGTATGACCTATCATGGCATCTAAGGGTTCAAATAACAGTTCATGGCCTAGTATGGCAACTAGAGAGTCCAAATAACAGTTCATGACCTATGAGTTCAAACTAAGGCATCCTATGGTTATAGTCTAGGTCATCTAGTTCAAATAACCTAATTCTCTATAACCCAGGCTCTGATACCAATCTGTAACACCCCGACCGATGGCGGAAACATCGGGGCGGCACGAAGTGTAGATTGTTCATAGCTTAGGGTATAAAGATGTAAATAATAATAACTAATCATTCAACAAAATTAAATCCATCATTCATTACAAAGTCAAATAAATAAATTCAACCCTAGCTATTACAACGTTTCAAATTCAAATTCATAATTCAAAGACATAAAATAAATAATTAAAGCTAAATCCAAGCTCAATAATGCTAGTTTCCATTTCCACCTGAAACATGTTAAAATCAAGTGTCAACTCAAAGAGTTGGTGAGTTTCATAGGTTTTGACACTCAAACCAAAAGGTTTAATAAAAATGATATAGATAATGATATATGTGAACTCTAAGCATAATGAACATAGTCAAAATGAACTAGCAAGTAAAGCAGATCAACAAATGATAACAAATGATGATTGACCTATGATTAGCATTACAAAAATGCTCAAGTAGTAAACTATCACCGCGGGCCTCCCCCGAAGGGTAAATCAAACATCGGTGGGATGGTCAGTCCAATAGATCTATCATAGTCACTAAAATGAATGTGATCAATGCCTATGCTTAGCTAAAGTTCACTAACTATAAGGCCATTAGCTAAGTTCACAAATAAATGAAATAAATAAGTTACATGTTTCACCCCTAAAATAAAAATAGTAAAAGAGGGGCTATGAAGACTCACCTTAGTGATCTTGATAGTCTTGATAAGTGTCAAAGTATGGTCCAAATAATATCCAACACAATTTCAATGTTCACCTAAATAGTTCAATAGGCATATGTTTAACAAAACTATGTCGTTCTATGGATCTAACTAAGTTTTGTAATGGGTCAACGGATTCGATTTGTTTTGGAACAAACACAATTAGATTTGTTATGATTGAAATGATAATAATAAAATACCTAAAGTACAAATGTTGTCCTTAAAGTATTTATTTAAAAATTTAAATATTGATTTAAAACAATTGATTTTTCATAATTTTTGTATAAACATATTTAAATATTATGTTTATAACATTTATTGTAAATAAATAAGTATAGGTTTATAAGTAGAAATAAATAAATAATTAAATAAATAAAAAAATTAAATAAATAAATAAATAAGATAAAGAATTGTCAATAAATAAATAATTAGTGAATAACTAAATGTATATGATAAAGAGTTGTAAATAAATAAATAAATAAATGATGAAATAAATGAGATAAATATTTGTAGATAAATAATTAAATAAATGAGATAAATAGTTTTAGGTAAATAAATAAGTAAATAAATAATTAACTAAATAAATGAGACAACAAGTTATAATTAAATAAATAAATAAATAACTAAATAAATGAGTTAAATAGTTTTAGATAAATAAATAAATAATTAAATAAATAAATGAGATAACAAGTTGTAATTAAATAAATAAATAAATGACTAAATAATTCAATAACTAAATATATAAATGAATAAATAAATTAATAGATACATGATCTAAGAAATTATAAGTTTATAAAATTGTTTATTTATAAAAATAAGTAATTACATATTAATTTATTTTAAATGAGTAAAATAAATAACTAAGTAAATAAATAATTGATAATAAAAGTTATAATTAAAATCCTAAGTATATAACATTTTATTATTTTTTTCAGATTAATATTTTATTTATAAAAATATTTTCTGAATAATTAAAATATTTAAAAATGAGTTTAATATTAGAAAAAAATGGCAAAAACCGGTTTGAAATCCGGTTGAAGGGATTCGAACCCGCGACGCATCACACACACACAATATGTATTAACCGGTTGAACTAGGCTCTAAGCCGCGATTATTTCGGTTCTGAAATAGTTTTAACATGGCCCGGCTTTGGAATCCCCCAAATCAGACCCTTAATCATTCGAGCCCTAAATCCTTTTTCTTCGAATTCGTTCTGTTATGGCTCCCGATTGTTAACCCAACTATGGGGCTATTGTTGGTATGTAAAAACCGAGTCTAATGGTGTGTAAAACACTAACCTTTATATAGGATTTGATAGGTTTTGATCGGTGAACAGGAAGTGCACGAACCGAGAGCTTGTAGGTCTTGAATTCGCGATTTAACTGCTTGTGAGAGTGTTTTGTGTGCCCAGAAAGTTTCGAGATGATGAAAGGGTTATTTAGGTCGAGTTAATTTGGATTTTATACACGTTTATGCACGATTTGAATTTCGGTCGTGGTTCTATGTTTGGAAACGATTTTTGTAGTTAATAGGCCGTTTAATCGATCATAATGGTGATTGGAAACAGTTCACGCGTTCGTATACATTCCTAATATACCTTTGATTAGCTGTAATAGGTTGTAATCTCGTGGATTTGTTAATTGGGTCGAACGATGGGTTGTGGGTCGGATAAGGGTGGTAACCGGGTAGGGAAGGGGGAAAACTATGGGTTATTGGCAGGTTTGGCCCTTCCCCTGTTTACTTTAAATACAACTTTCAGAATTTGACACTTTTAACCCTAAACCTTTAAAAATCATTGTTTTAAATTGTTATAAATTATTTAAAATTTTCACACTTATAAATTTATTATATTTCTATAAAAACATTATTTTTGTGGTATACTATAAAATTTTTAAAACATGATAATTGTTATTATTTATTTAATTATGAAATAAAGTTTATAAAAATTTATAAGTAAAAATTTATTTGTTTATTTTATAAAATTGTAAATAATTTCTAAACTTTATAATAAATACAATTAATAAAAATAATAAAATTCCCATTGACGTCATAATCGCTTTATTACATTTAAATGATTATTACAAAATTCGTAAACGTTACAGCATGTCTATTTTTTTTTTCTTTTGGTTCGCGAACAATAAGTTTGGGATGAATTGGAGTACATCCCAAATCCTGAAATCTGAAACTACATAGACTTATGAGTGAACAAGTTATTTTTCTAGTAAATGTGTTTTCATACAACACTCACCCTATGTCATAGTCTTGCTCCATTTGATTATGAAGTTCTTCAGCCTGCCAAATTTAGACGTATTTTTGACCCAAATTAGTTGTGTCAGATTCACAACAATCAATTTTAGTGTCAACTTGACAGTCAAAAAATTGTTAATTTGCCATCTTAGACT
The DNA here is from genome assembly GCA_009363875.1 of Mikania micrantha. Lineage (NCBI taxonomy): Eukaryota > Viridiplantae > Streptophyta > Magnoliopsida > Asterales > Asteraceae > Mikania > Mikania micrantha. Next base: position 9,773,225 of record CM018697.1, on the reverse strand, counting down.
AACAAAATAAAATTACACCAAAAATTTCATCATACATCCATGTAAATTATGACCTACGCCTATGCAAAAAATTAGTTATGCATGTAAATAGTGAAGATGAAGGGTGTAAAACACAACTGCAGCTTGTAGCACTGCTCACAAAAAATCCACTTAAATAAAGTCATAAACTCACTAACCAAGTAAACCATGAAGCTAACCTAAATATTTTGTCTATTAAATATAATAAAGTACCAGATCCTGTCCCTGGTTCCAAACAAAGTGAAGTACTCCGAGATGTTTACTTCTAAAAGCCAAGGCGTAAGGTAAGATCTTCACATACACGCAACCTTGTTGTACTAACAGCCAATTAAGCTTGGGGTATAACCAAAAGTTGTATATCTCTCATCTATTCTACATATACATGATTTTATCAACTAAACCATTCATAACCTCTTCATCCTTTTGGTTGTTTGTACATAAATATTATTAAAAAAACCCTAATACGATAAATATTTTTATAATATATATATATATAACAAAAAAAAAATACTAAACTCAATAGTGGAGTTATCATTTTGCAATGTTTTTTTTACAATCATAAATAACAAGTTAACATCAAAATAGAGTGTTTATGGGTCATCTTGGACCCACCAAGTTCGTAAACCACCTTTGGTCTTGGTGAGGTCGACTTTTCCGGATACCCCAACTGATTCAACAACCTTTATGCTTTTCTCTTGTGACTTTATTCGGCTTGTTGCACCCTTATAACACAATAAAACAATTAGAAAAAAAATTAAAAGTGATTCTTTTATTTAATAAAAAAACTTCAATATGAACAATTTACCGCTGCAGATGCATCTCGACCTAGTTGTGCAAGTTGCAACCCATGCTTAGCTGATTGGCCATAAAACGGGTTGATGAAGTTTTCTTTTTGGCTGCAATTCCAACCTAATGCCAGTAACTAAATCTTCATTATGGGCACAATTGACTCTTGAAGGTCAATCAAACTGTTTTTTAAATTCATCTAAAATTCCCATGATAAATTTGAACTTTAAAAAAAGTAACTTAGAAATAACAATTGATGTAGCCTGCCTCAACAGGTCTCCCTTAAACTGCTTCCCTTGAATTTGCTACAAATTCAAAAAGACATTCAGAGTGTTTCTGGGTATCATGACGATGGATCAAGAAAAAAAACACAAAACAAAATAAAAACATAAACATTAATGCCTAACCAATTGATGCAGCCTGCCTCAATAGGTCATCAAAAACATTAATGCCTAACCAATCTATGTAGGTAAAATAAAAGAGAAAATATCAATGTAGATTACATTATTGACATTAGCACTAATCATAATATTACGAACGATTATGTTTTTGATGACCGCAAATTCATCATCATTCAACAAAAAATCAAATAGGTACATATAATAAACTAAAAACTCACCTGGTATAAGCCACAATTAAGGTCGATGACTGAATGAACATAGTGCGTTCTTGGTACACCTAAACCACCACCACCACCGACACGCTACTCTTCCATGGACCATGGAGCAATACTTACCTGCAATGCTGCAACATGTCAATAAGAATGAAATTAGATTGAAAAAGTATGCCAATAACAGCTCTCACACAATCCTATCGCATTACACATTACAAATAAAATCATAAATCAGCTGATTATCATTCCAAACTATTGAGCATCAGTATCATCAATTGAAACCATTATCACCAAATCTTTGTTGAAAACACCCAAGCAACTCATTATCGCAGCATTCCTCATCTCCTTCCTAATGTAAAGGAGCTATTGTTGCTGAAGCGGAACTTAGGACTATTGTAAACACATCATATTAGTTCAAAACAGAATTAGGGAAATTACACACCAATAACACAACCTTTAAATTAACAAATCAAACTCATATTTTAATGAAACAGAAAACTCTCAGAAACCTTATGAAACAAAAAAAAACAAATACAAAATTTTTATGTTAAAAACATCAGCACACACAGGACTACAAGAGAAGGACAATTCATGAGTATCAATGTACATTTGACTTAGAGTAAACCTTTGCTGTAGATGTTGAATTTGAAGTGGAAATTAACAATTAATGGTCCAAACTAAGTTTGATTTACAGGAACACTCATATAACCCTGAAAAATAACCACTCTAAACAATATACAAACGATCAAGTCTTAATCAAATCCATTAGAAACTACATAATTAAGGCGATATGTGACCCAAATTTATTTAACCTTCCTATAAGCAATAATTAAATGGATTTAACCAATAATCATATACATATATGACATATCTCATTAACTTGTTTGCTATTCTTTTTGAGTAAGAATATGTTGTTGACTTGGCTTTTTTTAATAAGTTGTTACCCAAAGACACAAACTCTCCTTATATTGATCAAATGCTCTAGAATTAGATTAAACGATTAAAAAGTATTAGGTAAAATATCAGTGAATGAAGAGGATACACACAAATATGTAAACCGAACATACTTATTCATTTTAATGAAAGTGTGGTATATATCAATAAATATACTGCAGGTCCTATCAAAAAATACACAAACTGCAGGTCCTATCAAAAATATGCTGCATAAATACATATATGTAAAGTAAGTCTAAAAGGGTATATTCATGTCCTATAAAAAATACACAAACTGCACGTCCTAATTGATGAAGTTAAGTCTAATTGGTAAACTTTATCTGGTTCATGTTGTTTGAATGCACAATCTGTGATGAACTTAAGTCTAAAATGATACATTCATCACTTCTAGTTAAATTAAAATGCTACATACACATAAAAAGTATAACACACAAGCTAAAATAATGAGAATAAAATGCCTTCATCTACTAATATAAATGTTTAAAAATTAACACATACGTTGATTTGGGTGTAACTACTATATAAATGTTTCAATACATACATACCTATACATACAAACATTCAATACATACACACTTACATACATAGATACCAATTGTGTGTATGTTTGTGCTGTGTATTATGTGGTATGTATGTGCAACTGTGTAAGAAAGTTCAATATAGACACATTTAAATATAGATTGCATACAAATAGTGCTCTCAATACATACATACCTATACATACATGCATAATCTAAAAAGATGATATAATCATTCAAAGATAACATGTACCAAACCATTTTAGCTATTAAAAATTATGTACAGCATTCGATTCATCACAAATGATCTGAAGACATATGTAAACAGAACATACATACGTATTGTTACATTTGAAGGTAATAAACTAATATTTGAAGTAACATCAACTGATTGTTACACTAAATTTTCAAAAATTCATATTTATTAGAGTTTTCAAAAAAGTTGTAAATCAAAAATACAATCAGAACATAAACATAGACTAATTAGTAATATATGTATACACACACATGCATACATACATACATAAATACATTCAACTTGAGTGGTAATGCTCATAAGTAAACAGGCCATATAATATGCATACCAATTTCTGTGTCAGCTTCAAAGAGCAGAGCGATGGAATACTGACTGTGGTATGAGCATGCATACAAATAAGTAGAATATAAAGGTTAAACGATAAACAAAAATTAGATTAAAAATTATTTCGAGACATACCAAGATTGAAGAGCAACAAAGGCAAGGAGGGGTGGGGTCCGATTGAATAACAACATCGTATTTGAAGAAGAAATCCAAGATTCAAACTTTTGAATTTGGAGCCAAATGTCTTGATTTCAGATTGCTATGTGCGGTTGTGTTGATTCAGAAGCGAAGAAAATATGAGAAGATGCTTCCTTCTTTCATCTTGATGCTTCAGTGGCGTACATATCAAGGAAGCATGCTTCAAGATCTTGTTCGGACATCCCATTCGCCTGGTTGAGGAATTAACGGATTATGAAAGCAATAATTAAAGGGAAAGCATCAAAGATCTAAAGTTACTTACCTGAGAGAAATGAGGCCATAAATAGGAAAGGAACTTTAGGGGAGAAGAAAGTAGAAATTAGGGTTTTCAATAGAAAACAAGAAACAACAGGACACTCGTGTGTAGGGGTGTGCATGAGTCGGTTTAGGTCGGTTTTTGGCTTATTCCAAACTCACAACCAAAATTTCGGTTTTTTCGGTTTTTAAACTCGTTTGGGTTCGGTTTTTTCGGTTCTTATCTTTTCAAAACCCATTTGGGTTTGGTTTGGATTTCGGAAGCAACATTGCTTCCGAAGGATAACTTATTCCTGCCGAAGGTTTTACAAAGACAACTGCTTCGGAAGAATATCATGTATTAAAGCTTCCGAAGAATTAAAGCTTCCGAAGAATCTTCTTGAGCACTGAAGACAAAGACTTCTGAGGTTTATCCTCTGACAAAGACGGTAGCAGATTACTCTCATGGTACAAAAGGTACTGACACAAGACATGCTGGTCTGAGGAAAGACAAAGACAACATGTAATGAGTCAGATAAAGTGCCTTACTTCTCCCATGCTGCATTAAATGCAAAAGATCATCTGAAGCCTTGAAGATCAATAACATTAAATGTCTTTTGTATTTAGTAGTCTTTTGTAAAGTCAATGTCTATTAATGTAATGATGATAACTGAGTGTCTTAGCCTGTTAAGACACTCAACATACTAGAATAAGCTTTACTTTATGTACTTGTCTAGTATACCCAACTTGTATTCCTAAGTGTATACGGTTGTAGCCTCGGCTATATAACCTCCTATTGTATGATCACTGAGGTGTGCTTATACACTTCTACTTTGAGAGAAATATATCCTTGAGCTTGAAATTATTCGTGTGTTCTTATTATTGTTCAAAGATAATTATTTTGTCATCTGAGTGTTTGAGAGATCAGTCTAACAGAACATTCCGCATCTGTTAGATTAAAGAAAGAAATACTTGTGAAGTGTTGTTTAGAATAAACAACCCGATCCTACAAGTGGTATCAGAGCATTGGCTCTTGAACTTAAGTGACTAATCATCGTTAAGTTACCAGTTCTATTTCTTCTAAAAATCTCATCGTTTTATCACTCATATTTTCTGTGTTTGTCTAAAATGGCTGCTCTAAACAAACATGATACAGAAAATGGCACTCTCGACAAGCCACCAATGTTCACACCTGAAGACTTTGACACCTGGAAAGTCAGAATGGAAGGATTCTTCAGGAACCAGGACTTCAAACTTTGGAAGTCTGTTCTGGAAGGTCCTTACATTCCAACAGTTGCTGCTGCTGGAGCCGGGGGAGCTGCAGTACCAAAAGATCCATCTATGTACTCAGATGAAGACTACAAGAAGATGGAAGTTGATTCTAAAGCTCTTTGGCTCATTCAGATGTCAATATCGAACTCTATACATACATTCAAGAAATGCAAGTCTGCTCAAGAACTGTGGAACTCCTTGAAACAGATGTATGAAGGTTCAGATGATGTCAAAGAAAATAAGAAGGATATGCTGAAACAAAAGTTTGAGAACTTTTGTCAACAAAACAATGAAAATATGTCTTCACAGTACCTAAGGTATGTCCAACTTGTGGATGAATTGACAACTGCAGGTGTAATTCTGGATAATCAAGATGTGCTCAGAAAATTTCTGAGATCTCTTCCAAAGGCATGGAACATTTATTCGGTTACAATCAGAAGAACAGAAAACCTGAAAACTCTAACTCTTGGAGAGTTGTTTGGTATTCTCAGTGCCTATCAAATGGAATTAGATGCCCAAGAATCTAAAGTCACCCATTCACCATCTGGTTCAGCTGCTCTTTATGCACCCATAAACAATCCTCCATACCAAAGCTACCAACCCATCTATCATCCTACCTCCATACCTACTGTCACCTATCCTGAAACCTCAACTCCATCAAACTCTAACCCAACCCCACTACTAACCTCTGGGCAAGGAGCTTTTATGGCCGAAGAAACCAACTACTTCCAATTGTGTCAGGAAGATTTAGATGGTATTCCTGCAGATGATTTAGAGGAAATGGACATCAATTACCAGATGGCTATGATTTCCTATCGAGCAAAGAAGTTCTATCAGAGAACTGGCAGGCAGTTTAAAAAGCACAACATGAAAACTGGGTTTGGTCTAGACAAGTCCAAACTTAAATGCTTTAATTGCCAACAGTTAGGCCACTTTGCCAGAGAATGCAAGTCCACAGGAACTCATCCGACAGCTTCTGGGCAACCACAACAAAGACCATCAAGCTCAACAAACAATGCAAATATTGCAGATTGGAGCTTTCAAGCTGAGGATGCTTCCATTTCCAACAGTGCATTAATGAAAAATGACTCATCTTCTTCAAACAAGGTAACTGACAACATGTGTACACCTGAATGTTTAGAAACGTTATCTGTTTATAAGAAGATAAATTCTCAACTCTGTAATGAACTTGAGTCCTTACAAGTTGTCAAGGCAAATTTCTTTGAGGCTGAAAGAAATTAGAAAGAAAAGATTGATGAAATGGAAAAGACCATTTCAAGTTTAAAACATGAAGATACTAACAAACAGTGTCAAATTAAAAATCTTTTAGAAAGACTAACCACCGCCAAGACTGAACTTGTAATGGCTGAGTCTTACAGAGACAAATTTTTAAGTCAAGGAGAAGTATGAGAAACTTTTCAGGATGAGCAGCACAACTGAACTGGTGAATAAACATGTGGCTGGTTTGGGATATAATATAGTAGAACCTCCATCTGCATATACTTCCATGGTAGATGTTAGGTGTAAACCACTAGTTGACCTTGTGTATAATGAAGAATTGGACATACACAAGGTGGTTCAAACTGATAATCTCTCTGATCTAAACCCAAGTACCTCAACATGCTCAGATGAGGATGATGTTCCTGTTAAACCAGTAAAGGAAAAACAAGCTTTAAAAATCAAGAAACAAAATAAGAAAACTAAGAAACATTCAACAGTTTTTGTCAAAGCTAAAAACACAGGAAATATCTCCTCAGATGAATATGTGACTTGTCCATCTGACAAGTCAAAAAGAGGTAGATCAAAGGAGAGAAAGATCAATTTTTCAGGGAAATAGGCAGAGTCTAAGGCTAACAAATATGTTGGAACATCCAAATCATCACTCTCTGTGGATCAAGGCTCAGCTTTCATTAAGAAGGATCAGCAGCAATGCTCTCCCAACACTCAAACTATATGTTTGATATGTGGTAAGGAAAATCACTTTGCTGCTGATTGCTTCTATAATCCAAGAAGCAGAATTTCCTCAAAAGTACAGGGAAGAGAAAGAAAGAATAGCTGGAGTAAGTCATCTACCTCTTCAGAAGAACAAGGAAGAAATCCATTCAAGAAAGCATCGGAAGCTAACAATTATGAAAATCGGAAGAAACAAAACCAAAAGGCTTCCGGAAAGAAAGCATCAGAAGAAAAGACAAAGGAAGCTTCCGATAGAAAAGGAACCTCGGAACCTCATAAAAGGAAGGCTTCCAACAAACAAAAGAAACCATTTTCCTTCGGTAGAAAACCATCGGAAGGAAAAGAAAAAGTAGCTTCCGATGACTATCAAAAGAAAAAAAGTCTTCCGACAACTCACAAAGTCAAACAAGTATGGAAGAAGAAGGAATCAACTGATAAACCATCCCTCTTATCAGAAGCTAGCACATCATCTGTTTCACCTAAGATGATGTTAAAGAAGGTTACTTACAATGATGCAAATGGTAAACCCAAGACCACATGGGCTTGGGTTCCCATCAGAAACTAACTCACTTCTGGTCATGTGCAGGGACAGCAGGAATGAAAAGGCAACTTATGGATAGTTGACAGTGGCTGCTCCAGGCACATGATAGGCAACAAGACTCACCTGCACAAATATGAACTATTCTTTGGAGGGTCTGTTGCTTTTGGAAGTGATCCAGTGGGAGGTTACATAACAGGTAGGGGCACAATCACTAATGGCAAGGTAAGCTTTAAGAATGTGCATTTTGTAAAAGAAGTTAATTACAATTTACTGAGTGTATCACAGGTGTGTGATCAAAAGCACAACATGTTGTTTACTGAGCATGAAAGCATTGTCCTGAAACCAGGATTTGTGGTACCAAATGATCAAATTCTGCTTAGAGCTCCAAGAAGAAACAACATGTATATGCTAGATATGAGCACAGCTGCACCTCTTAGTAACATAAGCTGCTTTGTCTCAAAAGCTTCACTTGATGAATCATCTCTTTGGCATAGAAGACTTTGTCATGTAAACCTCAAAATTATGAATAAACTTGTCAAAAATAATTTAGTAACCGGTTTACCAACAAAGGAATTCATTTGTGTTGATAAATGTGTTGCATGCTTAAAGGGTAAGCATCACAGGTCACCTCATCATGCCAAAGAAATAAATTCTATTACAACAGTCATGCACTTATTGCATATGGACTTGTTTGGTCCCACAAGTGTTAAAAGTCTTAGTAGAAAGTCATATTGCTTGGTGATCACTGATGATTTCTCTCAGTATACCTGGGTATTTTTCTTAAATACCAAGGATGAAACTCCTGAGATCCTAAAGTCATTTATACTTAGGGTGGAGAATGAAAGTGATCATCATGTAAAAATAATTAGGTCAGACCAGGGAACAGAATTCAAGAATCAGATTTTAAATTCTTTTTGTGAATCTAAGGGTATAACAAGACAATTTAGTGCTCCTAGGACTCCACAACAAAATGGTTTTGCTGAGAGAAGGAATATGACACTAATTGAGGCTGCAAGGACCATGTTGTCTGATGCCAAACTTCCAATAACTTTTTGGGCAGAAGCAGTCAACACTGCCTGTTATGTCCAAAACATAATATTGGTAGTTAAGACACATGGTATGACTCCTTATGAAATTTGGCATAATAGAAAGCCATTCATTGGATTTCTCAAACCATTTGGATGTCAGTGTACCATCTTGAATACTAAAGATTATTTAGCTAAGTTTGCTGAGAAATCAGCAGAGGGCTACTTTGTTGGGTACTCTTCACATGCTAAGGCTTATAGAGTATACATCAAAGCTTCCAGAGTTATTGAAGAGTCTGCAAATGTTCAGTTCAATGAACATACTCTTAATAAACCTGGTACAGGCCCTGATTGGCTATTTGATCTTGATAGCTTTACATCTGTATTTAATCTGGTGAAAGAGTATGTTCCAGTTTCACAGTCAGCTACCACAGACACCTCCAAAGGCACAATAGAAGATGACTTTCGTGTTGAACTGCCAATAGCTTCAAGACAAAGCTTGGCAGAATCCACTTCAGCAAAAAATGGTGTGTCACAGTCTGAGACAACAAACACTTTTCAGGCAGGTCCGTCAATTGAATCTACTTCTGAGTTAAAACATCAAGAAGAAGTAGGACGTCCTTCAGCAGAGGTAAATCCTCAGGAGACCACCATTCTCAGAGAAAATCAACCCTCCCCAGTCCAAATTCAGAATCCAAAAGATATGCCAGAAATTCAACTCGAGGTAGTACTTCCTAATCTTGAGTCAATCAACATGGATGTGGGTTCTCAACTGGATGTGATTCCTAGAACTCGCATCCAGAACACTCATCCAGTTGAAAACATTATTGGCAATGTTGAAGAAGGTGTAAAAACAAGAAGCTCTATGCATGAAGCAAACATCTGTTTGTATTCATGCTTTCTATCCCAATTAGAACCTAAGAAGGTTGCTAAGGCTTTAAAAGACAACAGTTGGGTAGAAGCTATGCAAGAAGAGCTTCTTCAATTTGAAAGACAAGGAGTTTGGAAGACTTGCCCTTTGCCTAAGGGAAAGTATGCAATTGAAACCAAGTGGGTGTTTAGAAACAAGAAGGATCACAAAGGTGTTGTCATCAAGAACAAAGCAAGACTGGTTGTTCAAGGATATACTCAAGAGGAAGGCATAGACTATGATGAAGTCTTTGCACCTGTTGCTAGAATTGAAGCTATCAGAATCTTTTTGGCATTTGCAGCTGTAAAAGATTTCAAAGTTTTTCAGATGGATGTTAAGAGTGCTTTCCTGTATGGAAAAATAGATAAGGAAGTGTATGTGTGCCAGCCTCCAGGATTTGAAGATCCAAAGTTTCCTGATCATGTCTGTAAGCTTGATAAGATTCTCTATGGGCTGCATCAAGCTCCCAGAAAATGGTATGAAACCTTGTCTTCTTTTCTGTTGGCTAACAACTTCAAGAGAGGAACAATTGACAAAACTCTCTTTTTCAAGAAGTCTAATCAACATATTATGCTAGTTCAAATCTATGTTGATGACATTATCTTTGGTTCTACTAATGAATCTCTCTGCAAGGATTTTGAATCTCTAATGAAATCCAAATTTGAGATGAGTTCAATGGGAGAACTCACCTTCTTTCTTGGATTACAAGTGAAACAGACTCCTACAAGGATTTTCATTAGTCAATCAAAATATGTCAAGGACATTCTTGAAAGATTCAAGCTCTCTGATTGCAAATCACTGGGAACTCCTATGTCCAAGATAACATCTCTTAGCCCTGATCTTAAGGGGGAGGATGTTGATCAACACCAGTACAGAGCAATGATAGGCTCTCTGATGTATCTCACAGCAAGCAGGCCAGATATAATGTTTGCAACTTGTGTGTGTGCAAGATTTCAGGCTAATCCCAAAGTCTCACATATGTTGGCTGTGAAAAGAATCTTTAGATACCTCAAAGGAGCATCAAGTCTAGGATTATGGTATCCTAGAAATGAAGACTTCCAGTTCATGGCTTACACAGACAGTGATTATGGAGGTTGCAACATCAGCAAGAAATCCACATCAGGAGGATGTCAATTTCTTGGATCCAGGATTGTGTCTTGGCAATGCAAGAAACAGTCATGTGTTTCTACTTCTACTGCAGAAGCAGAATACATAGCTGCTTCTAGCTGCTGTGCACAGGTCATCTGGATTCAAAATCAGATGAAGGATTATGGAGTAGATTTGTTCAATACTCCTATTCAGATAGACAATTCCAGGGCAATCTCCATCACCAATAATCCTGTCAAACATTCCAAGACCAAGCACATTGACATCAGATATCATTTCATAAGAGATTGTGCAGAGAAGAAGTTGATTCATTTAGTTAAAGTTGATTCAGAACACAACTTGGCTGATCTCTTTACCAAGACATTTGATGAAGGAAGATTCAGGTATTTAATAACAGCCATTGGTATGATTAACTTTGAATAAATGACCAAGGGATAAATAAAACTTCGGAAGATAGATTAAGTCTTCGGAAGTATTATTTATTCCTTAGTCGGAAGGTCTCACACTTCAGAAGCTAAATTCCCTTCTGAAGCAATACTCTTCCGATACATTAACTTCGGAAGCATAGGCTTCTGAAGGTACTCTTCAGAAGAAGGTGTCTTCCGAAGAATATTTTTCCTGATGATTTATCTAACATTTCAGAAACATTACTTCCGATGTATTAAATTTATACTTAATCATTGCTTTTGATCCTTCAGAAGCAGTGCTTCTGAAAGAATAAATTTTATACTTCGGAAGCAAATCACTTCTGAAAACTTTTGGTCTCCTTCACTCCTTCCGAAAACCATATCTTCGGAAGCAACTCAGTACTTAAAGAAAATTCAAACATTTATTGTGAAACCAGCTGTCATCGAAAGACCTTTCTCTGACATCCGGATCTCAAATTTAATGTGTCTATATATTAAATGCTGAAATCCGAAAGTATATAAAGGTCTCCCGCTCGTTCATTTTCTCTCACCGTTTCACTTCAAAATTTTTCCTTCTTCTTTCTCTCAAATCGTGACCTAAAAACCACCGATTGCCATGGATCTTCTTGCATTCAAACCTGCTCACAACGTACCTGCGGAGTTATCAGTAGAACATGACGCTGACTTCGCCCCAATAGTCTCCTTTCTTCAAAGGAGCAGGTATTTCTTTGCTCTTACAGTTCAGCCCTTGGTGTATGAATCTCATCACCAACAGTTTTGGGCATCTTGTTCTGTTTCTTCGTCTTCCGATGGTCGGTCTCTTAATGCCACCATTGATGCTCATCCTATTGCTATCACTATGGAGACTATCTGTCGGCATCTCAAACTAAATGATGCCGATGGAAAGGTCTCAGTCACAAAGGATGAGGTAGCATCGACATTTAGGTCGATGGGGTACGAAGGTCCTCTCCCTTCAACAACCTATTTGAAGGGCAGAGTGTCCTATAATTACAAGTACCTCATACATTTGTTTTTACACTGTCTGTTAAATAAATCTGGTGGTTGGGACCAAATTCCATCTGACTTAGCTTCGGCTATTCATGGTTTGGTCTCCAATCAACAGTTTAACTTTTCTGCTTTCATTTTCAATAAATTGATTGACAATATTTCGTCACCAAAGAAGTTTTGTATGTATCCCAGGTTTTTGCAACAAATCTTTAATGAGGAGTTGGGAACTTCCCTCTCTCTAACTGGGAATACATACAAAATGCCCTTGGTTTCTTCCAAGGTTTTTGTGCAATTAAAGAAGAAGAGTGCTCAGTTCTCTGGGAAACTCACTCCTCTTCTTCCATCTATGGAGTCACATACTCCTGAAGGTGACAGCTCTGTTAACCCCACAGATGTTGAACCCACACCTTCCACTTCTGTTCCTCACCCCATAAAAATCACTTACAAACGCAAACGAACCCCTGTCCAACTCTCTACAGTTGTTCAGGCTCCTTCAACTGAACCAAAAAAGAAAAAGGTGAAAAGGACTGCTCAGGGCACAGTCCCACCTAAGGTGATAGCCACACCTCTTGTTGATCCACAGGCTCTTCTTCTGGAACTTGTGGCTGCCCTTACCCAGCCTGAAAGCCCTCAGCTTATGTCTCAAAACATATCTGAGAATATTCAAAGGGAAAACCCCATTCTTGAGTCTGCTTCCCTTGAAGCAACTCAACTAGATCAGAGACTGTCTCCCAGGTCTCCAGGGTCATATCACCCAGAACTGCCTCCCACCCACACTCACACCCAGGCTCAAGGAACCCCTACTCTAGCTGTGGAGGAACCACTCTCTCCCACTACCCAAACCTTGATGAGAGTGGTGACACAGTTACAGGCAAGGTTTCCTGACCCAGAGCCTATTCTATCAGAGGTTGGCCCCAGTAGTTCTGAAGGGGTCAATGCAGGTGAGGCTGCCACTACTGTTGATCTTAATCAAGATCCACAGGACAGTGGTACAGGCAATAGGTACTCACCTGCGACAACCTATGTTGGGGAGGACTTCTTTGAAGCTCTTCTCAATGAAGGGAATCCAGGGAGCCAAGAAACCATATCTGGTGATGGAGATGCAGGAGCCAGGCTCAGGACTCCATCGCCCCATGATTCTACTCAGGTAGATGAGGGCACCCGCACACAGGAATTGACGGCTACTATAACATCCCTCCAAGCCAGGGTAGCTCATTTGGAAGCTGAAGTGGCTACCTTGCGGCTTGAGGTCCAGACCAAAGATGCCACTATTCTGGACCTCAGGAGGCGTCCCCATGTCATTCTACATCCTTTTCATCCTGATCCTGCTACTATCACTTTCACCTCCCCTGATGCTGCCAAAAAGGGGGAGAATGCACCAACTGCAGGGTCAGGATCAGAAGCAAGAGAAGAGGAGGGTGCACAGGAAGTCAACCCATCCATAGTCACTTTGACTGCTGAATGGGATGACTTCTTAGGCACTTACTTTCAAGCTTCTTCTACTTCCTCTTCTTCTTTTTCTGAGGATACTAGGGAGGTTGCCAAAGAGACTGAAAAGCAAACAACAAATGTCTCTTTGGAACCTCAGTCCCCTTCTGGGACTAAGTCTCCAACTGAGACTCACTTGTCCCCTTCTGGGACTAAGTCTCCTTCTGAGACTGCAGCCCAGGTTGCCATGGAAGAAGCTACATAAGAAGAACCAATATCCATGGAACCTGTGTCCCCTTCTGGGACAAAGGCTGCGGAAGACCTCTCCTCTTCTCCTAAGCTCTCTGAGGAATCTAATAAGGAATCAACCAAGATGGTTGGTCAACCGGAGGAGGTAGTGAATGCTAAGGTTAACTCCGAAGCCGTAGCTGCTTCCGAAGGCCCAGTCATTCTTGATGTTTCCTCCTCAGAAGAGCTATGTGCCAATGAACCAGTTGGTGAGGCAACAGGAGACATTGCCTCTGGGGTAAAAGTATCTGCTGATGATAAAGGAAAAAGGAATTAACCCCAGAGGAGGAGGCTGAACAAGAGGAGATGATCCCAAAGAAAATGAAGGGCCGACCAGACACTTCAATGGATGATGAACTCATCAGATTATCTGCCCTTCTTCGGGAAAAGGGGTATGATATCGATGAAGTACTAAGTTGGTCGGTACCTAGAATGGCTGCCGAGCTGGACATGGTACAGCAGCAAGAACAGGCTGCTGCTGCATCCAAGGCCCAGATTGTACTTACAAAGAAGCAAAAGGAAAAAGCCTACAGAGACAAATCCAAGGCTTTTCTCCTGGAATATGGCTTCCATGCTCGGCAGCTAGGCCCAACGAAGAACTCAACCATGGATATGCATATCAGAGACATCAAGGCTAAGATTTCCAGAGGTGACTTACTTCCAATTGAGCAGATAAAGGCTCAAAAGGCAAGCCTAATGAGAGGCTTAGGTTTAGGGGAAGGAGCTAGAATAGAATTTCCCCTCTCTGGTGCAGGGATCAGAGAGGGAGAAGAAGTCATGTGTGGGGAGGTAACAAAAGCAATGTTCCCCAACATGTTCCCCCTAAATCCTAAAGAAGAACAAATAACTCCTCCATGAAGCCCATCTATGGATAACATGCCAATCTCTTCAGTGATCAAGGTCAACAAAGGGAAAAAGTCTGCAAGAACATAATCATCATCAAACCCTGATCCTGAGAGACAAACACAGGCTGATGAGAGGAGAACAGAACCCTCAATTGCTGAGGATGTTGGGTCACAGCCTACTGCAACAACAGGTGCAGCAGTAAGATCAACTGTGGAAGCCCAACAAGCCAGAGATCAGAGGAGTCAAGCTACTGATGTTTGTTTGATTTTCATGTTCTTTAACAGTTTAAAAGTGCGTTTTTATGGGCATTTTATGTGGAATGATGATACTTTGATATACAATTGTGAATTTCAGGTAAAAACACATTAGAGGGATGCCTGGAGGTGTTAACGAGGCGAAAAGATGCACAGATGGATCAGAAACTGTCGGGAAAAGCTCAAAACTTCGGAAGCGCATATCTTGAGCTAGAAGAAGAGTTACGGAAGCCATAATATATGAAAACCGAGTTTCTCGACGAGACGAGGCCGTTGGTGAAGTCAGACTGGGCGTAGGCTACGCCCAAAAATTCAGCGTTGACAGAAAAAGTTCACCGTTCCGTGTGGCCCAGCGTAGGCTACGCCCAAATTGGGCGTAGGCTACGCCCAAAACACGGAAAACGAGTTTTTAACCCTATTTCGCCTATTTTCAAGCCACATTCCATCCAAGTCGAAAGTTAAGGTTTTTGGGGCCAATTGGGAGCGAAAATTCAAGGTTTTTGAGTGGATCCAACCCTCCAAATCAAGATTCAATCCAAGAATTCATCAATGGAATCAACAATTGAAGATCAAATCGCGATGAGGCAAGGCTAGTTTCTTCGTAATCGCTTCCGGTTGATTAGGGTTGTAAGTGAAACAATGTTTGAATGTTGAATCTAGGTTTTTGATTGTAAACTTGATACGATTTCTCTTTGGTTGATTTAAACAATAGATTTATGTTTTCGTATTGTTGCGTTACCATCAGTGATTCGGTTTTCTTGCATCGTTTACTCATTGGTAGTCGTGTGATGCGTTGTGTATGTCTATTGGTAATTTTGTGAATGAGCAAGTCTTAAACGTTCGTTCCATCTTTATCACTTTAATCGAATTGATTGACAACATCAATTTTATATGATTTCAATCTAGGTTTAACTTACATTCATTGTGGATCTTACAACCTAAAAACCGGAAGTGATTACCTTTTTCATTAATTGTTTTCAAATCAAAAGTTAAAGTTTGTTTCTTTTAAACAATTCTCTTAATCCAATTCAATCAAGTTTTCATTTTTCTTAGATTAATTAGTTTGTAGTCAAGATTAGCACTTTCCACTGATTCCCTGTGGAGACGACCTTACTTGCCCTTGCTATAGTCAAAGGTAGCTAAGTTCTTAATTATAAATTGTTTTTGATTGACCTACGACACATCGATCAAAATGGCGCCGTTGCCGGGGAATCAACGCGCAAAGTGCTAATTTAGTTTAGTTTTAGTTTAAGTATAATTTTTGTTTGCATTTGCTTTTCAAAAACATAAAAATACAAAAAGATTTGATTTTTTTCATTTTTTTTACTTTGTTTTGTTTATTGTTCAAAATTGCACGGGGTATTCTTTGTTTGTGGTATGCAGGTAATTTTTCAAGCATTGTAGAATCTCCAGAATTTTAATATCATCATGAATTGGGATGATGATGATCCATGTATGTGTTGCGGGAGTAAATTCCATTGGATAGAAGATTGTCCTGTGTTCTTAAGAAGATATGAAGCATATCATGATTGTGAAAGTGATAGCCTTAGAAGGCAAGGATACATGATAAAAAATTACGAGGATGATGTTGATTCATTCTCATCTTATCTGAACTCTGAACCACATTCACCTTACCCTCAAGCATACTACCATTCAAATGATGGTTACCAAGGATATTCTTATCAACATAAGTATCAATCTGAGGACGAAACCATGGTTTGCAGCTTTAGGCAAGATTGGGAGTATAACAATTATGAACCAGAGATGGAACCGAGCTTAATTTACCATGAGGAGTATGATTATGACTGCTCTCATTCGGCATACAAGGATACTCAAGATCACGATTATGGTAATTATCATAGGGGTTACTACAATCAAAATGGTTACCAACAAAGACAACAACAAAGGTGTTCAAGAAACTACCAGCAACAAAGGCAAAATCAGTATCCTAGTAATCAAGAAAGTGGGTCCTCGGGTGGTAAATTGGGAAATCTTCAACGCAATTCTATCTTGGAAACACTAAAAGACATGAAAAAGGATAATGAGGTTAGAGACGAAACCATAAATGCGTTGTTAAAAAAGGTTGGTCATCTAGTTGAGGAATTGGCACAAATAAGAGCATTAGAAGTGATTGTTGATAATAATAATACCACCAATATTCCCCTAGTTGTTGAAGAGGTGCCATTGACATTGCTCACCGTTGATGATGAAGTAAATGATATTATTGACCTTGTAGAGAAAGATAGGGGATGCGTAAATCAGATTGAAAATACACCACCTCATGTGAAACAATTCAATAAGACACCCTCAGCTTTTCCAAACCAATCTCTTAGAGCTACCATTCCAATAAACATAGTTGAGGAGGGTGGTTTAGGTTCAAAGAAAAAGAATGTAACAAGGGAGGACTTGAGATACTTTATTCAAAAGAAGGTCCATATTGATTCAGCAAATGTGCCGATTACGAAGAAAGAAACTTGGACATGGCATGTCGAGTACCGAGCATACAGTGGAAACTCAGCAGGAAAATGTGCATTTATGCCATCTTGTGGTTATTTAACATACACATTAATCATTAAAGCAAAAGTATGGACATAAGGTATTGATCATCGAGCCTATGATGGTAACTCGGGAGGAAAGTGTTCAATTCGACCACCATAAGTAATAAATGAGGTACGGTCTGGCTGAAGACCTAAAACTTAGCGCTATTTGGGAGGCAACCCATTGAACTTTGTGGGTGTGTTCGCTAGAAACCCTCACGAGACTTCACTCGTCCACTCGGGTTACCGAGGGGTTTAAAAGGCTTGTTGCATATGCTAAATGCAATCGTGATTCCTACGAAAGTGAGTTAGGTTTTGTTTGTGTTGTCATTTTTCTTGTTTTATTTATTTTTGTGTTGCATAGGTTTAATTACTCTGTTCAAACACTCAAGTGTGGGGAAGAACTATGGGCTTTCAGGTTGACATATTCATCATGTGCCTTGGGATGAAGCAATAAAATCCAAGGGTTGCCAATCATGTGTGCATAACTTATCAGGTCCACGTGCTTTTTTCATGCTTTCATAATTGTTTTTTTGGACTATGTTTGACAATTGTTGCTTGTGTTTGCTTGGTGATGTACTGTTTGAGTTGTTGAATGATGGTGGTAAGAAATTTAAGGTTGAAATGGAGTGCAAAGGGAATTTGAAGGGGGCATTTGGGTAAATCAACGCATCATACTCATTTCACACTCATATTTAGTGACAAATTTACATTGGGGACAATGTAAGGTTTAAGTGTGGGGATGAGGGAAACTTTGAAAAAATTTGCAAACTTGTTCCAAAAGAGATCTTTTTGTGCACGAAAAACAAATTTTTTGTCAAAGAAAAATGTGAATGCGTCTTTAACCGGTGTATATATGTAACTTTCTAATTATGCCTAGTTCTTTAAGTTACGGAATAAAGTTTTCTTAGCAAGTTGTAGGAAAATTTGGTAGGTAGGTCTCAATTAAGGATACAAGGCTAGATAGTGGATGAACATGCATGCTTTACATCCGAAACCCGTTACCACCGTTTTTGTGAGAATTTGAGCCTATGTGGAGCGTGAAATAGATGTAGAATTTGATGCTCATTTTCGTTTGATGTGTGATTACCATAATGTTGTTTTCATTTCAGAACTTGCATAGTTAATACATGTTAAGACCATGAGCCAAAGTGTGCACAAAAGTGACAGAGGCATTAGGATAACCCCTTGTTTTAACCTTGTGTTTTTGTTTCACCAACCCTTGACAAAATCCCCTAGTCACCACCTTTGAGCCAATTACCCATTTCTTTGTTAAACCATGCCCATTCCATTAGCCAAAATCAGCCGTTATTGCCATTTTAGTTTAGACCCATGTGATAAATCCAAGTTAAGTAGTGTTTATGTCTTAAAAAAAAAAGAAAAGAAAAGAAAGAAAAAGAAAAAAAAAGAAAAAGAAAAATTCATAGTGATGTTAGAAGTGTTCAGAAATAAAATGTAATTCAATAAGGGTACATACTTACCCTAGTGATTATGTATAGTAGATGTTTGTGTGAACTTAACTTGGATTTCGCATTATTATTATTATTTTTTTAGCCACTTACATTCCTTTTCCATACCTTAGCCTAAGCCAACACTACAACCTTGAAAGACCTCTTGATTTGGGTATACTTTGTGCATAATGGTGGAGATATGATTACTTTGCAAGCTTATGATAATGATGCATCATTATTGGATGGAGAGTTCAGAAATACTAGCGCATCATTGCTAGTCCAGATACAAAAACCGAGTGGAGTGTTCATTGTGAGAGGTGTGAATGCGTGCATGTGAACCATTTGAAGCTAAGTGTCCTTGATTAGAGATTTTCTTGTCAAATTTGTAATATTGCTTGTTGGGAAGTAAATCTATTGCACGTTGTAAGTCTTGGGAATTAGGTGTGGTTTTGAAGTTTTGCTATTAACCGGTAATGAGATGTTTAAGCGATTGTTTTTGTTGAATTATTTGTTATCGTGTGTAAAGGACTTTGCTTGGGACAAGCAAAACATAAGTGTGGGGATGTGATGTGTGTTTGATTTTCATGTTCTTTAACAGTTTAAAAGTGCGTTTTTATGGGCATTTTATGTGGAATGATGATACTTTGATATACAATTGTGAATTTCAGGTAAAAACACATTAGAGGGATGCCCGGAGGTGTTAACGAGGCGAAAAGATGCACAGATGGATCAGAAACTGTCGGGAAAAGCTCAAAACTTCGGAAGCGCATATCTTGAACTAGAAGAAGAGTTACGGAAGCCATAATATATGAAAACCGAGTTTCTCGACGAGACGAGGCCGTTGGTGAAGTCAGACTGGGCGTAGGCTACGCCCAAAAATTCAGCGTTGACAGAAAAAGTTCACCGTTCCGTGTGGCCCAGCGTAGGCTACGCCCAAATTGGGCGTAGGCTACGCCCAAAACACGGAAAACGAGTTTTTAACCCTATTTCGCCTATTTTCAAGCCACATTCCATCCAAGTCGAAAGTTAAGGTTTTTGGGGCCAATTGGGAGCGAAAATTCAAGGTTTTTGAGTGGATCCAACCCTCCAAATCAAGATTCAATCCAAGAATTCATCAATGGAATCAACAATTGAAGATCAAATCGCGATGAGGCAAGGCTAGTTTCTTCGTAATCGCTTCCGGTTGATTAGGGTTGTAAGTGAAACAATGTTTGAATGTTGAATCTAGGTTTTTGATTGTAAACTTGATACGATTTCTCTTTGGTTGATTTAAACAATAGATTTATGTTTTCGTATTGTTGCGTTACCATCAGTGATTCGGTTTTCTTGCATCGTTTACTCATTGGTAGTCGTGTGATGCGTTGTGTATGTCTATTGGTAATTTTGTGAATGAGCAAGTCTTAAACGTTCGTTCCATCTTTATCACTTTAATCGAATTGATTGACAACATCAATTTTATATGATTTCAATCTAGGTTTAACTTACATTCATTGTGGATCTTACAACCTAAAAACCGGAAGTGATTACCTTTTTCATTAATTGTTTTCAAATCAAAAGTTAAAGTTTGTTTCTTTTAAACAATTCTCTTAATCCAATTCAATCAAGTTTTCATTTTTCTTAGATTAATTAGTT
The DNA here is from genome assembly GCA_009363875.1 of Mikania micrantha. Taxonomy (NCBI): domain Eukaryota; kingdom Viridiplantae; phylum Streptophyta; class Magnoliopsida; order Asterales; family Asteraceae; genus Mikania; species Mikania micrantha. The sequence continues at coordinate 9,752,665 of CM018697.1, read as the reverse complement.
TGTAGTCAAGATTAGCACTTTCCACTGATTCCCTGTGGAGACGACCTTACTTGCCCTTGCTATAGTCAAAGGTAGCTAAGTTCTTAATTATAAATTGTTTTTGATTGACCTACGACACATCGATCAGCTACTGCACAAGAAAGACCAAGATTCATAAGAAGAAAAAGCATGGCTAGAAGGAAATGAGAAAATCTGCCATCTCCTCTGACTTTGAGCCTGATTCACCTCCCCCAGGACCAAAGACCAATCCAGGAGCTTCAATGCTTAAAGGTAATCCAAGAGATTTATATGATATACAACATCATCACACATATGTTCATGTGGTAAAGTGGAGCTATAGTAGACTCTACAAAGAGTTTACTCTCACACTACAGAATGGATCAATAAAGATTGTGAATCTATTGAAACTATTTGTGTTGACTGCACCCGTTGTATTCGATCTGGAAAACCTCCCTCTTGAAATCCAGACAATGGACAAGAAGGGAGGCAAGCAATTAGATGGGCAAAGGCAAGAGCACAAGTCCTGAGGAGAGAAAAAGTTGTTAGAAGAATTCCATAGAAAGTTTTGGTAGCAACAGCCTAGGGGGAGACTGTAAAGACTAATAAAGGCTGATGCTCACCAAACTTCTCTTTTGTCTAAGTGAAAAAGCTTCAATGACCAAAAGCCTTCGGAAGGATGAAGTAATTCTTCGGAAGCAACATTGCTTCCGAAGGATAACTTATTCCTGCCGAAGGTTTTACAAAGACAACTGCTTCGGAAGAATATCATGTATTAAAGCTTCCGAAGAATTAAAGCTTCCGAAGAATCTTCTTGAGCACTGAAGACAAAGACTTCTGAGGTTTATCCTCTGACAAAGACTGTAGCAGATTACTCTCATGGTACAAAAGGTACTGACACAAGACATGCTGGTCTGAGGAAAGACAAAGACAACATGTAATGAGTCAGATAAAGTGCCTTACTTCTCCCATGCTGCATTAAATGCAAAAGATCATCTGAAGCCTTGAAGATCAATAACATTAAATATCTTTTGTATTTAGTAGTCTGTTGTAAAGTCAATGTCTATTAATGTAATGATGATAACTGAGTGTCTTAGCCTGTTAAGACACTCAACATACTAGAATAAGCTTTACTTTATGTACTTGTCTAGTATACCCAACTTGTATTCCTAAGTGTATACGGTTGTAGCCTCGGCTATATAACCTCCCATTGTATGATCACTGAGGTGTGCTTGTACACTTCTACTATGAGAGAAATATATCCTTGAGCTTGAAATTATTCGTGTGTTCTTATTATTGTTCAAAGATAATTATTTTGTCATCTGAGTGTTTGAGAGATCAGTCTAACAGAACATTCCGCATCTGTTAGATTAAAGAAAGAAATACTTGTGAAGTGTTGTTTAGAATAAATAACCCGATCCTACAAGTTGTATTTCTCTTAAATTTAAAACTTCGATTGTTTATCTCATCAATACTCATTATATAATAGTAAATATCTTATCTTATCTTACTGTTGTAATAAATAAACATATTATAAGTCATATGTCAACTTCTTGTACTATTATTGTCATGTGTCATTTTCTTAGCTCATTAATGATATTATATATTTTTGTCATATTAAAACCATAGTTTAACAAATTAAAAATAAAGTCCTTTTTATTGAAAACACACTTAAAAGGTTTACAAAGTATGAAATTTTTCAAAAAATAAAAAAAAAATTTAAATAAGAAATATTTTAAATATATAGTTTTATCAAGATTAAAAATTTTATAAAAAAAAGTGTTATTGCAAAAAAAAATTTATCTAAGATAAGTTTTCTTACAAATTATATAAATATAAATTTTTAACCCGTGTAATACACGGGATTTAACCTAGTATTATCAAAAAAACATTTAAGTTTTGTTGTTAGCAAATTTCAATGGGTAAAATGTAGAGATTATTTCAGAATACGAACACGACTGAATCACCGGATGAATTCAAAGTCATGGATTACACTTTCAGATCAAACTATTTGTGGTTCACAAAAATTCTTGATCGGATAAAATTCAATTCGAAATCAAGAACAAGTATGAAATTGTTGAGTTTAATGAAATGAGCCTGAGAGTAGAATGATCGATCAATAAGGTTATGGAAATACACTGATGATTTGGAAACTGCCTCCAGTTAGCCTTCAAGTTTTCTAATTCCAGAATTTGCCATTAAAATTATAAAACAAATTTGCCTTTAACCGGGGCTCTGCCTCTTGGACCCCGCTATCCAAGGTCGTTGCCCCTGGGCCTCGCTAAGAGGGCAACCCATTGAATCATAAAACATTAAACAAGTGTACACCTCACACCCAACTTGTTTAATGAATTTAATGATTTGTATTGATCGATTAAATTAATCTTAATTACACTAAAATATTTAACATAAAACTGTAAAAACTTGTGGATATTGTTTGAAAGTTTACTTAGCGTGTTGTCTAAGTGCACCTCGCTTTAATAGAAATTCACACAGCTTTAATGGAAATTTTAATATTGACTACTAGGTAAGTCAAAGATTCAAAACCGATACGAAAATAAAAGATTGCCAAGTAGATATTGAGAGTAATCAAAGTTCTCTTAATAAATGTGGTGCAATATATTCCTGTTGGATATTTCTTATTCTGATAAGGTCGGATATTCGGTATACAAAATCTTGCGTATTCAGATTAAATATCCGAATTTAACCCAAAAAAACTAAACAAAACATGTTTATTTGGGTTTATTCGGATGTAAAAAAACAAGCTTATTCAAGTTATTCAGATGGATTCAGAACGGATATGCATATTTCTTGGTCAGGTCAGGTTTCAAATAGGGTCCACAAATTTTTAAATCCGAATAAACTGTTATCCAACCCGATGAACACCCATATAGCTTGTTTTAGTTCATATTTTCCAAAATTTCAACTCATTTGACTGTCAAGGTCAAACGAGTACAACTATAAATGAATCGAACATTCGTTGAATAGCTTGTTAATTGGCAAAACAGGTCTTAACAGGTTTAACAAGTTTCGGACGGCCCGATTAATGTAAATATAAAACATGAAAACGACTAGTTTAACACTTGGTTTGGTGATTTGAGCATGACAGTTCTCTATTTTATTTAACATAAAGTACATAAAAAGTAAAATGGTGAAGTCTAGCCTCTTAATTTATATTATTTTTAAAAAATATAATATTAAATAGTAATTTTTTGTTAAACAGGTCTAATCGTGTCTAACAGGTACCCATTTTGCCAACTCTGCAACAAATGAGTGAACATGAACAAAAAAATTCGTTCGATTTGTCTAAACCAAAAAAAATCAAAAAATAAAAAACACATTTCACGAATAAACATGATAAATGAATAAAAACAAACATACTACCGAACGCTTGCGGACATAAATGAACGGACATGTGCTTTGTTTATGATCTTCAAAACTTAAATATTTGAAGACTTAGTTTAGGTAATTTATAGTACGATTGTTATTTCTAACTTTTACTTTGTTTGAAGATAATTATATTTTTTATTTTTATGTTGAGCGTTTATATTTATGCAAGATAATTTTGGTTAATGTTTGAGATTGAGAATGCTAATTTTTTTGTTGTAAACATTTCATTAACAAGTTTAATTTCTTAATATACTAACACATAAATAGAATTTTTGTTTAGTTAGTGTACATTAACTATTCATGAACACATTAATTGTTAAATGAAAGAATACAAAAAGAGTTTTTTCGTGTTCATTTACTATCATTTTTACCTGTATTAAACAATAAGTAGTTCGATGCTACTAATTTTGCGAGTAAGGCCCATAAATAATGTTGCCGGTTTATGTCTATTAGTAGCATGAGCCCATCTAAAAAAAAGGCTTTCAAATTAAAAAAAAAAATGTATAAGTTTTTTTATATATTTTTAGTTTTTTTTTGTGAGAATAGTAAATCTATCCTACATTTTCCTCTCCCTAAGTTTTAGCCTCAAATCATACAGTGTTGTCAAATTATCAACAATCGATCAGAAACCTCTCATTTGGGGCATGATGACACTCTGTTTCTTAGGTACAAGTTTATCTGCAGAACGTACCAGTAATGGTACGCTGGGATCTGTTTCTTAGGTGCAAGTTTATCTGCAGAATAAATCATGGTCTCTCATATGCCCGTGAATACAAAAGATATACTTGAGTATAATAAAACAGTGTAAAATAAAAAAAAAAAAAAGACAAAAGTAGAAGGTTCAAAATGAAATTATGGAATTAATTACATTGGAAGCTAGATTGTTTCACATTAGAAGCTAACTTGTTATCAAATCTGTCTGGTTCGCAACAAAACAAAATTAGGCGATTTCTTTGATTCTCGAAAGAGACAGATTTAAGAGCCAATCATGTATTTTTTTTTTCGAACAAGTTAGTTGTTCAACAAAAAGTTAGTTCTCTCATAATTCCGTATTTCCGTTTAACTCATTTTCAAGCGAGTAGATTTAGTACTAGACCACAAATTATTTATTCGAAACTAAAAACAATTGACTTCTCAACTTGTTTAAATTTCACAATCTTCAAAGATCAGATCTATGGATTTAAAGCATATATCATTTTTTTTTTTTGTTTCTTAACTAAGGTGAATCCGTAAGTTGTAAACCCCATTACAAGAATATGGGTCTATAGAGGCGAAAGATATAGTGATGATACAAATCTTCGCAGCACATTGAGCTATACCAACGATATTTTGTCGCAATATGGGTAAAAAAAATCCAGTTTATTTTAGTTTTCAACGATGACAAGTGTCGCAATAGAGATATGCTGGAAAAGGTAAAATTTTCGAGCTGGTGTGAAAACGTATAGCGTCTACTTGTTGACGCTATAAGTTTTTTATTTTTTTCTTATCAAATTTCTTTAATGCTCAAAAAATATAATACATAAACAAAATATATGTCGCACCCCGAGAATCCCGTCCCTTCCGGGGCGCGAGCGGCGGCAGATTGTCAGGATCGCAGTCTCCGGTCACACAACATGCGAGATGTCTGATTACGTACGTACATCCAGTAATATGGATAAAACAGTTTAGTGATATCAGAGTTGCGGAAGTAAAGTATAAGTTAACAAAACAGTTTAATCATTCGTAGTTTGTGGAAGCGTTAATTAAAAACAGTTTTTCAAAATGATAAGTGACAATAGTTGCGGAAGCGATTAAAGTTGTTTGACATTACACAACATAATCAAATGATAATCAAAGTTTAGTAGACTAAGACACATAAACAGATGCATGCGACTCCAGCCTAGCATCCTATTCCTTGTGCACGTGCCTTAGTTACCTGAGAAAACATGCGAGTAAAAGGTCAACACAATGGTTGGTGAGAGCACAGGTTTGTAATCGGCAGTAAACATCAAAATGTTTAAAGTAAATGTTTTGCAGGTCTATTTTTCAATACAATGCAACATCCATTGATAGCTAGTCAATATGTTTATATCATATGCGGGTTCGCAACCGAAGCTAACATGCTGCCTCCCGCCATATCCATCCAAGATATGGCAAATGTTGTTTGGTCAATTATGCACTGTTCCGACCTCCAGTCGGGGTGGCCATACGGCGCGCAACAGTGGGGCTTGTCAGGCCCAAATAGTACTATTCAGAATTACCACGCTGAGCGCAACGCGCTATTAACGGTTCGAGGTGTGTTTAATGAGGACTTATCAGTTTTGTGGATGAATGCCACACATATGCATATACGATATTAGCATGTACAAAATAGCCAAAGAGTAATGTTGTTGTTCAAAAGTAGTTTGTATGCAATGTTTTCTCCCCCAAAGGTAGAAAATGTAAAAAGGGGCCGTGAACTCACCTGATAGTAGTTCCGGTATGTGTGAGTGTTCGCGTCTGCGAGAGCTAGCACCTGCTAGTATGCACCTATAACCATATAGGTGTGAGTATGTGTTTTGTGGTGTGTTGTATCCCATACAACTCCAAGTGTCGGTGTGCTCAACCGAGTGCGTGTTGACTTGTGTTGTCTCGACGAATCGTTGGTGACACGATTGTTGTGCTTATGTGCTTTAATGCACATGAGACACCAAAATGCGTCCTATGACTCTAATCACATAAGTTGCTATTTTTAGAAAGTTTCCAATTTAGGAAAGTGTGATTATGAAATCTCATTTCATAAAACTAATAACTTCCAATATGTTTATAAAACATGTTTAAACTCTTAAAACACGTCGTTTGCGCATAAATCACCTTTTATGCCGTTTTGCCCAAATAAAGTTTCCTTATTTGGAAAGTATTCATTTAAAAGCTTGTTTTCACAAATCAAGGTTTCCAAATATGCTAAAAATCATTTCTAAACATATTTCAATAACCCAAGTTTATCAAAACACTTTAAAACATCAAAAGCCCTCTTTTGATTTCTAAAAGTTTCCATAAATAGCAAGTTTCTACAAAACCAAGTTTTTGACAAAATCAAACATCCCAATGTGTTTCTAAACCCTCCAATATACATTTAACAAATCTAGACATGTCTAACATGTCTATATCACCATAAATCCAAGACTTGCAACAAAAAAGTTTCCTTTTATGGCAAGTGTACTAAAATCATTATCAAATCAACCAATAACCAAACCAAGCTCAAATCTAACATTCTTATACTATCAAATCAGTAAATTTATGATATCTAAACAACGAATCACCAACAATCTCGAGCACAATATCTAAACGGAGTTGCATGTGGGTTTTTAGCCCTTGCTTGTACGATCTAGCTATAAGAAATCATGTAAAACTACCTTAGAATGAAAAATCTAGTGACAACAGTGGCTGGGAATGAAGGTATAGCTGTGGATGGACATTCTAAGCTCCTTAGCTTCTTCTCCAAGTTTCCAAGAGCTCCAAATGGTTCACAAATGCAAGGAATAGCTCCACCAATAGTTCCAGAAGGTTTGGAAGCTTGTTTTCAGTGGTTCTTGATCGGATTTGCGAGGGGAAAGTCGATGGTGAGTGAAAGAAATCGAACAAATGAACTGGGTTGGGTTTTTATAGAATTTTCGATCTGCATGGCCTTCGCGTACCGCGGAGGCCGATCAAAATTATTTACCGCGTACCGCGATGAAATTCGGGAGTCTCGACTCCCGGTTTGCTTCGCGTACCGCGAAGCCTTTCGCCGAGGGACTCGCCGCGTACCGCGATGGGTCCATATTTTTGTTTTTCGATTTCGTTGGTACGATTTCACTCATACTCGATTCCTAACGTTTATCCTAAACATCTAATACATGTTTAAGCACGTACTCATATAATAGCACATAGGTTTGATTGATCACCAACGTTCGTGAGACTCGTGTGTGTTTCGATAATTCCTCGAATCATCTTCTATAGTTTGTGTTCGTGTCTAACAAAGTGTTTGCACGCTTGATTAATCCTAATCAACGTGTAATGCACAATTCAATAACTCCTCGAATTATTGTTTTGTGTTAGTGTTGTGTTTGCCACACTTGGTTTCCAAAACCAATGTACAGTGTACGATTCGATAGTTCCACGAACTATCGTTTCGCAGTAGTTTGTGTTCAACTCATCTAATCAAACATAATTAAATGAAATGCAACAAGTATGAATGTGAAATGTAAAGAATATAAGAGTTGCAATTTACCTGAAATTGCCGGGTGTCACACCATCCCCTTGTCGAAAGAAATTTCATCCCGAAATTTGGTTGTGGTTGGTAGTGTTTGAGAAGCAACGATGTTTGAAAGACAAAAAATTTTCCGATTGTCACAATATAGATTAAAGAAAATTAAAAACCTATAGCACTATAGGGCATCTATAGGGCAAAACGTATTAGTTTCAGACATTGTTACAAACTATTCTCTTGCCTTCGGGGGCGATTTTGGGTGATTTTAGAAGCATTTTAGTCTATTTCAAGGTAAATTTTCTCATATCAATCATTTGGGAACTTGTTTAATTTCACTTTGGTAAGTTATTTATTTTATTTTTTTTATTTTTACGATTTTTTGTTCTATTTTGAAGAAATTTTTTGTGTTATTTGTATGTGTATGTGATTAGGGAGCCATTCGAGAGCTTTTCAATTCCTTTTTTTATTTTTTTAGTTACGAAAACTTGGCTATGTGTTGTGGTACGTGACCAGGCGTGATGCCCTTGGGTCGCGCCCCACCCCCATAACACAGGGGCTTGAGGTGGTGTGATTGGCAAGGTGATGAGGCCCCTCACGGGGTGATGACCGTTGGGGGGGAAAATAAAAGAAATCTAACTTTTTGACTTGTGACCGTTTGAAAAGAAAAAAAAAACCTTTTGACCATTGTTTTTTAAAAAAAAAAAAATTTAAACCGCTCTAAATAAACCACTCCTCTTAAACTAACATTCAAATCCACACAATTCTCTCTAAAATAACCATTATTTTTCTATAAAATAACCCAATTTACAATAAAAAAATGAGTTGGGAGGAGGAAATTACGAAATCGTCATCATCCTATTCAGTTGAAGGAGCGTTCATGTTTTTACGCAACGTTCAAGCAACAGTAACATCCATCGTAGCTGATATTGAAGAAAAATCTGCACAAAGGTTACGAAGAAAAAAAATAAACCGTGATCGTAAAGGTGGTAACAAACGTGTCGTGAAAGATTATTTTAGTCAAAATCCAACTTACGACGCAAAGAATTTCAAATCGACATCTCTACCGCCGGAGGAGTGAGTCTTGTTCTTCTTAGTGAAATGACCCTGCCACTAACAGAAAACGCCGATTCTGAAGCTACCGTAGAAGCTTGGACGCTTAGTAGATCTCGGGTCATAACGGATAGGATCGGGAATTGGTCTTCCTTACTTTTCCAACAAGCCAAGATATCAAAGGACAAAAACTCTTGAGGAGTCATGCCCAACAAAAAGTCGGTGACAATATATCTTTCAAGTTCACTACTTGGAGTATTGCCTCTTTGCCTTTTACTATTCTCATTCATTAATAAATTACGCCCCATTTGTGGTGCACAACTGCACACATATAATGTATATATGTGTAGACCCTTAGGGGGCAAAAGTAAAAGTGTACTAATTTTAACGTTATTTTAATTATTTTGTGAAAATAACGTTAAAATCATTGGGATGATCCACTTCAAACGATAACTTTGAGCCGGGGACTCTTTGGACAGCCTCTCTATCCCAATTGGGATAAGGTAAGGTTTGTATCTATCTTCCCCCCAGACCCTACTGAAAAGTGAGAATATACTGGCTAAGGTTGTTTTATTCATTAATAAATTATAAAAAGCAATTTGTGGATCTGAACTACTAGAACTTGATGTCGCGTTTCTCATTGTTTGATGCATGGTTGTTTGGTGCATGGTTTATGTTGTTCCATATTTTTTAAATTTGTTTATTAAAATTTGTTTGTAATGTTTGCACGTAAAATGAATCTTCATCACGTAAATCTATATCGTAACAAATTTTTTTAAGTAAAGTTTTAACCCCCAGGGTTTAAAGAGACGGCACAAGTAATAACCGGTGGCATTTCTTTGAAATATTTTAAAAGTTTTGATTTCATTCGTGAAACCATATCACTTAAAGGTTTTGGTCTAAAAGACAATTCATTCAATTTTGAACTCATTAAATAAATTTGGTTAAGTACCAAAGGACTTGTTGGATAATAAACACTGGATAAAAATGCTGTTACGGTTTTAAAAACATGAAGCATTTTGGTTATTTGTTCAATAAGTTCTCAATCCGACGGATTAAATGCTTCAACCCGACCCTTTTGTGCTAAAAGATTGTGGTAAACAATCCATGTTACATGTCAAATCCCACCTAGTTGTTACGTCCCAATTTGGACCTAGGTATCTAGAATTTGATTCTTTACAAAAACGACGATACATGGTATGTCGTTTGGTTGAACTAAAAATGTCGTGTAACATTTGCTTAAAATTTATCTTTTATTTCTTCAATAGTTTTAATCCCGTCTTGAACCGCTAAATTAATGATGTGTGCAACACATCGACTATGAAAAAATACACCCTCGCAGATAGGTTTATATTTTAAAATTAGTTGTTGGACCGCACGCATATTATTCGACGCGTTATCAAATGAGGTTGAAAATATTTTGTTTTCCAATTTAAAAGTTTTTATAACTTTGTCTAAAACATAAAATAAATTCTCACCCGTGTGAGGATAGTCAAATAACGCAGACGCGACCGTACGTTTCATTAATTGTCACGTATCAGGTTGTACCCAATAAGTGGTAACACAAATGTACGAGTCGGTGAACCATATGGAGCGGACAAAACATCATAAGTTAAACTTACGTCGGTTTGTAAGTTTTCAAAACCCAAAATAAATTCATTTTTAGCTTTTTTTCACATTTTTAAACAATCTCTTCTAATGGCAGAACGAATTACGTGTGTGTAACGAGGTTGAAGAGTTTGTTGAATAAGTCGAGTTAGATGAGGGTTGTCGAAGTGGTTAAATGGCAAACTTTGTTGAATCACGAATTGCATCATTTGCTCCCGAACCGCATCGCCACTATAAGTGAAAATACTCCCGTCGTTCGACATCGTTAGTTGACCTCGTGCTGCTTCGTTCTTCAAAGCTTTGCAATATTTGAACTCGTGATGGTTTTTCAAAGCACTATTCGCGTCGTGTTTGAAAAAACTACCACCAAGCTTGCAACGAGCTTTATTCGGACCGCTCGACATCCTACCCAAATCGTAGTTTTTCCATATTTAGGGATTCCTCTTTGTAGGAATAACTTCAACAAATTCAAGGTTTGTTGAAGCACCACAACCAACCGAAGAGTTAGCACTTGATGAAGCCATTTATGAGCGGGTTTGCATTTTGAGAGTTTGGAGAGCGTTTCTTGCGTTTTGAGAGTTTTTTTTGCGTTTAAGAGTTGTGTGATTGAACCTAAACAACCACTACCTATTTATAGTAAAGATATGGGGTCTAAAACACCAAAAAAAACCAAAAAAAGGGTCAAAAATCAATTCAAACGGTCAAAAAAGGGTAACATGAAAAAGAGCCGTTGAAACCGGTTTGTTAACTGATTGGGGAACCGGTTCCTAAATCGGTTCGGTTCCAAACTGGTTCAAAGGTCAAAAATCCAAACCTATCCCAAACTAGTAGGTCGGTCGGTTTGGCGAAACCGATCCCCTTTTTTTGTGCAAGTCTACATGGAGAGCTAGAGGCGTGCATGGCAGCAAGTGGTCGGCGAAAATTAAGAGATAGGAATCGAACATCAATCTGAAAATAGAGTTGCACACAAAACCGGTTTCCAAACCGGTCCTATCTCGATCTCAAACCGGTTTCACCCAAACCGGTCCGAACCGTAGGTTTGGGATAGGTTTGACATCCTCATCTCCCAAACCGGTTTCAAACCGGTTCTATAGGTTTGACATCCTCAATCTCCCAAACCGGTTTCCAAACCAAACTGGTTTTCACTAATTAGGTTTTTACCATGCGTTGACCAAACCGGACCGATTTAAAAACTGAATCGGTTTGAGCACCTCTATCTGCAAATAGGCATTATTCAATTTTGGGATGCAATTATGCATTATTTGCATAGTTAGTTCAATTTATGGGCCTGCCCCTTATGGATCTCCACTTTATTAATATGGTGCCTCCAATCTGATTTAAATATTAGGTTACAAAAATTAATCACTTTAATTTTTTTAATATAGAAGAATATGTCTTGTATGGGTGCCTTCCCACCTATATATAATGTGCATCCGCGGCTAACTGGAGATCATGAGTTAGAGCTTTGTTTAAAGTAGAATTTTGTTTCGGTTTGAACCAGAGGGTTTTTTCAATTATAAGTTTCTTTTTGAACAAGATGTTCGGGTCATCATGTTATTTCTCTTCACCACAGAAGAATGATTCGTTTGTCACGTTGACCTTGGGTATCTAAGCCTTTTTAAAAATAATTGTTTGCCTTTACAAGAGAATCTGATTAGTTATGACTTTAGTAGCAGGTGTGAGTAGGGCTAATTAAATACTTTAAATTCAAAATCATACAACCAAGATGTTTACAAATTCAAATTATGTTTTCATTAACTTGTTCCATTAAAATACATACATCCTTAAATCTATATGTGACATATATAACATTATGGATTTATAACTGCTACAATTTTTTGCTACATGCTTTAATATACGTGTATATATAGAGATATTTATTCAAACACAAAATAAAAAGTTGCATAAAACTCTAAAAAAATATACAGTCAGATGATTTAAGTGAAAGTCAAGAGAAATTACTTATATATATATATGTCTTTTAAGCTTATGACTAGAAATTAACCTTTTGTTATTGATTATTAATTAAATATCTTTATATTTATATAATCATATACATATTTGGTTACGTTATTAACAGTATATAATTCTTATTTGATCTCTTTTGCCAAAAAAAAGTTAGCTAAAAAGAGTTAATAATAAAATGTGATTCAAAAATATATATAATTAGCCTATATATAAAAAAAACTGACATGAAAGTAATTATGATAGAAAAGTTGAACCTGTTAACATTGGTCATCTCAAATTATTGAGTTTACTAATCGAATAGGTGACTTGATGATGTATATAATCGGGTGGTACTGTTAGTGACATGGCATTAAGTGATACGTTAGTGATCCAAATTAGTTGTTCAACAAACAAAAAGCTAGCGTTACAAGTATGTGTGTGGCCATCAACTCTCGAAAGACTTTGACCGATGACTCAATAAGTGAAATCATAGTCTTCCGGACTGAAAAAAAAATTAGAAAAATTAGGTTCCACACACTTTCTATCATATTAGTGTCATTACCTGGTTACCTATAACACACGGTTCTAAAAAAAATTAGTTTTTATTTATTTGTTTGTTTTTTTCTGTGATCTTTATTTTTGCATTACGAAAAGCTTTTGTGTTATGCTATACATCATCCTCATCTTGTGAGACCAAACGTTATCTTACTCCAATATGGAAACTAGTTATCTTTTCATATTTACAATATTCTTGTTACTGCAAAGATTTGGCTCAAGCATTACTGCTACTTCTTCAAATGTCACCTGTGTTGAAGGTGAGAGACGATCCCTTCTTGCAATCAAACATAAGATCATAGACAAATTTAATCTTTTGTCCACATGGAGCGGAGTAGAATGTTGTGAATGGCGTGGAGTTGGCTGTGACACTCGAAATGGTCACGTTGTCAAACTTGATCTTCGAAGTTCAGTGAGTTTGGAAGATCTTAATAAAAAATGGTTGGAAGGTGAGTTGAGTCCTTGGTTACAGAATTTGAAGCATTTGCGTTACTTGGACTTGAGCATGAACAATTTCTCGGGTAAAATTCCTGAATTCTTTGGATCGTTTAAACGTTTAGAATACCTTAATTTGTCAGGATCATGCTTTAGCGAGGGAGTAGTGTTGGATTAATCTTGATGGGTCGGGTTATGGATCAACATTGTTTTTAATTTAATCACATGCTTTTAGTGTTTAATTAGATCATGGGTAGAAGTAGTGGGTCTAGGTTGTAGGAGTAATGGGTTAGAAATGTGGGAACATGGTTCCTCACATATGCATGTTTCTAGGTTGTGTTTATGTTTCTTATATATGTTAGTATGAGTATGAATGAAAAGAGTGTGAGAGTTTTTTTTACAGAAACATCTTGTACGTGAGTTTTTGATTGTGTGTGATTTGGGGCCTGAACCAACAATTGGTATCTAGAGCCAAGGTTGAAGAGCTGTTTTGAGAGTCGTTTTCACGAAAGGGTGTAGCCCTTTTGGCTGCAAGGAAAACGCAGCAGTGAAAGTGTTCAAGAAGGGGGCGATTTCATGTGAATCGCGGAAGAGACCGACGCGAAGACCGAAGCCGTAACAGACCGAACGGTTTGACCGAGACCGATAGGCTGCAAGAAAGAGACCGGCAGCTTGAAGAAAGTTTAGACCAAAGACCGGAAGGGGTGACCGGAGACAGAATGAGCACCTATGAAATTGAACCCGTGTGGTTCGTTTAGCAAGAGCAAGATCCGAGTCATGTGTGACTCGTAGCAAGACCGAACCTTTGTGATTCGGAATAGCAAGTCAGCAAGTTAATTAGCAAGGTTAAAGCAAGCAAAATTTCAGCAAGAAGTTAAGCAAGGAGGCGACAGAGACAAGGAAGTAGCAAGTTTATGCAAGATTCTCGCAAGAAAGAGAAAGATTGGAGGTTCTATGGGTGAATCAAGAAGAACCTGTGTGGAGCCATGTGAATTGAAAGAAAACTTTGCTGCTCATGTGACATGCAACGAGAGAGAGAAAAAAAAAAAAAGGAACTGTGCACGCATGAGGCTGTTCATGAAGGATAAAAAGGCAAGGAACATGAACATAATTAAAAGGTTTAGCAAGTGAAAATATGGAGCAAGAGCAAGAAGATTCGATGTAAGCAAGAACGGTTCGAATCGAGAAGCAAGAAGCATGATCGAGATCAAGATTAAGGGGGTGAATGTTGGATTAATCTTGATGGGTCGGGTTATGGATCAACATTGTTTTTAATTTAATCACATGCTTTTAGTGTTTAATTAGATCATGGGTAGAAGTAGTGGGTCTAGGTTGTAGGAGTAATGGGTTAGAAATGTGGGAACATGGTTCCTCACATATGCATGTTTCTAGGTTGTGTTTATGTTTCTTATATATGTTAGTATGAGTATGAATGAAAAGAGTGTGAGAGTTTTTTTTACAGAAACATCTTGTACGTGAGTTTTTGATTGTGTGTGATTTGGGGCCTGAACCAACAAGTAGTTCCTCATCATCTTGGAAATCTCTCAAGGTTACAAGTTCTTGATCTTAGGAGTGGCTTTATTTTCAGTTATGGAGTTATTTATCTTCAACCACCAGTTATTGTAAATGATTTGAGATGGGTATCATCTCTATCGTCTTTAAGGTACTTGGATTTATCAGGGATATCCATTGATAAGCTAAATGATTGGTTCTATCCAATTAGCATGCTCCCTTCTTTGCTTACGTTGAACCTGGCATCATCGTTGGATTCAAATACAATCCCTTCTGTTAAGCTCATAAATTTAACGTCTCTTAATTCACTCGACCTCTCTATGAACGGCATCAATTCCACCATTCCTCTCTGGTTGTCGAACCTTACTGGCCTCATGCATCTAAACCTTCGTTTTAATAGATTCCATGGTAAAATTCCTGATTTTATTGGGACGTTTAACACTCTTGCTTCCATCGACCTCTCGTACAATTCTTTTAAAACTTCAATCCCGGATCCTTTATGTAATTTGAGCAGCCTCGTTCGTCTCGACCTTTCATTTAACAAGTTTTTTGGTCCTGTTCCTTCAAACTTTGGACTACTATTGAGGCTAGAATACCTAGATCTTGGTGTAAATCAAGTGAGTGGAAACATTACCATGGCCAACAACCTCGTTCATCTCGACCTTTCAAGTAACATGTTTTCTGGTCCTGTTCCATCAAACTTTGGACTACTCTCAAGGCTAGAATACCTAAATCTTGGTTACAATCAACTGAGTGGAAACATTCCCATGGTCAGCAACCTCGTTCGTCTAGATCTTTCAAGGAACTTGTTTTCTGGTCCTATTCCCTCAAGCCTTGGACTACTCTCAAGGCTAGAATACCTAAATCTTGGTTATAATCAACTGAGTGGAAACATTCCAATGAGTCTTGGCCAGCTTTCAAGGCTTAAGAATATAGATCTCTCTCGTAATTCATTAACAGGAGTTCTTTCTGAAACACACTTCTCAAACCTAAAGAATCTAATCTACTTGGACTTATCTTTCACTTGGTTAGCTTTGAATTTTAGCTCTCGATGGATACCTCCCTTCCAACTGAGTATGTTTAGTGCAAGTTCCTGCAGCAACATCGGACCCTACTTCCCGAATTGGCTTCGTACACAAACATATCTTCAGTTGTTAGATCTTTCTAACTCAAGTATTAGAGATACAATACCAGACTGGTTCGAGACCAGCTTGTCTCATATTATATACTTGGATTTTTCAAACAACAAGATCGGTGGCAAATTGCCACTATTTCATTTCGATAATAGTGACCATACATTTTACGGGATCTTGAAGATGAACTCAAACAAATTTGAGGGGCCACTAGTGACATTTCCGTCAAATGTGAAACTACTGGATCTCTCAGATAACTTACTGTTCGGAGAACTCCCTCAAATTGATGGAACAATGAACTTAACTTTGGAAGTTGTTAATCTCTCAAAAATCCGCTTCACTGGAAACACTCCCGCAGGCTTATGCAAGGTTCCCACCATCACAATTTTGAATTTATCACAAAACAAACTTTCTGGAAGGCTTCCCGAGTGCTTAGGAAATTTGACTAGGTTGCAAGCAATAGATCTTTCAAATAACACTATAACAGGGCTTGTTCCGAGCTCGTTGGGTTCTCTTACACAACTCAAGTCATTGCACCTACACAACAACATATTTGAGGGAAATCTTCCACAGTCTTTACAGAATTTGACGAACATGTTCACAATGGATATAGGTTACAATTTTCTAGTGGGTGATATACCTTTCTGGATTGGAGAAAGCCTATTGTACCTTAGAATCTTGAACCTCCAATCAAATAAGTTTACGGGTAAGATTCCGCTACAGTTTTGTCAACTTAATGCTCTTCAGCATTTAAACTTGGCGCAGAACAATATAATTGGGACGATCCCTCCTTGCTTCGCTAATTTAAGTGGTATGATCATCAATGAAGGTAACATAGTATACGATGTTAATTACTACGAAGAAAATATTCTGGCTTCCATGAAGGGAATTCAATTGGTGTACACCAAGACAATAAAGTTTCTCACATCCTTGGACCTTTCGAGCAACAACATTACAGGAGAAATTCCAGATGCTTTGATGAACCTTGTGGGATTGAAAAACTTGAATCTTTCAAGAAACCAACTTAAAGGACAGATTCCAATGAGGATTGGAAATCTAAATCAATTGGAATCTTTAGATTTGTCAATGAACATGTTGTCTGGCCATATACCTCAAAGTTTGACTAGCTTAAACTTTCTAAGCTACTTGAACCTGTCATTCAACAACTTATCTGGTCCAATCCCAGTCGGAAATCAGCTCCAGACTCTTGCGTATCCTTCTTGTTTTCAAGGGAACGATGGACTCTGCGGGCCGCCACTATCAAGGAGTTGCAAAGGAGACAATTCATCATATGATCATGTTGGTAAAGTTGAAGCTCAAGATGAAGATGAAGACTTTTGGCTTTATATTGGCATGGGCACGGGTTTCGTTGTTGGATTCATAGGATTGCTAGGGAGTTTGCACTTTATTAGGAGCTGGAGGGTGGCTTACTTTGAGATGCTTGAAAACTTTTACACATCAATTTTGGTGAATCTTGCTTGCCTAAGGAGAACTTGTGTTTCATAGCAAAAGGTATGTTATATTGTTATTTAATGTGTATTGTATGTTGCTCCAGCTGTAGAAAAAAGACTGCACTATGCATGGATTTTAAGTGTTGTTTATCATTTTTAAACATTGAGTATTAATATTATATATATATATATATATATATATATATATATATATATATATTAAAATCTGAGTTTCTGGTCTATGATTAGTTCTGTTTATTGATTAGATTATCAAAAGAAACATTTAAGTTTTGTTGTTAGCAAATTTCAATGGGTAAAACTGTAAAAACTTGTGGGTATTGTTTGGAAAGTTTACTTAGTGTGTCACGTGACTGCACCTCGCTTTAATAGAAATTCAAACAGCTTTAATGGAAATTTTATTATTGACTACTAGGCAGTGTTGTAAAAATCGTTAATCGCTAGTCGGTCGGCGAGGTAGGGACTAGGGATTAATTGGGATTAATCGGGATTAATCGGATTGGAATTTTTATATATAATTTTTCAAAATTATACATATATACAAAACTTTATACATAAATTTTCAAATAAATCAAAGATTTTATCCAACTAATTCACATTGGGCCTATTAATATTAGTTTTTTTAAAAAAAAAACATGGCCCAATTCATTTAATAGTCCAACATAAAGCCCATGTGCAGCTCGTCAATCCCTTTATTCCCTCTCGTCGTTCCCGTGTGCAGCACTGCAGCTCGTCGAAATTAGGGTTAATATGAAGATACATCTGGAATTCGTCGGAATCATCGATCGTTCACATGTAACCTGGAATTCTCGCCAATCCATCTCATAATCGTCGTTCACACAGTAAAACGAAGGTTTGTTTCGTATCCTAGTTCTCGAAATCATCAAAAACCGGCCGATTTTTGCCCGATTTGTGGCCGAGTAGGACCGATTAGGACCGGCTTTGACCGTCGTTGACCGACTAGCGATTAATTGGGCGATTCGACGAAATTTAGTTGGGAGACCTCCGACTACCGCTTTATCACCGATGAATCGCGATTTTTACAACACTGCTACTAGGTAAGCCAAAGATTCAAAACCGATACAAAATTAAAAGATTGCCAAGTAGATATTGAGAGTAGTCAAAGTCCTGATAATAAAAGTGTTGAATATTTCTTAGTCGGATATTCGATATACAAAATATTGCTTGTTCGGATTAGATATCTGAATTTAACCCAAATAAACCGAACAAAACATATTTATTTGGGTTATTCGGATTTAAAAATCAAGCTTATTTGGGTTATTCATAATGGATAGACATATTTCTTAGTCGGTTCGAGTTTCAAATAGGGTTTAAAACAATAGTTGAAAACAAATCAATCACACGTGTAAGTGTTTTGTAGTGAAAATTCCACCCTATATCTTCGGGTCATGTAAGAAAAAACTCTTGGTTTAATCCACTTTTGGTTTCAATTGACCCACTACTAATATTTTTTTCTACTTTTTCTCTCTTCGTTTCTAGAAGAATATATTCCCTTTTACTAGAAGCACAAACCACGTTCATCAAAGTAACTGTATTTTCGGTTTCTCAAAACCATGTTCTAGAAGAATATATTTGCTTATCAATTTCTCAACACCCGTTTGTTTTCTTGCAATAATCACAACGACCAACTAAAGTTGATAATAGTCCATCATATTAAACTCAACACACATATTTCTCGGCAAACATATGCATGGTGAGTTTAATAGTCCATCATAGCCTTGACCTCTTAAAGTTTCAAACTCAAATTTATTTAGCAAAAAAGGGTCAATCGATGGCTTTAAAATTAGCGCTGGAGGCGTCGAAAATTAAAAGGAAGGAGTCAAGCATCAATATGCAATTAAGCATTATTCAATTTATGGGCCGCAATTATGCATTATGACTTATGAGTTCAAGTTATGGACCTCCTCTTTATGGATCTCTATTTCATTAATGGAGTTCCCCCAATTTGATATATATATATATATATATATATATATATATATATATATATATATATATATAGGATTAGGTTCAAGTAAAAAGGGTGAGATTGGTGAGAAGGGTGAGAAGGATTGTGAATTTGACAAGTGGCATTACTCTAATTTTATTAAAAGGGTATTTTGGTCATTGTGTTTAATGCTTCAAGTTATTGTGTTTAATGCTTCATGTCATTGTGTTTAATATTTTTATTTTTTTTTATTTTTTATGTCATATTGTCTTATTTTGTTATTGTTTTTTATGCATTAAATAAATTGTTCTTATTTATTTTTGTTGTTTTATGTATTAAAAGCACATAATTGTGTTATTTTACCATTATGTTTATGAAACTTATAATTTTAAAAAACATAAATTATTTTTATTTTTTGAAAAATATCTTTCCGTCATTGTATATATGTTTATGTCATTGTGTAATATATTCATCATTGTGTTTTATCGTCAGAACATTGTGTAATACAATCATCATTGTGTAATATATTCATCATTGTTTTTTATCTTCAGATGATTGTGTAATATAGCATGATTGTGTCATAGTCATTGTGTAATAGTCATTATTTTGTTTTACGTTAAGGTCATTGTGTAATCTATGCGTCATTGTGTTTTACGTTCAGGTAATTGTGTAATATACACATTGCATGTTATGTTCATGTCATTGTGTAATATATTCATCATTGTTTTTTTATTTTCAGATGATTGTGTAATATAACATTATTGTGTCTGACGTTCAGATCATTGTGTAATAGTCATTATTTTGTTTTATGTTAAGGTCATTGTGCAATCTACGAGTCATTGTGTTTTACGTTCAGGTAATTGTGTAATATACACATTGTTGTATTAAATGAATTTGTTTTGTTTTATAATTATAATTTACATATAAAAAGTACGTGATTTTGTTGTATCATCAATATTATTTTTAAAGCTGATGAATTTATAAAAAAAAATAGTTAGTCACTACAACGACAAAAAGAAACATTCACAAACAAAAATGCACAATAATAGACAATTAGACACAATGACGCATGACAAATATAATAGGTAGAGGAAAACGTTTTTTTTTTAAAATTTTTATATAACAATATTATACTCGTTTTAAAGATAAAAAAATGCTCGTTTTTTTGGTGTAATTTTTTTTAAAAAATTATATTGTATATAAAATTTATGACCGTTTAAAAAAAATGGGAGGAACATGATAAAAAGTCAACAAAAGTGTCTATGACTAAAATACCCTTCCACTACCTTTTTTAATACAATTTTGATCTCAACCATTAAACTATATATCTAAAATTTTTAATACAATTTTTAGTTTTGTTACG
The DNA here is from genome assembly GCA_009363875.1 of Mikania micrantha. Taxonomy (NCBI): domain Eukaryota; kingdom Viridiplantae; phylum Streptophyta; class Magnoliopsida; order Asterales; family Asteraceae; genus Mikania; species Mikania micrantha. Next base: position 9,732,048 of record CM018697.1, on the reverse strand, counting down.
TAGGTTTTACGTGGGTTTATAAAATATTTTTTTAAAAATATTTGGTCGGCGCTTTTTTTATATTTTTTTTATAAAAAGGTGTCCAATAGTGTTACAAACATGTAAAAAAAATTAAAAAAAATACGTTCGTTTTACGTGATTTTTGCATGGTTTTCGCGGTTTTCTCATTGAGATGTGGTTTTCATTTTATCTTTTCCCTATATATATATATATATATATATATATATATATATATATATGTATGTATGTATGTATACAGACACACACACACAAAAGATTATTACCCCGTGTATTACACGGATTTAGTATAAAATATAATCTAGTTAATAACAGAAATTTAGTAATTATAAAACGATATTTTAATATAAAATGATTAATTTTATTAATAAGTACTTTAAGTAATAAAATAATAATTAAAACTTTTAGTAACCAAAGAATTAGTGCTCAAGTTTCTTCATTTGTAACAACGGAAATTTTTAAAAGTAACAGACACTAAAATTTTTAATTGTTTTTTTGTCAAAAACTATTTGATGCAAAATTAAGATGGTAAGGTATCATTTTTTTATTCTTAAAATTAAGTGACCTCATTTGCAAATATCAATAAATATAAAGGATCAAAAGTATAATTTTTTCCGCAAAATAAGAAGATAAGATGCATTTTTTAATTATGTTGTAATCTGAAAATATTATTAAACATAAAGGTTCAAAAGTGTAATTTTTACTATCATTTTTGTAACCTTAGGTTTTTAAAATATTTTTAGGCATTCCGAGTTAAAAACGTCATTTGTTTATAAAAATCTTGTTTGAAATCTCTGTATTATAGTGTATTACATTCGTTAAAAAAATTGTTGTTAAGAAAACTTGTCTTTTAGAAAAAATCTAAAATAGCGATTTAAAATCTTTCTTGTCATTCAAAAAGTTTGATTTTTAGAAAAATTTTGCATTTTATAACTTGTTTAAATATTTTTTGATTTTTCTTTTATTCGAAAACTATTTTATATTAAAAAAATAAATAATATCATTAGTATTATAATTAGTTAATAAAAGAAATAATTGTGAAATTATTTAATATGAAAGAGAATTGAGTGAGATTATAAAAAGATGACATGTGGCATAATTAGGTTAAAATATGACATGTGGCAAAAATGTTTTTGTTTATTATAATAGAAAGATATATATATATATATATATATAGGGAACGGTTAACGTACATATTAGTGTTAACGTGCTAAACGTAAGAAGCCACAGGAATGCACCATGTGTCATTAGGGTAAAGGGTATTATCGTCCATATATAATTACAGACCGTGATTTACAAAATTATAGACTGACATTTAACACACATAATCACGGACCATCGGATAATCATAGACCAATAATTACGGACCACATTGTATAGCAACCACAGACCGTATTTTAACACACATAATCAAGGGAAAAATGTATAATCACGGACCAATAATCGCGGACCAATAATCGCGGACCACGTTATATGAAAATCACAGACCGTCATTTAACATGCATGATCAAAGGAACAACTGAATAATCACGTACCAATAATTACGTACCAAGTTTAAAATCACGGACCACGTAAAATTTTTTTAAAAAAACTATAACAATACTATACTCAAATTAAAGATAATAAAATTCTCAATTTTATGGTGTAATTTTTTTTAAAAAATAATAAAACGTGTAAAAGTTATTTAATTTTTAAAAAACGAGTGGAACTTGTTGTAACATTATAAAATGTGGTTGTTTCCCCTTTTGCCCTTCCAGTTATATTTTACACTTATTTTGTGGAAAAAGTTGTATAAAGTGGGGACCACTAAATCTTAACCATTGATCAGTCTGATCAAAGGGTCCAGAATCCATCTTACGTTTAGTACGTTAAGAAGCATATGTATTTGATCCGGCTCCTATATATATATTAGCCCAAAATTTAATCACTTTAATTTTTTAATAAAGAATATGGCTTGTATGGGTGCCTTCCCTCCTATATATAACTAGAATTCCCGCCTATTACGGCTAGAATTCCGCTACGATTCTCAATATTAGAATGCTGACCTACTACAAATATAAGTATTTGCTACGGTCAAATCCGTAGCTAACATTCATTTTGCTACGAATTTGTTACGGATTTGGTCCGTAGCCACAAGTCTCGTTGCTAATTTAATTTGCTATGAATTTTGCTACGAAAAATATTTTTGCAACGGTTTTAGATACAAAAAGATACGTCGCTACTTTAGATACGAATTTTTCTACGGAAATGTTAGCTACGGCGATCACTACAAACTTTTAGCGACGGATTTTTAGCAATGGAATTTTGCTACGGACTTTTAGTTACCGATTTTGCTACCGATTATTTGCCATAGATTCTACTATGAATTGGTTACAAACATTTTCTACAATGTTTGCTCCCGATTTTGCTACGGAGTTTAGTTATGGATTTTGTGATGAGTTTTTATTATTTTTTTTGCTACTAATTTAGCGACGGATTTTAAGGTTTTCGCTACGGATTTTATATGAACATTTTTAATATTTTCATTTTTTATAATATTTTCCATTTATTACCTGTAACATTATATTTAAATTCAACAAATATATACAAATGATCCTAAATATAGATATCTAAACCAAATAAAATAAATAGTCAACTAATCCAAATTTAGCATATACAACTTAGATCCAAACCATCCATAACAAAACTTTAATATTCGCATTATAGTGTTTCTCAACAAAAACCCATATCTTAACTTGGTGGAAGGTTTTGTTGGTTTTTTAACATACATAAATGTCAATATTTGATCACGTTTAAGTCAGATTCATGTTAGCATTTTGTAAGACAATGCTGGCAAAAAATTTTACATTATTTCACCAGAAATAACACTTTAATTTTAACACAGTACCTCTATTTCTCATCCTTGTAAACCCATTTGAGACACTTTGGTATGCTACCTAAGATATTGTTAAACTAGAGGTCCAAAATTTGAATCACTAGAGATATAAGGAGTCTCTTGGTGAACCAAATCAGTGGGCCCATACCGAAAGAAATAGATGAAAGTTCTACAATAGAGTCATTGTAAGTAAAGATTCTTGCATGACATCTATATATAGTGGGCCGGTTTAATGGGCCAATCAACTTAATCCAGGGCTTGAGGCCTTCAAAACATACATGGCCTTTTATTTTTAATGTTTTTGGGCTTATTATAGGTATATTTATTTGTTGGGCTTGAAAAATCGCTGGGCCCACTAAAAACTGACTGAAGGGGAGGCCTGCAATATTGAGTAATAGTGTAATACGTCTAAGATATGGTTGGGGCCGGTAAATAAGTAATGCAAGAACATTTCGCTCTTTAGAAAAGGCAACAAGCGTCTCTTGGTTAGTCGGTCTACTGTATAAGCGACATTCTTCAATCTGACAACTGGGAGACCATTCTGCCATACTCAAAGGTAATTAGAAAGCTAAACCCACGTGCAATTCATATGTTGTTTCAAGAACCCCATATGAGTATTCAATCAAATTCCAGAAATATTACATTTTTAGACATTATTCTATGCAATTATAAATTTTATGGTTGTGTCAATCTTCTAATTGATGTCATAAGTTCAGTCCCGATGCTGATTTTTGATTAGTTGTAAGTGGCTATAAACAAAGTTTTGATTTTTTATGTTGATAGATGTAAAATAAAGGGTTTGCGAGATGAAGTTTTCATTCTATGTTTGATTTTTATACTTTTATGCAACAGAGTTTTCTCACCATCTTTTTCTTCCACAGGTCTTGACAAAATTAGTAGGTTCTTTGTTGAAGAGTCAAATTGAATTCTTGTGAATACATGTGGGAAACAATGTACAAGGCAAAATTGTGTACATTAGATCACAAAATCATCTGACCCCTTCCAGGACCCTATGCAAAGCGCAAAGCGAGAGGTAAGTCAAACATTTTTTTTAATATTATACATATTGTCACTGAATGCAATTCTTTTATAGTAGATTTCTTTATTGTGTCACTCTTTACTTATTATAATATATGTTAGCTTGTGTTTGTGTTAGGAGCTTATAAATTCCTTTCTACTTTTTTTTTGCAAACACTTTCCTTGTTTCGAATCGTTCTTTTCAATCGACCCATTTTCCTAAAATTTGTAGATAAAAAGAGATGTTATCAATTGCATACCTTTATATTTCAAAATAAACTTGTTACTTTAAAATACCTCTCATACGGATACATCCATCTGAAGTGCACCGGACCACCAAGAGTAGCTTCATGTGTCAAATGTATAACAAGGTGTTCCATTGAGTAAAAAAAGCAAGTGGAAAATTTTTTTCTAATTTACAAAGATTACAACGATGTTTTTTCCAACTTTTTTAGATCCTCAATGTGCAAAACCTTCGAACATATTACACAAAAGAATATGCGTAACTCTATAATTGGTTCCAATATTTGTTTTGGTAGCATGCCTCTTAACACAATAGGCAACAATCGTTGCATAAACACATGGGTGTCATGACTTTTAAAGCTATAAAAAGTATCATATTTAATGTTTACACAACCCCCTATATTAGAAGCATACCCATCAGGGAATTTTATTGTTTTCAACCATTTACATACTTCAATTACTTGCATTTTGGTTAAAGTATACGATGCTTTTGGTTTCATATATATATTATTGTTCCCAACCCAAGTATGCAACGATGGTCTATTGCAAATTTGTTCCATATCCACCCTTGCTTGATGTTATCTTTTGTTGAAGTATCCATAATAGTTTGAAATAGATTCTCAAAAACATTTTTCTCAATGTGCATTACATCAAGGTTGTGTTGGATTAACAACATAGGCCAATATTCAAGCTCCCAAAAATGCTTCTTTTTACCCAATTATGAGTTTTAACAAATTCTGGAATTTTATTCTTTGAGTTATAAGTTACACCTTCACAGACACATGGATGTTACACACTTGTTCGTATATTTTTCAACCAGTTAACTAGTGTGGAGGTCCCAATGATGATGATATAGATTTATTGGCATGAAATCCATACCTATCACTACGAAAGGGTGAGAGTGAGTTAAAAATCTCCGATGGCAGTCAAACCAACTTGCTTTCCTCCTGCTTTCAACCGAAAGGCTTCCGTGTCTCCCATGCAATATGGGCAAGCTAAGTGGCTATGCATGCTCCAACCAGACAACATTGCATATGTAGGAAAGTCACTAACCATCCACAAAAGGATAGCTCTCATCATAAAATTTTCTTCACGATACGCATCATAAACTTCAATGCCTTTCTTGTACAACTCTTTTAGCTTGTCTATTTATGGCCTTAAAAACACATCTATGTTTTGACCTGGACTCTTTCTTCCAGGAATAACCAAACATAGTTTAATAAAGGAGTCTTTCAAACTCATCCAGGGAGGCAAGTTATAGATCGTAAGAAAGACCGACCATAGAGAGTAAAGGTTTGAGTTAGAGTTATTTGGATTAAATCCATGAGTGCATAAACCAAGACGAACATTCCGAATCTCATTTACAAAGTCAGGATTCATCGAGTCAAAATGCTTTCAAGCTTTACAATCACTCGGATGTGCCATTCTACCCTCCTTTGCTTTGTGATTATGGTGCCAAGTCATATCATTTGCAATCTTCTTAGACATATACAAATTCTTAAGCCTAGGAACAATTGGCATCTATGTCATCTGTCACACCCCGAGCCGGCGGGATAGGATCGGTTGTCCCGTCGGGCGGAAGGTTCCCGGGGCGCGATATCATGAGTGATAATCGTGATGATCAGATTGTTTACATTGCACATGATATAAATGAGAAATGCTAAATATAATAGAATTACAAAGTTAAATTACATCAGTATTGTTTATAATTTAACAATGTAAATCTACCATCAACATCATAAATTTCTATCTTGCATTTACACAAGATATACAAAATAAATTTGTATAATGATGTCTTCAAAAGTATGCAGGTCCAAAATGCTAAGCCTTCTATCTGAAGTCTTAGTCCAAAAGGAATAACTCCTTAGTTAACCTGTTCGTCACCTGAGAAGGCATGCAAAAATCAAGTCAACACATGGTTGGTGAGTTCATATAGTTTTATGATTTGAAAATGATTTGAAATTGATTTGAAAACCTCTTTTGGTAAAGACGCTAACCTCATTAACTCCACATGTAATATCCACATCGGTATGCTTATATATAGGGAATCACGAAAGGGTCAAGCCCAGACGCTATCCCACCACATACTAATATGTATATGACACTGTTGTTAATGATAATTAAGCATTTTTACCCAACACCTCTGATTTAGATCATGATATTGAAATCTGATATGCCTTTGATTTATTTGGTTCCTCATAGCTATATGATTTCCCAAAAAGACAGTGATAATAGTAAATGTCAAATATTTAATTTATTAATTAAATAAATCATTTAAATACAACTAAGACATGATGATTGGGCATGAATTTACTCAATCAGTTAGACTTAGTTGTTGGTGGTTGTCCAAGTTGTAACCTCTCACACGTGACCCATGTCAGGCATAACTCACAAGGAGTACACCTGAACTGAGCGGGATTTTAATGATTTGCCCGTTACAGCTTGACCCAATGGTCTTCTGCATCTGAGTGGGACTTTAATGTTTTGCCCGTTACAGCCTGACCCAATGGTCTTCTGCATCTGAGTGGGACTTTAAGGATATCCTGTGATTCTTGATCTCTTGATTCTCATGATTTTGACTTTGATATTGATTTCATTTGATCGTTCATGTTATTGCCCGTATAGCCTGACTACAAGAGTCTTCTATACCTGAAAGGGACTTTATATGTGTGTTACACGTGGTCTTGATTCCATATACAACTGACATCCACCATAACTTGAGCATTAATGATTTCATTAGGTCATAATGATTTCATTATTAACATGATTCACACATATTTATGATATCTGATTTCTTGAGTTTCTTGATCTTGATCTTTTGACTTTCCCATGATTCACAATGATAATTGATTTGATTATGATTCTTTGTGCTCAGATCCCACACTGAGTTATGATTCCTTTGAGTTTGATCCTTTGATTATGTTCATTTGATTTCACTTTGAATTTAGATTCTTGAATTTGAACTTGATGGACTAAGGGTTGATTTAGAATTTAAATTTAAGGTATTACTCATAAGAGTACTTAAATTCAATTGGTAATTTGATTCTGCATAATAATTTCCTAGACAGGAGTCTAGGAGTATCAACAACATATATATGTAAAACATATAATAAATAAAAGCATTTAAATAAACAGTTTAATTAAAACAGTTTACGCATGCTTCTCAGCCCCGCGTTTTAAAACAAAAATGTTTAGAAAAGGGGCAATGAACTCACCTGTGTTGCTTTGTACCGAATTACCACAAAATGCGCACTCTTTGTTGTAGTCTAAGTATCTTCGGTTCCTGAGTTGTTTTAAGAGAATTCGAATACAATAAGTGTATATAATAGACGTAGTAACTGAGGTTTGGTCTCGGTGTGCAACTAAGTGTCCTAGATTACTAATGTGATTCTAAGACTTCCTCTAACTTAGTCTAATCCATTACCCGTTATAACTATTTATCCCATATTCCCGATTAATCCTTTAAAGACTTTTAGTAGAACCTTTTCAATGTAATTCATTTTAAGTTAATTATTTAGAAAAGATTATTTAATATAATTTAACAAAGTTTACAAATCATTTATTTCTATTAAACATAACTAATTTAAAGAAAGTTAACGTGTGATGGGCTTAAGTTAGCCCATTGGGCCAATCTTGGGCCCATTATTAGACTTTGATTTCCCACTTGATTTCTTATCAATGCCATGATTAACTATAACTAGCTGGGTTAATTCCGACTAGTTACACTTCCTCATGGATTGCTTTCTAGGATTAGGTGTCAATTATTTCATCAACGCCCAAACCCTATATTAGGTTTTGATCATTCAATTTCTTCCATGTTTGATCCCGAAATGGTGATGTCAACTCTTGTTTAGATGACAACATCTCTTAAAAAAAATTGTTGTTTTAGAACCCTAATGAGTTTTCATAATCTTTAGTATGATTTTAGTGTTAACAATGAAAGATTTCCCATGCACACACAAGGTCATCACCAACCATGCATACGTGACCTATCCCATGCACAATCATACATGCATTGTACGTATCCATGTAGTCCAACCCTACTCGATTCAAGTTCTTAAGACCCAGCCAACTTGACTCACGAATGGTCCTTCTTGACGAATGAGGGTAGTCAATAAGCTTTGTCCGAATGACACAGCAGCTAGAGCCGATCGAATGACTGGTTCCTGTTTGACCGAATGAGTGCATATGACGAATGAGGGTTGGATCGAATGTCATGGCCGATTGAATGAGGGATGGCGAAGGAGCTGTTTCGGCCAGCAGCCTTTCGGCGAATGGGTTGGGTGGTTCGGCAGGGCCATTCGGCGAATGGGAGGGTGGTTGGCCATTCGGCCTGTACACATGCGGCGGCCTGGACCAGTCTCATTCGGCCTGCAACCCCGACGCCATAACAGACCACAACCCACACTAGCCGACCCAGATCTAGTTGCTACTTGTTCCTACATTGTTCTAAGATGATGTGGGTGTAGTTTCCCTATGATTTCGAGTGTTTTAACCGGCTAAACAGGTGAGGCGGCCAAGAGGGTTGAAAACCCTAAAAATCGCATCAAAACGATGATTTTACCTGGATTTTGGTCGGACAAAAACTCGTTGAGAGGGTCGTTTTGACACCAAAAACGTTCGAATCGGTGAAGAAACGAGTGAGATCGGGCTAGGGTTTCTAGAGAGAGAGTATAGAGAGAGAGGGTGAACGGTGGTGATGAGAGAGGGAGGGTTGTTGGGGGGGAAGATGAGACATAAACGCCTCATTTATGTCTTTAAAACACCCGGTGTGTTCGGGTTCATTCGGTTTCGCGTGGTTTTGCGTAAAAACACCGGTTTCTCGTCGTTTTCGTTACGAAACGACTCGGTTATAAATTAGAAATCTAAAAATTATTTTAGGTTGTGATTCCTAATAAATCAACTAATATCTTTTATTTATTTAATCTCAAAATATTTATTTAACGTTTAAATCGAATCGCGCGGTCATCGCGCGTATTTGTTCGAATCAAATACGACGATAACTACACTTTTCAATATTGTTTTTCTAATTATTGAATATCATTCAGAACGTTAAACTTTCAGATTTATTCGTACAGATCGTCACCTATACGAATAATCCGTCGGTTTAGCATTCACGTAACGACATTCGTGTTGTTTTGTTCTGTAAGGCCTCACATACGTTTATACATAGTAAAATCCTAACAATTAAATCCCATGATGGTTCTGTGTTGCCAGATAATTATCTGACTCAAGAACCATTGTTCTGAATTGATTTCTCTGAAATGACTATGAATTTACTGTTTTGATAATATGAAATGATACTGAGACTTGATATGAACATGAAATACACTGAATTACATAAGATTGGTACCTGACTACTGTTCATGATCACTGTTCCGGTGACGTTTCCGGCACTGATGTTACAGTCTCCCCTTGTTAAAGAAATTTCGTCCCGAAATTTAAGAATGGTTATCGGGTACGGCTTCCTCTTCAAACAGTTGGGGATACTTTAACTTCATGTGATCCTCGCGTTCCCAAGTAAACTCGGGTCCGCGTCTTGAATTCCATCGAACCTTTACTATCGGAATACGGCTTCGCCTCAGTTGCTTGATTTTACGATCCATAATCTCTAAAGGTTCTTCGACAAAATGCAACTGCTCATCAACTTGAATCTCTTCGAGTGGAATGATGAGTGATTCGTCAGCAAGGCATTTCTTTAAATTCGAGACGTGAAATACGTCATGCACACCACTGAGTTCATCTGGTAATCTCAGTCTATACGCCACAGGACCAATACGTTCGATGATTTCGAACGGTCCCACGTATCGTGGTGCTAACTTGCCTTTTGTTCCAAAGCGTACTACACCTTTCCAAGGAGAAACCTTCAACATGACACGGTCTCCCACTTGAAATTCCAACGGCTTACGCCGTTTGTCGGTGTAGCTTTTCTGTCTGCTTCTTGTAGCTTGCAATCTTCTCTGAATCTGAGCAATCTTGTCAGTGGTTTCCTGAATAAGCTATGGCCCAGTTATGCGATTATCTCCAACTTCAGTCCAACAGATCGGTGATCAACATTTCCGACCATAAAGAGCCTCGAATGGTGCACATCCGATACTGCTGTGGTTACTGTTGTTGTAGGAGAACTCAATCAGTGGCAAATGAGAATCCCAATTCCCACCGAAATCCAAAATACAGGTCCTTAACATATCCTCTAGGGTCTGAATCGTACGTTCGCTTTGGCCGTCTGTTTGTGGATGGTAAGCTGTACTCAGATTTAACTGTGTCCCTAGAGATTTCTGCAGTGATTGCCAGAACCTTGAAGTAAATCTGCTGTCTCTATCAGAAATAATTGATAATGGTACACCGTGACGTACCACTATCTCATTAATGTACAATCTCGCCAGTCTATCCATCGTGAAGGTTTCACGCATCGGCAAGAAGTGAGCAGATTTTGTTAAGCGATCAATGATCACCCAAATCGTATCGTGACCACTGGAAGTGCGGGGTAGCTTGGTAATGAAATCCATAGCTATTTGTTCCCACTTCCAGAGGTGAATCTCAGGCTGTTCCAGTAAACCAGACGGTCTCTGGTGTTCCGCCTTTACCTTCGCACACGTCAGACACCGACCGACGTACTCGGCTATGTCTTTCTTCATTCCCGGCCACCAATAAAATCCACGCAAGTCTTGATACATTTTATCAGCGCCTGGGTGTACAGAATATTTTGTCTTGTGTGCTTCATCGAAGATAAGTCTTCTCAATTCATCTACTGCTGGGATCCATACACGATCCTGATAGTAGATCATTCCATCAGACTTGGTCTCTAAATGTTTCTCTGCTCCGCAGTCAAGCTCTTTCTTCAAGTTTTCCTTATCAACTGATTCCTGTTGGGCTTGAATGATCCTGTCTTGTAAACTGGTCTGTACAGTCATCCCCATAGCTCTAACGCGTAAGGGTTTGACCCGTTCCTTCCGGCTCAAGGCATCAGCTACAACATTCGCCTTTCCCGGATGGTACTTAATCACACAATCATAATCATTCAGGAGTTCAACCCAACGGCGTTGTCGCATGTTGAGTTCCTTCTGATCAAAGATATGCTGCAGACTCTTGTGATCAGTAAATATGGTACACTTAGTGCCATATAAGTAATGTCTCCAAATCTTCAATGCGAAGATTACAGCTCCCAGTTCAAGATCATGAGTAGTGTAGTTCTTCTCATGAACTTTCAACTGTCTTGATGCATAAGCGATCACTTTGTCCCGTTGCATCAGTACGCAACCAAGTCCCTGATGGGATGCATCACAGTAAACGACAAAGTCATCACATCCTTCCGGGAGTGATAGGATTGGAGCATTACATAACTTCTGCTTCAATGTCTGAAAAGCATCCTCTTGTTTATGTTCCCAGACAAACGGTTCACTCTTCTGAGTTAATTTAGTGAGAGGCAAAGCTATCTTAGAAAAGTTCGAGATGAACCTCCTGTAATAACCTGCCAATCCCAGAAAAGACCGTATCTCCGTTGGCGTTCTCGGAGTGTCCCAGTTCTTTATTGCTTCAATCTTGGCGGGATCTACGTGTATTCCCTCACTGTTGACTACATGTCCCAGAAATTGAACTTCTCTTAGCCAAAATTCACATTTAGAGAACTTGGCATAAAGCTTTTGTTCTGTCAACAGTTCCAAGATCTTTCTGAGATGTTGCTCATGTTCTGCTTTGCTTTTGGAGTAAATCAGTATGTCATCAATGAAGACAATGACAAACTGATCTAAATATGGCTTGCACACTCGGTTCATGAGATCCATGAAAACCGCTGGTGCGTTTGTTAATCCGAAAGGCATCACCATGAATTCGTAATGCCCGTATCTGGTTCGGAATGCCGTCTTCGGTATGTCTTCGTCTTGAACTCTAAGCTGATGATAACCGGACCGTAGATCGATCTTTGAGAAATACTGGGCTCCTTGCAATTGGTCAAACAAATCATCAATCCTCGGCAATGGATACCGATTCTTGATGGTTAGTTTGTTCAGCTCCCTGTAATCTATGCACATTCTGAACGATCCTTTCTTCTTTACGAACAAGACCGGAGCTCCCCAAGGCGAGTAGCTTGGTCTAATGAACCCTTTATCCAGTAACTCCTGCAACTGATTCGACAATTCCTGCATCTCTGAAGGTGCTAACCGATAAGGAGATTTAGCAACAGGAGTTGCTCCAGGAACTAAGTCAATTCGGAACTCTACCGGTCGCACAGGAGGCAAACCTTGTAGGTCTTCAGGAAATACTTCTGGATATTCCTTCACTACTGGTACGTCTTGTATCTTCTTCTTGTCTTTCTCTTTTTCCACTACATGAGCCAAGAATGCTACACACTTCTTTTGTAAACACTTACGCGCCTTTATGCAGGAAATGATTTTGACACTTCGTTTTGCTTGATCCCCTCTGACTTCCAATACACAATCATCGGGCAATGGAACTCGAAGCAGTTTCTCAGAACAGATGACTTCCACTCGGTTAGAAGAAAGCCAATCCATTCCAACAATGATGTCGAAACTACCCAACTCCATCGGTATCAAGTCGATGGCAAATGTATGACCATTAAGTGTCAACGGGCAATTTCTGTATACTGTACTAACTGTAATCTGTTTTCCGTTAGCTACTTCTATAATATAAGGGGAATCTAACTGTTCCTCTATAGAATCTAGTTGGCATGCAAAATAGGCAGAGATAAAACTCTGATCCGCACCAGTGTCAAATAGAACAGATGCATAAAAGTCATGTAAGAGAAACGTACCAGTGACCACATTTGGGTCCTGGCGTGCAGCTTGTCACACCCCCAATTTTCAACTAACGGAATCATACCGTTTGGGAGCATGACAAACCAGGATCTCAGATCATTAGACATAGCGAAGACCTCTATATGAATTTTTAAAACATACATTGGTCTTTAAAACAAAACATCAGAGTTTACAAAAATTGCGGAAGCGTTTAAAACCAATAACAGTTGTAAAGTAAACATTACAAGACAAAATACTCAAATGTTCAATCTCAAATATTCAAAATGTTTAAAATGCATGAGACTCTATCTCCTAGTCCATGCCAGCTTTAACACGCGCCTTAGCGTCCTGAGAAAACATGCAAATCAAGTCAACACAAAGGTTGGTGCATAACACAGGTTTTAAGTAATCACAATGTTCAAAACAGCAGTTTGAATAACAGATTGTAGATAACATAATCACACATGCACAGTCATGATAGCTAGTCATATAAACTATTTACATACGTGTTCGACACCGAAGCTGACGGATTGCCATGCTATAGCATGTTTTCGCCTTGCCACTATTGTCTATCACAACAATAGTAAAATTGTGTTTGGTCAGTCAAACACCTGCGTAGATCCCATCTACCGGGTGAGGTTTGTCAAACCTAATAGATCTATTTCCAACTACCACGCTTTGCATTACAGCAAACTAAACGGTTCGAGGTGTGTAAGGACTTTCAAGTTGATATGTTTTCACATAATGTAAACAGCTAACTCATGCAAGTGATATGTATCTAAAAACAGTTTGTTGCACATGTTTTCTCCCCCAAAACAGTTTAAAATAAGAAAGGGGCCGTGTACGCACCTTTGATGATTGCAGAATGATCACACACTAAAAGCTCGTGTAAGAAATCCTCCTACGAAGAATCTGTGTTTAAACAATAACCTAATGTTATTCGAATAATCGTTTTGTGCTTGAAATCACATACGTGTCAACACACGTATGTTAAAGTGTCAGAAATGTGCATACGAAAGTACGCGTGTCTTTGAAATCGTTTAAATAAAATCCTATATGATTTTATTTAAATAAACGTAATTATACGCGATTTCGTTTTTGATCAAAAATATGAATTTTATTATCCTAGTGCGTTCGTATTCTCATTACGGTTCCAACGCAACTTGAACGAGTCGAATCGGAGTTGAAATGAGAAAGTTATGAACAAAGTACAAAAATTGATTTACATCTCAAAAACCAGTGAGGCACAGGTTCGAACCTGTGACCTCCCGGACTCCATACCCAAGCCCAAACCGGTTGATCTGCTACAGATTTCATTGCTGGTTCTTGATTCATAACCCTCTTAAGCCCAATAAACCTACTAACCCTTTGTTAGTCCTAACCGAATCGTATGACCCTCAAATTGAACTAAAATTCGAACTTGATCAATCGCACAATCATAAGGATTTTATTCCTGAGTTTAAACCGAAGCTATATCAGGTTTTAATTTCATATTTTCATCAATCTATACTATTATTGATCAATTCTTTACAATTTCGAGCCTTAATCCAAACTCCAACTCAAATTCATCAAATTTGCCACTAACAATGTTCCATTACATAGGGTTTTCCTTACTTTAGAAATTTCGACACTCACTGATTGATTTAATTTGAATATCACTCACTATTGACCAAAATCCCCAATCCGACCATGTTGAAGAACCCTAACAACCACATTCTTCTGATTCGATAATAGAACTTCAAATTAAACTATGTTTATGCTTAGTCGGATTCTTCTGAAACTACTGGTACTAGTTAATTTTATTTTCGAATCCGATTGTATGCAATTCCCTAAATCGTTCTACAACATGAACCCTAGATCTTAATCTCTTACAGTTCGATGTTGTAATTCAAAATTAACATATGTTTCTTATTGATCGGACTATTCTGAAACTACAACATCATTTAATTTGATTTTAGAGTTCGTTTGATTATAAATCCCCAAACTCGTTTTTGAGATGAGCCCTAGAAAGCGAACTCAATCAATTCGATACAAGAACCCCGAATTGTTATGGGGATATGCTTAATCGACCTAGTTAGAGTGTTTAGGAATGAAAACTTACTTGTTTCAATGATCAATTGCACAAGATCGATTATTGACTTGAGTTTCGGCACCTTCCACTTGGTTTCTTCGACCCAATGCTTCTTGAATCAAATTGTAAGGTAAAATAGTCTCTAAAGATGCCGACCAACGTTTCTGGATACTCAATTTGTGCGTTTAAAGTCGAATTATATATTCACCATAATTCCAAGTGACGGTTACGACTTCTCAACCCCATTTGAGTTAAATTCGACCCATTATATGCTTGTAACTGATAATTAACTATTAATCATCCTCTTAATGAGTTGCTAGAGGGTTTAATTCAGTTATTAACATCCAATTAATACGAATTTAGACTCTCGATTACACTATAGTCGAATTTTGACTTACAAAGTCAAAATTGGGACTTTTTCTTAATTTGAAATCTTAATCCTTGAAGTTTTAACATTCTAAGACCGCTTTTGATCAATTTCCATCCCTCTAGTTCGATTTTAAATGAATTCCATCATTACGGTTAATTCTAAAGTTAACAAAATTTATCCGGAATACCGAATTGTCAATAATCGACCTTCTTAGAACATTGTTTGGTTAATTTAATCCTTTTGGGCTTCTTAAATACAATTGGGCCTCACTGGGCCTTCCTGGGCCTACCTTGGCCTTCCCTGGGCCTACTTTGTTTACATTGGGCCTCACTTGCCCCTATTGGGCCTTACTGAGCCCACAATGGCCTTATTGGGCCTTCTTAGACCTCAATGGGCCTACACTGACCTTGTTGGACCTTCATCGACCTTGTTGGGCTTGTTGGGCCTTCATTGGTCTTATTGGGCCTTCATTTGCCTTGTTGGACCTATCTTAGTTCTGTTGGGCCCACATTATCTCTGTTGGGCCTGTGATATCACCATCTCCCGTTAACAAGGTTAGTGTAAAAAGTCGGATTGTCACACAGCTGGTGCTCCAATAACAAAAGCTCTTCCACGAGGAGCTTGAACTGCTTGTTGTGCTTTCTTCGGGCAGTTCTTTGCAAAGTGGCCTTATTCGCCACAGTTGAAGCATCCACCATTGTTCTGGTTGGCTGGTGGAGGAATAGCCAAAGCAGCATTGTTGACTGCTTGGTTAGGTGTCATCCGGCAGTGCTGGACCCAATGGCCCTTTCTTCCACATCCCGTACATTGCTTGCAAGGAGTGTTAGCAATGTGATGATACTGGCACTTAGTACACAAAGGATGTGGGCCAGTATACTGCCTCTTGGGCACATTTTGTTGTGCCACTGCTACTTGATTCAGAGGAGTAGCCACAGTGTAATTCTTTATGAACTTTTGCTTCTTCTTTGGGTGTTGCTGATGTTGTGGCTTCTTCGAAGTCTCTTCCTTTCTCTTGCCGGTGTCTGCCTCTTTCTTCAGAACTCCAGAGGCAACCATCAAATCAGTAAGTTTTCCAGACAGTCTCACTGCAGATTCAACAGTGGTAGGGTTGGCTGAAACAACCATGCCCTGGATGCAGGCGGGAAGTCCACCCACATATCTGTCTATTCTCTTCTCCAAGGTTGGTACCATGTCAGGTACCAAAGCAACCAACTCATGATAGCGAGTTGTATACCCCATGTGATCAGCCCCCCTTCATCACATGGTTGGATAATTCAACCTCTAGTTTCTGCAGCTCATTCTTGGGGCAGAACTCTGTTCGCAGCTGTGTCTTGAAATCCTCCCATGGCATGGCCATAGCTTCTTCTCTTACTCGAGCGTTGATCTGACCATTCCACCAGGTCAGAGCCCGCTTGTTGAATGTTCCAGCAGAGTAGCGGACTTTATGGTGCTCTGGACAGCTGCAGAGATCCAGAGTAGCCTCAATCTTTTCAATCCATTGGATTAATCCAACGGCTCCTTCAGATCCGTTAAAGCTAGGCGGCTTACATCCTACGAATGACTTGTAGGAGTAGTGTGAGGTACCACCAGTATTCCCACTGGCTTCTCCAGATGAGTTGCCAGTGTTGTTCATCTCATTACGGAAAAGGTTGAACATCTCCGGTATCGCTTCCTTCATCTGATTGGTCATCTGGTTGCTCAGTAGAGTCATCAAAGCGATGGTGGTAGGATCCAGTATGGGAGTCGTGCCTGAACCTGATGCCTGTGTGATCAGTGGAGGAGGAGGTGGAGGCGGTGGAGGAGGTGGCGGTGGTGAGTCATTTGGAGATGGCGTGGAGGAGTGTGGAGCTTGGTCTTGTGTTGATGTCAACAGCGGAGGTTGTCTTCGTGGCGGCATTCTGATCATAACCAAATGAATATTGGTTAGTGCAATGATCGAATGCAGAAGACGCAATGCAATAAGCCTTAAATCCTAAGTTCTCTATATGCAGGGTCCCTAGGTTATAGTCTAGGCCAAACCGTTTAAATAAGTGACCTATATTTCTCTATAACCATGGCTCTGATACCAATCTGTCACACCCCGAGCCGGCGGGATAGGATCGGTTGTCCCGTCGGGCGGAAGGTTCCCGGGGCGCGATATCATGAGTGATAATCGTGATGATCAGATTGTTTACATTGCACATGATATAAATGAGAAATGCTAAATATAATAGAATTACAAAGTTAAATTACATCAGTATTGTTTATAATTTAACAATGTAAATCTACCATCAACATCATAAATTTCTATCTTGCATTTACACAAGATATACAAAATAAATTTGTATAATGATGTCTTCAAAAGTATGCAGGTCCAAAATGCTAAGCCTTCTATCTGAAGTCTTAGTCCAAAAGGAATAACTCCTTAGTTAACCTGTTCGTCACCTGAGAAGGCATGCAAAAATCAAGTCAACACATGGTTGGTGAGTTCATATAGTTTTATGATTTGAAAATGATTTGAAAATGATTTGAAATTGATTTGAAAACCTCTTTTGGTAAAGACCCTAACCTCATTAACTCCACATGTAATATCCACATCGGTATGCTTATATATAGGGAATCACGAAAGGGTCAAGCCCAGACGCTATCCCACCACATACTAATATGTATATGACACTGTTGTTAATGATAATTAAGCATTTTTACCCAACACCTCTGATTTAGATCATGATATTGAAATCTGATATGCCTTTGATTTATTTGGTTCCTCATAGCTATATGATTTCCCAAAAAGACAGTGATAATAGTAAATGTCAAATATTTAATTTATTAATTAAATAAATCATTTAAATACAACTAAGACATGATGATTGGGCATGAATTTACTCAATCAGTTAGACTTAGTTGTTGGTGGTTGTCCAAGTTGTAACCTCTCACACGTGACCCATGTCAGGCATAACTCACAAGGAGTACACCTGAACTGAGCGGGATTTTAATGATTTGCCCGTTACAGCTTGACCCAATGGTCTTCTGCATCTGAGTGGGACTTTAATGTTTTGCCCGTTACAGCCTGACCCAATGGTCTTCTGCATCTGAGTGGGACTTTAAGGATATCCTGTGATTCTTGATCTCTTGATTCTCATGATTTTGACTTTGATATTGATTTCATTTGATCGTTCATGTTATTGCCCGTATAGCCTGACTACAAGAGTCTTCTATACCTGAAAGGGACTTTATATGTGTGTTACACGTGGTCTTGATTCCATATACAACTGACATCCACCATAACTTGAGCATTAATGATTTCATTAGGTCATAATGATTTCATTATTAACATGATTCACACACATTTATGATATCTGATTTCTTGAGTTTCTTGATCTTGATCTTTTGACTTTCCCATGATTCACAATGATAATTGATTTGATTATGATTCTTTGTGCTCAGATCCCACACTGAGTTATGATTCCTTTGAGTTTGATCCTTTGATTATGTTCATTTGATTTCACTTTGAATTTAGATTCTTGAATTTGAACTTGATGGACTAAGGGTTGATTTAGAATTTAAATTTAAGGTATTACTCATAAGAGTACTTAAATTCAATTGGTAATTTGATTCTGCATAATAATTTCCTAGACAGGAGTCTAGGAGTATCAACAACATATATATGTAAAACATATAATAAATAAAAGCATTTAAATAAACAGTTTAATTAAAACAGTTTACGCATGCTTCTCAGCCCCGCGTTTTAAAACAAAAATGTTTAGAAAAGGGGCAATGAACTCACCTGTGTTGCTTTGTACCGAATTACCACAAAATGCGCACTCTTTGTTGTAGTCTAAGTATCTTCGGTTCCTGAGTTGTTTTAAGAGAATTCGAATACAATAAGTGTATATAATAGACGTAGTAACTGAGGTTTGGTCTCGGTGTGCAACTAAGTGTCCTAGATTACTAATGTGATTCTAAGACTTCCTCTAACTTAGTCTAATCCATTACCCGTTATAACTATTTATCCCATATTCCCGATTAATCCTTTAAAGACTTTTAGTAGAACCTTTTCAATGTAATTCATTTTAAGTTAATTATTTAGAAAAGATTATTTAATATAATTTAACAAAGTTTACAAATCATTTATTTCTATTAAACATAACTAATTTAAAGAAAGTTAACGTGTGATGGGCTTAAGTTAGCCCATTGGGCCAATCTTGGGCCCATTATTAGACTTTGATTTCCCACTTGATTTCTTATCAATGCCATGATTAACTATAACTAGCTGGGTTAATTCCGACTAGTTACACTTCCTCATGGATTGCTTTCTAGGATTAGGTGTCAATTATTTCATCAACGCCCAAACCCTATATTAGGTTTTGATCATTCAATTTCTTCCATGTTTGATCCCGAAATGGTGATGTCAACTCTTGTTTAGATGACAACATCTCTTAAAAAAAATTGTTGTTTTAGAACCCTAATGAGTTTTCATAATCTTTAGTATGATTTTAGTGTTAACAATGAAAGATTTCCCATGCACACACAAGGTCATCACCAACCATGCATACGTGACCTATCCCATGCACAATCATACATGCATTGTACGTATCCATGTAGTCCAACCCTACTCGATTCAAGTTCTTAAGACCCAGCCAACTTGACTCACGAATGGTCCTTCTTGACGAATGAGGGTAGTCAATAAGCTTTGTCCGAATGACACAGCAGCTAGAGCCGATCGAATGACTGGTTCCTGTTTGACCGAATGAGTGCATATGACGAATGAGGGTTGGATCGAATGTCATGGCCGATTGAATGAGGGATGGCGAAGGAGCTGTTTCGGCCAGCAGCCTTTCGGCGAATGGGTTGGGTGGTTCGGCAGGGCCATTCGGCGAATGGGAGGGTGGTTGGCCATTCGGCCTGTACACATGCGGCGGCCTGGACCAGTCTCATTTGACGTGCAACCCCGACGCCATAACAGACCACAACCCACACTAGCCGACCCAGATCTAGTTGCTACTTGTTCCTTCATTGTTCTAAGATGATGTGGGTGTAGTTTCCCTATGATTTCGAGTGTTTTAACCGGCTAAACAGGTGAGGCGGCCAAGAGGGTTGAAAACCCTAAAAATCGCATCAAAACGATGATTTTACCTGGATTTTGGTCGGACAAAAACTCAGATCCTTTGTACTTCTATGATCTACAAGTTGAGAGGGTCGTTTTGAAACCAAAAACGTTCGAATCGGTGAAGAAACGAGTGAGATCGGGCTAGGGTTTCTAGAGAGAGAGTATAGAGAGAGAGGGTGAACGGTGGTGATGAGAGAGGGCGGGTTGTTGGGGGGGAAGATGAGACATAAATGCCTCATTTATGTCTTTAAAACACCCGGTGTGTTCGGGTTCGTTCGGTTTCGCGTGGTTTTGAGTAAAAACACCGGTTTCTCGTCGTTTTCGTTACGAAACGACTCGGTTATAAATTAGAAATCATAAAATTATTTTAGGTTGTGATTCCTAATAAATTAACTAATATCTTTTATTTATTTAATCTCAAAATATTTATTTAACGTTTAAATCGAATCGCGCGGTCATCGCGCGTATTTGTTCGAATCAAATACGACGATAACTACACTTTTCAATATTGTTTTTCTAATTATTGAATATCATTCAGAACGTTAAACTTTCAGATTTATTCGTACAGATCGTCACCTATACGAATAATCCGTCGGTTTAGCATTCACGTAACGACATTCGTGCTGTTTTGTTCTGTAAGGCCTCACATACGTTTATACATAGTAAAATCCTAACAATTAAATCCCATGATGGTTCTGTGTTGCCAGATAATTATCTGACTCAAGAACCATTGTTCTGAATTGATTTCTCTGAAATGACTATGAATTTACTGTTTTGATAATATGAAATGATACTGAGACTTGATATGAACATGAAATACACTGAATTACATAAGATTGGTACCTGACTACTGTTCATGATCACTGTTCCGGTGACGTTTCCGGCACTGATGTTACATCATCACCAAATGAGGTACGTTATTTTGGCTACTCTTGTAACGAGATTCCCCGCACCATTTGCACTGCACAGATGTCTTGTCTTGTTTGCAAAAGAGCATGCAATGGTTCTCGCAAACATCAATCCTTTCTTTAGGAAGAATAAGACTTCTAAACTCTTCTTTGTATCATAAAAGTTTTCTGGTAACTTATTCTCTTTATGCATCAATGTTTTAACCATGGAAATGTAATGGTTGTAACATGCAGTAGATACATTGTAAAGTGATTTCCAATTCAAAAAATTTGTGGCAACTTGTAACTTTGAACAATGTGTGGCCTTCTCCCCTCCCATAAAGGCTCATTAGCAGCTTGTAACATTTCATAAAATCCCTTTGCTTCTGGATTTGGTACATGCCCTTGAAAAATATTTGAATCTAAATTTGACTGTGGTATTGTATATCCATATGAATACATGTTATCCAACACCTTGCTTCTACAACCATCATCATCATCATTAGTAAGAGCTTCCCTTATTGTAGAAGATTGACCTACCTCACGAATGGAAGTTTTACCATGTTCACACCATGTGTAGTAGTCAGACATGAAACCCTTCATAAGTAAATGTTTTTGTTTCCCTGTCTCTGTAGGAGGCATTTTGACATCTTAAACAAGTACATCTGATGTCAAGTACTATATATCCTACCATGTTTAGTCACCCTTCTGTTGACAACTGATTCATTAGAATAGACAAAGTCTAACCATTTATTCAAGTTTTCAAAGTATTCCATATTAATAAATCCGTCACTATTAGTCATTTTATACATCCATGTTCTATCATTGTACCACTCCATGACCATATATGTCAATGTCAGTAGGCCTGTAAATGAACCGAACGTTCAGTGAACCGTTCGTTGTTCGTTCAGTAAAAAGTTCGTTCATGTTCGTTTATTTAGTAAATAAACGAACATGAACAAATTTTTTTCTTCATTTAACTAAACGAACGAACATGAACACGTGCCTCGTTCGTTCATTTACGTTCGTGAACGTTCGTTTATATCCGTTTAGTTACGTTCGTTCGTTTATGTTCGTTTATTTATTCTCACTTATGTTCATTTATTTATGTTCGTTTAGGATCGTTTATTTATGTTCGTTTAGAATCGTTTATTATGTTAGTTTGTTTAAATTTTATTAATAAATAAGTGATATATAAAATGAAAGATATCATGTTCGTTTATTTAGCTATGTTTCTTCAACTATGATTGCTTGTGTTTCTTTAATTATGTTCGTATATGTTTGTTCAGTTAGGTTCGTTTTAGTTTGTTTACTTATGTTCGTTTATGTTCGTGAACTGTTCGTTTATATTATAAACGAACGAACATGAACGAACACGAACACACAAAGTTTCTTAGCGAACGAACACGAACAAGAAACCTTCGTTCGTTTAAATGTTTGTGTTCGATCGTTTGTTCCGTTAAAGTTAAATGAACGAACATGAACATGCCCTGTTCGTGTTCGTTCGGTTCATTTACAGGCCTAAATGTCAGTCCTAAAAGTCAAATTCATTTGCAAAATTCTAGTTAATAAAATACATAAACTAATTGTCAATATTAGAAATAGGAAAAATATGGATTAAAATTATTTTTTACTGATGGGTTGTCTCTTTAATAGATACTACTTTCAGAATCTATGATTTAATCACAAGTCTTTTACTTTGTGATTAAGTTTATTATAAAAAGAAAACTTTAGTGCATTATTCAAGGCTAACTATAGAAGTAGGTGTATAAATTTGATTGAAAATTTTTATGGATTTTACCGCAGCCAAATTCATTTTGGTTTAAATTTAGTTTTGTGCTATGTTTTTTTTTTTTTTTGTGTTTTTCCAGTTGCATTCTTTTCATTTTGAAAGTTATCATTAAACTGCACTTGATATTATTGATCTTTTAAAAATTGTATTGTTGTTTGATTTAATTATTTTTTTTATTCTTGATTTTAGAGAAAGGAGACATAAGTACCTGCTCAAACTACGTGTAGATGGCTTAATTTTTATCAGTTATTTATGAATTAGATGTTTTGGTTAATGTTTTATCTCAAACGGGTCAAGTTATGTCTTACATTAAAAGGGAAAGCAGTTCAAAGTTTCCTAAAGGGTGTCTTAAGCACGTATAACATCCTAAATCACTTTATAATAATTTGGCATTTTATTAAAAATTCAATATAGAGGAGACAAAACAAGCCAACTATAATGGTTAAACCTAAAAAGCATACAAGAAGTTAGTAAACAAACTATCAAAAGGGCCAATTTACAGCAACTTAACATGCATATCTAAAGGTACACCCTATGACTTAATTACAACAACATGCCTTGGTTAAAATTTCATCCAAGACCTTTTATGTTGACACCAACCACTTTGATATTTGTACTCATAATGTTGACATCACACTTGGAATTTAAACATTTCAACAAACACTTGAAGTGCAACACACAAACATACCAAGATGAACACCTAAAAATATACAATCACGTCTGGAGCACATACGAGATCCAATTAGAAACTAATTAAAATTCAAAATTGATAACTTTTACAAAAGAATTAGAATTACAAAATGTGAATATTAAAACTGCCATGGGAGAACCTTAACTGGTTAATTAGAAATACCTTTCAACAAAATAAACTCTCTAAGAAACTGCAAACTCAAACCAAAATTTGTATTAACAAAAATGTCTTTCAATCGAGTTCATATACAAAAAATCGTCTACATAAACTTACTTGTTGGGAGGTGATTCCACAAACGCGAGATCAACGAGGAGGAAGAATACCAAATGTGCAAACAACCCTAGAGTGGGTTAATCATCAGGCTTTGGTTTCATGATCTTTCGGTTATTGGTTACCTAGTGAAGGATTTGGGAGAAATCTTATTCTAGTAAAAGAATAGCAACACTTAACACATGTCACCACCTCATGAGCTTTAGAAAAAAAAATTCCGCCTATCTTTTGTATTAAATACTAATTAATTGTCTTTTATATTAAATAAATTAATCTTAATGATTTTGAATAATTAAACTATACTATTAAATATCAAATATATATAATTGTTCTTATAATAATTTTCAATTATAAAAATGTAATTTTATAATTCCTAAATTTTTATTATTTGTAATTTATTATTTAAATATTCATCCTTTATTATTTATCAACAATTAATGTTGT
The DNA here is from genome assembly GCA_009363875.1 of Mikania micrantha. Classification (NCBI taxonomy): domain Eukaryota; kingdom Viridiplantae; phylum Streptophyta; class Magnoliopsida; order Asterales; family Asteraceae; genus Mikania; species Mikania micrantha. The sequence continues at coordinate 9,707,528 of CM018697.1, read as the reverse complement.
TAAACATACAAATCTTTATAAAAAATGTTATTTATAATATATTTGATTATTCAACCCATGTAATACAAGGGTTTCTAACCTAGTAATTGAATAAATCAATGAAGAAGGGCATAACCTGCGCATCATTTGCTCCACGATCTTCCATTCCATATTGTTATTTTTTTCTTACTATTTTCGTATTCAGTTGTTGGTATTTAATTTTTTTATGAATTTATTGTTTTTTTTATTTCAATATTGTCACTTGATAAAATATTTAATTTTATGTTTTAATGTTAAGTACTACTGTTTTATTATGTCAATTTTTGGTTTTTAAAATAATTATATTTTTAATTTTTATAACAAGTCTTTAATTTTATATTTATTTAAGATGGTTATGTTTGATGTTTGATATTAAGAAAATTGATTTTTATTTTTTAAATAATATATGTTCATTTGTGTTCATGAACAAGCTTAATATCTTAATAAACAAATAAAAGCAAGAATTTTTGTTAGGATAGTGTTCGTGAACAAGTTAAATTTTAAACGAATAAACACGAACAATCGTTTGTTTGTGTTCATTTGGTTTGTTTACAAGTACTATACATAATAATATACATTGATTAGGTTTGACAAAACAAAATTGTACATTCACTAGACTGACATATGTATCATATTCTATTAAATGGGACAAAGAGGCATAACACGTTTAACATGACTATTAAACTCGAACACGTCAATTTAACTAAACATGCCATTTATTTAAACACTAACATAACATGTTTAATAAATAAGTTAAACAATATTACATGAATACAACAAGTATGATAAATTAGTGATCTAAAATGTTGTATTATTTGACCTACAATAATTATGTTTAACTACAAATCATTACGATTAACCAAATTTGACCTTCATTGATCATCTTTGACCTAACATGCCATATTACATTGTATATGCCATAATGGGTAGCGATGATTTATAATGGGTTATTCCAGTTCATAATTATTCATAGTGAGTCAAAATAAGTCATGTACAACCATGTTTTAACTATGGTTGACTATCATTAATCATGATTCACCATCTTTAACCATGTATACCATCTTTAGTCATGAACCAGTATGAGTAACGAAGTTTGTAATAAGTTACAACAAGTCATGTGTGTCTTAGTGAGCTATATTGGTTATGAGAAGTTATAATAATTTCAATTGAACATGATTGGTCACTTCATCATTTTTAGTATAAATTTACTATATTTGAAGAATTATGTCAAGAAGTAATTAGAATTAACTTTGTTTGGCAATGCTTTAATATGGTTAACCATGTTTGTCTTTAAAATTTAGTTATTCTTAGATGTTACTTTTGAATATTGCTATATGTATGCTAATAATTTTATTAACTTATATCTATTTATTTATTTATTTATTTATTTAAAATACTTATTTTTTGATTTCATTGCATGCGCAGATTTTGATATTGTTTTTAATACACTAATTTTATTTATTAGAGTAAATTATGGGTTTTTGTTTCATACTGAATATCCATAACGAAATCGTAATGGAACATGACTGTAGCAAATTAGTAGTTAATATGTAGCAAAGGTGTTACAAATTTTGTAAATTTTTTTTATTGGTTTTGCTACGAATTTTGCAATACTATTTTACTAATTTTCTAAATTAAGATTTTTTTTTGATTTTGATACGAATTTTACTACCGATATTCGTAGCTAAATCGCAACAAAAATGGTAAATATATCACGAATATCAAAACACAGATCTAAAAACCAATCGCAATGATTGTTAATGTGTCCTAAAGCAATAAACTAAAACATCACAAAAGTACGAGACACTATTATTGTTATTTAAATATTATTATTTAACTAAAATAGTAAATGAAAACAAAGAACAAAAACTAAAAACTTGTCAGGAATCGAACTCCCGACTTTCAAATCAAACAACATGTGTCTTAACCACCAAACCAATTCGACATAAGTTAATTATATCAAAAAGAACATATATATAGGGGATTAATAAAATGAAAACCTTGTTTTAGTGAGAAAACCATGAAAACTCATGTAAAACGAACGTATTTTTTTTTTGAAATTTTTTTTACAGGTTTGTAACATTATTTGGGACATTTTTATAAAAAAAAATCAAAAAAGCGTCGAAGAAATATTTTTTAAAAAAATATTTTATAAGTTTTTTTTACGTTGTAAAACATACATAACACTGACTCACAACTGACGTAAACGCTGTACGTTTTTACGTATGTTTTACAAATTTTCTCTTTTTAGTTGTGTTACGTATGTTTTACACAGCGGTTTCGTGGGTTTTCACAAAAAAAAGTGGTTTTCAAATTATCCTTACCCCATATATATATATATATATATATATATATATATATATATACAATTAATTACTTTTACAATTCATACCAATGATTGGGGTAGGAAGATTTGTTTGTAGAGTTAGAAGCCATATAATGTGCTTTCGTGGCTTATTTGAGGTCATGAGTTATAGTGTCGTTTGAAGTAGAAATTGCCTCAGTTTGAACAAGAGGGTTTTCTCAATTATAAGTTTCTTCTCGAACACGATGGTCGGGTCATCATGTTAATCTTCTTCACCATAGAAGAATGATTTGTTTGGCGGGTTGACCTAGTGTATCTAGACCTTTTAAAATAAATTGTTTGCCTTTACAAGAGAATCTGATTAGTTATGACCTTACTACCAGGTGTAATTAGCGCTAATTATATACTTTAAATTCAAATCATACAATCAAGAAGCAAGAAGCAGTGGCGTATCTATATATTAATGTTGGGGCAGTCGATCCCCTTAATTTTTTTCCCATTAATATATATGTTAAAAGTTTGACCGACTCTCTTAATATTTTACAATCGTCCCTTAAATTTGCATAATTATACTTATGATGATATTTTAAGTGATACTAGCTAGTACTTGTCTTTTAGATAAATAGATAATTAAAAAAGTCTCTACAGATGTTTTTGATAGATTTTAAAAAATAAACCCCACAGAGAACACATAGATATGTCACTCTTGACCTATAACAAGATGTACAACTTGAAAATTATATGAATATAATGGATTCAAATCAGTAAGAATGATCAATAATATATTTGATGAGAAAATTACTAAAAATTATTTAATAAACTATTTGTTTAATTGCAATTCATTTTAATTTGAAGACATATGTTTTTTTTTAAAACGACTCAATTAAATTCAAACAGATTTTGCTTAAACCTCATCCTAACCCGCACCCTGACTCGACCTGTAACCCAATCAAACCAAACCCCAGTATTTTGTCAAGCATAAGAACAACTTTATATTTATTGTATTTTTATTATGATTTTATACATGAAATTTAGTTAATTGTTTTTTTTAACATGACCCGACTCAGTTCGACGTAACTGGACTCGAAAAAAAGGAAAAAAATTAATATATACCATTTCTTAAAAAAATTTAAAAAATGTTCGTCCTTGCAAAAAATTTCTGAGCTAGCCACTGTCAAGAAGATTTCAAATTCAAATTATATGTTTTCATTAAATTGTCTGATTAAAATATATACATCTTTGACTCTATATGTGACATGTGAGTATAACATTATGGATTCATCAACTGCTTCAAAATTTTTGTTAATAAGTTGTATAAAACTAAAACGAAACATTTATAATTACATGATTTAAGTACATCAACACCCCATAGCTACTTAGGGCCGCAACGCAATAAGGCTTTTCGCTCTAGTTGGGCAATGCAAGGAGGCCTCTTTCGTCATTCTTTCTAAATGATAAACTCTTATTAGTTCAATTCGGTAGAATATCGATGAGAGGATCATTTTTAAAGAGGCGCTTCGATAGACGCTGAGTTATCATTCTAGTTCGACACCTTGTTCTCAACTGAACTAATAGACAGACGCCTCTGGGCATTTCTCAAAAGAGTTAGATCCGTCTAATCAATGTAGTAGTTCAGTATAAAAATAATTTATTTTAAGTCAAAAGAAATTATTTTTATGCCCTAGCTTTAAACTTGTGACTAAAAATGAATCTTTGTTTCTTTAACTAATATTGATTATTAATTAAATATCTTTATATTCATATAATTATTATATACACTAGGATATTAACCCATGTATTACAAAGATTTAATATAAAATACTAAATAGTTATTAATGAAAAATTGAAAATTTAGCAATTATAACATGATTAATTTTCATATTAAGAAATGTTTTAAAAAATAAAAAATAAATAAAAACTTTAATCACTATACAAATGATATATGACCTTTTAAAGTGTAATTATTGATATCTTTAATAAAACAAAACTTAAATACGTCAGTTTCTATTGTATTAAATATGTGGCAATATTGGTGTAAGAATGTAATAAGTGACAAAATTGTTATTATTTTATCCAGTGTTGTCAGAACCGGACATGACCGGTCAGATCAGTAACCGGATTCAAGCTATATATATATATATATATATTTGAACGGCGACGGTCTCAATCGTGTGAACCTACTTTTTCCAGGCCATGTCACCAAGGTATAGTTACATGGACCTTCCATGAGCCACCACAACAGGAGGAAATCTCACTGGAAAACCCCCTGACCCCCTCAGACCCCTATTTCACTGCGAGAAACATTTAAATCCAAGACCTCCTAATTAGAAGAATCTTGGGTACCATTAAGACACTGCCTCGTTGGTTCAAGCTAAAAATATATAACCTGTATACAAAAACTGAGAGGAAATTAATTATGTCTATGAAGTTGCACCTGCTATATAACTGCAGCCATCTAGCGTTACAAGAACGTGTGGGCCACCAACTCTCGAAAGACTTTGACCGATGACTTATAAGGGGGTGTTTGGTAGAGGGAATTGAGGGGTGAGAAATGGAATTGGAAAGAATTCTCTTGTTTGTTTATGAAAGAAAGAGGTGAGAAATGGAAATAAACCATTTCCATTTCTCTGATTTTGTTTCTCTAAAAAAAACGGAGAATTGGATTTCTAGGGTTTCATTTCTCAGCCTCACTCTCTCACGCCTCTCCCTGCTGTTCGATCTACAACAGCAAACTCACGCCTCTCCCTGCTGTTCGATCGACTTGCAGCCTCTAATCACCCACAAATCATCTCCAATCCAAGAACCGAGTTCGTATTCGCGATCCTTGCTTCGATTCCAACGATCCTAGGTATGAAACTTTCATTTTTTCGACTTTCTTATGCTCGACCAGACCTAAACCTCGATCCAAACGCAGCTGCTGATGTCGATTGTTATCGTGGGATGTTTGTATGTTGTTGGTAATCGATTTAGATATGTTAGATTTCAATGGTTTATGTTTAATTCGACTCTTGATGAAATCTTTGGTGCCCTAGATGTCTAGGTTGGAATTGAACATTATATGGTATGAAATTGATGAGTTTGAATCATGAATTCTATGTTAGAATGATATTTAGATGCTAGGTTGAATGTTGGAACCGATAAATTGAATGTTTACATGAGTTGCTTGAATGTTGTTGCTGATGAAATCTGTAATGCTGTTTTGTTCAAACAATATTTTGATCATAATGCTGTTTTGTTCAAACAATATCTTGTATAACATTGACTTGTAACTCACATGGAAACTTGGATGTTCAATTTCATCCAAAATAACATATATATTGATGTAAACATTGGCAATTAAACAACATTCAGCAAGTCAGTGAATAAAGTAGCCTGTAATCATTTTTCTTGCTTTCATGATCACTTTGTTGCTAACATGGTTTAAAAAGGCGCCGTGAGGTTTCGCGTATACAATGTCATATTAACTTATGTCACACCCCCACCCCTCGTCACCTCGTGTCTGGCCTGACGTCACTGAACCGGTTGCGGAAGCATAGTGGTGATGTCTCCGAGGTGAGGGGTGACTTACTTGAACCAATATCATAAGCACACAGATTAACTTAAAATAAATACAATACAGGGTTTCGTCATTACAATCAGTATCATAATTTACAACTAAGTTTATTACACAACTGACTTATTTAATTACTAGTGTTGGAAGTGCTGCCTCACCGAGTGTCACTGTTTTCCTGCAAAAAGATTTAAATTTGAAACGTCAGCACAAAGCTGGTGAGATCGACAGTTCATTTTAAAACAATATGATATGATAAGCACGTTCTCAAAAGTTCAGTTCTGGATAACCATGGGACCTGTATCTAGTTCCTTTCGGACGTCTAGTCTATCTCAAGATATTACCCGTCGGTACAAATCTTAATGCCTCATTATCTTAATGTCTATCATACCATTAAGAAGTTCAAGAAACAGATAACAAACATTCACACAAGGGGAGATGCAATCCTCCCAGCGAATGGGGTGTCAACCAATAGTACTATCAATGTTTTCTGCTCGGCCACACATGGGTTCACTAGATACAGTTCAAAAATGAGGACTTTCAGTGTCATGATAGAGTTCAGTCTACAGGCCAAAATCCCATGAAATCCCACAAAAGTCACAACAATCACATGAAATCACACAGATATCAGTGATACATATCATATGTTCATTAAAAGTTCAACAATGTTCCCCGATGTTTATAAAAGATTAAAAATAAAAGGGGTTGTACGAAACTCACCTGATGATAATAGGGTAACAGAGTATCACCAACTGATAGTACAGAGATGATCCTGCATTTGATTATCTTTAATAAGTTATTTATGTTCTAGTTTACTGATTAGATCCTTCTGAACGTTCAATGTTAAAGACATTGCTTAGTAAATCATCAACTCGATATTAGTTATGTATTTAATTAATTTAATGCTATATCATACAATGTATGATAATGTAGGAACCTACACTGCATTAGATTCCTAATATAAAGTTGATGACACTCTTGATTAATCAGAATAATCTCTGATTAACCAGATAGTTAATGTTGTTGATTATGATACTGTAACAGTTTCTAGATAATTTAATGGCTTAGGAATGATCAATCCTTGTTATTGATTACCCAAATATCATGAGATATCACAATGTAGTATCATAATAGGTGAAATAACCATGCTTAACATACTAATCTGACTGTTATCATAAACATCAGATAATCATTCCAATGAGTATGTTAATGATTGTGATTAGTTTGAAACACTTGGATTTAACCTTGCATTTCAAGGATTAATCCAACTAATCACCTACATTGTTATAATCAAATGGATTAAACCATTATAATCATGGGTATGGTTTTATGCAAACCGGGCATTACAACGGATCAAAACAAGGATTTAACCGTTAGAACTTCGTGTTCTTTGTTCATAATCAATCCTAGCCATCATCTAGGCAATAATCAACAATCCTAACTATCTCATTACGTTCAAAATCAAGATCTAATCAATCAAAATCAAACTAGAAGGTTTAAACGGATCATTACCTAATCAGACGGAGTTTTGCGGGTAAAAGGACGATCAGAACTTGTAGGGACGATCCCTGGCACGATCGGTGACTTCTGGTGGCTTCAGATGTGAGTTTTGATGATGCTTGGTGGTTGTTTGTCGTCTGAAAACGAAGCAGAAGCGAGGAGAAGAAATAATATTCTTCTGCATGCAATCTAATGAAGATAAGCAACTCATTCCACCGCCTCATCCGTCGCGTACCGCGACGGAGAGCCCAAAAATTCTTCGCGTACCGCTAAGAAATCCGGAGGAATCTTAGATATTTTACATGCATCGCGTACCGCGGAGGAAGTTCAACTCCTCTATCGCGTACCGCGACGAGGCCAGAAATCCAATACTTAGAAATTTTTCTTCGTTTTTCGATTCCGGGCAATCCAGGACTCCGTTTTGTGCACGGTTTTCACCCACGTTCATCATTTCTCACCTACTATCATTCTGTAACAATTACAAGTATTAAAACAACGTGGATTTCTAGAACGATCAAATGTGTCCACGTCATTGATGACGTAATTCTCGTATGCAACTGTCACAGTCTCCTCCTGTTAGAGAAATTTCGTCCCGAAATTTAGTGAAGACTTACATTATGACAATCATTTATGACCATAGATGTGGATACTTTGATTTCATTTGATCTTCACGTTCCCAAGTATATTCAGGTCCACGTTGCGAGTTCCATCGCACTTTAACAATTGGTATGCGGCTACGTTTTAACACTTTCATTTCCCGATCCATTACCTCTACTAGTTCTTCACTGAACTGAAGTTTTTCGTCAATATGAATCTCTTCGAGAGGTACGATCAATGATTCATCAGTTAAACATTTCTTCAGATTAGATACATGAAAGACATTATGAATGTTAATGAGTTCACGAGGTAATTCAAGTCTGTAGGCTACTGGTCCAATTCGTTCAAGAATTTTAAATGGCCCTACAAATCTTGGCGAAAGTTTACCTCGCTTCCCGAATCTGAAAATGCCTTTCCAAGGTGACACTTTCAACATTACCCGATCACCTACTTGAAATTCGAGTGGTCTACGGCGATTATCAGCATAACTCTTTTGACGATTGCGAGCAGCTTTGATTCGTTCTTGAATGAGTGCGATCTTATCAGTTGTTTCCTGAATGAATTCTGGGCCTATGATTTGGTTCTCACCTACTTCTGACCAACAGATAGGTGATCTACATTTGCGTCCATAAAGTGCTTCGAATGGAGCGCATTGAATACTTGTATGGTAGCTGTTATTGTATGAGAATTCAACAAGTGGAAGATGAATATCCCAGCTACCTCCAAAATCAATTACACAGCTTCTGAGCATGTCTTCAAGAGTTTGATTCGTTCGTTCAGTCTGCCCGTCAGTTTGTGGATGATAAGCTGTGCTCATATTGATTTGCGTGCCCAAAGCATTCTGAAGAGTTTGCCAAAATCGTGACATAAATCGACTATCTCTGTCAGAAATGATAGAGATCGGTACTCCATGTCGAGATTCAATCTCATTAACATAGAGTTTAGCGAGTCGATCCATAGAATAATCTTCTCGGATGGGTAAGAAATGCGCAGATTTCGTAAGGCGATCAACGATAACCCATATAGAGTCATGATTACGTGATGTTCTGGGTAATTTAGTAATGAAATCCATAGAGATCTGATCCCATTTCCACATGGGAATCTCAGGTTGTTGTAGTAACCCAGAAGGTCGTTGATGTTCAGCCTTGACTTTGAGACATGTTAGACATCGATCCACGTATTCAGCTATGTGTTTCTTCATTCCAGGCCACCGGTAAAAGTCTTTAAGATCTTTATACATTTTATCAGCACCTGGATGAATAGAATACCTGGATTTATGCGCCTCATCCAAGATAATTGTTCGAGAGTTACCGAATAGGGGAACCCACATTCGATCTTTGAAATATAACAGTCCATCGTCTTTGGTATCGAGTTTCTTATCTAATCCTCTCAGTCCTTCAGCAGAATAGTTCGTTGCTTGTAAAGCGTGTTGCTGAGCGTCTTTGATTTGAGGAATTAGACTGGTTTGAATAGTCATACCTAACGCTTTCACACGTAAAGGCTTGACTCGTTCCTTGCGACTTAAAGCATCAGCTACAACATTTGCTTTGCCTGGGTGATAACGAATCTCACAGTCGTAATCGTTCAACAGTTCAACCCATCGTCTCTGTCGCATGTTCAACATTTTCTGATCTAGAATGTGTTGGAGGCTTTTGTGATCAATGTATATAATACACCTAGTTCCGTATAGATAATGTCTCCAAATCTTGAGTGCAAACACTACTGCACCAAGTTCTAGATCATGTGTGGTATAATTCTTCTCATGTACTTTCAGTTGTCGAGAAGCATAAGCAATTACCTTATCCTTCTGCATTAGAACACACCCAAGACCTTGACGTGAAGCATCACAATACACTGTGAAGTTATCCGTACCTTCCGGTAGTGCCAATATAGGTGCATTACAGAGTTTGTGTTTCAATAGTTGGAACGCCTCCTCCTGTTGAGATTTCCATATAAACGGTTGATTTTTCTGTGTCAATGTAGTCAGTGGCAAGGCTATCTTTGAAAAGTTCTTGATAAACCTGCGATAATAACCTGCCAACCCCAAAAATTGGCGTATTTCGGTCGGGGTTCGTGGTGTTTCCCATTGTTTCACCGCCTGAATCTTACTGGGATCCACTTGAATACCGTTTTGATTTACTACATGACCAAGAAATTGAACTTCTCGTAACCAGAACTCACACTTGGAGAATTTGGCATATAATTTTTCACGTGCCAAAAGTTCTAAGATTAATTTCAAGTGTTGAGCATGCTCTTGTTGATTTCGAGAATAAATAAGAATATCATCAATAAACACAATCACAAATTTATCCAGATAAGGTCTACATACTCGATTCATCAGATCCATGAAAACTGCTGGTGCATTTGTTAAACCAAACGGCATTACTAGAAATTCGTAATGTCCGTATCGAGTTCTGAAAGCAGTTTTAGGAATGTCATCATCATGAATACGTAACTGATGATATCCAGATCTTAAATCGATTTTTGAAAAATAAGTATCACCTTGTAGTTGATCAAACAGATCATCGATACGAGGTAGTGGATAACGGTTCTTGATTGTCAGTTTATTGAGTTCCCTGTAGTCAATACACATCCGGAATGAACCATCCTTCTTTTTCACAAAAAGAATAGGTGCTCCCCAGGGTGAGAAACTAGGTCTGATAAAACCTTTGTCTAACAGTTCTTGCAATTGACCTGAAAGTTCTTGCATTTCGGATGGTGCAAGCCGATACGGGGCTTTAGCAACAGGTGCTGCACCTAGAATCAAGTCGATTCGAAATTCAACTTGTCTCACTGGGGTAATCCTGATATGTCCTCAGGAAAAACTTCAGGAAAATCCTTGACTACTGGGATATCTGTGATTTGTTTGGGTGAAGAATTGTGTTCAGTCACATGTGCCAGAAAAGCATAACAGGCTTTCCTTAAGAACTTCTGAGCTCGCATACAAGATATGATACCAAGTTTTCTACCAGCTCGTTCTCCTTGAACTATTAGCGTATTACCATTAGGTAATGGAATACGGATCACCTTGTTTTGACACACAACTTCCGCTTGGTTATCAGAAAGCCAGTCCATACCAACAACAACATCAAAGCTCCCAAGCTCAATAGGAAGTAAATCAATTTTGAAAAGATGATCATTCAAATTCAAGGAACATCCTTGAATAATACTGTTAGTTTTGATCAACTTGCCGTTAGCAAGTTCAATAACATAAGGAGTTTCTAGATCTACCGTAGGCAATGAAATTAATGATGCAAATTCAGGAGAGATAAAGCTCTTATCCGCTCCTGTGTCAAACAACACTGATGCGTATAAATTATTAAGAAGAAACGTACCAGTAACAATATTTGCATCATGTCTCGCCTCGGTCGCACCAATCTGAAAAGCTCTCCCCCTAGCTTCAGTTCCCGGATTGGTGTTATTGTTCGGACAATTTCGTATGAGATGATCAGGACTTCCACATTTGTAACATGACCGGTTGGTTTGAGTGGTTTGTCGTGGTGTTTGGTTTGGTGTCTGAGCAGGAAAGTTGCAATATTTAGCATAATGTCCAACTCGGTTACAGTTCAGACAAACAGGACATGGTCCCGTGTGATGGAGTGGACACTTATTGCATTTGGGCGTCTGCCCAGTATAAGTTTTCCTCTCAGGAACATTTGCACCATAGTTTTTCACAGTTGGCTTGCTCTGGGTGATCTCAGCCGGAGCCTTTGCCTTGGTTTTGCCAAACCACTTCCGTTTGGTACCTTTTGACACATTCGAGGTACCGACATCACTACGACTATGAACCGTCTGAGGTTTCAAAGACAGAATACCACTCCTTACCGCCTCATTGGTAAGCTTAGTGGTCAAAAGAATGGTATGTTTCAGGGTTGTAGGTTCAGCAGCAGTCACCATTCCTCGTATCTGAGGAATCAGACCCTTAATGTACTTCTCGATTAAAGCGGCTTCCGTAGGAAACATGTCGGGAAGTAAACAAGTAAGTTCATGAAAACGATCGGTGTAAGCAAAACAGTCATCACCGATCATCGAGTGATTCCAGAATTCTTCCTGGAGTTTTTGAATTTCAGTGATGGGACAGTACTCTGATCTAATTAGAGTTTTAAAATCATTCCAGCCCATCGAGTCAACTGTGGCTGAACCCAAAGTCTTGGCCTGGGTATTCCACCAGGTCAAAGCAGAGTCTTTCAAAGAACAGGCAGCATAAGACACCTTATGCTCCTCCAAACACTGACTGATTTTGAGTTTAGTTTCCATCTCCTCGATCCACCTTATTAGACCAGCCGCTCCTTCTTTGCCAGTAAAAGTCGGAGGGTTACAGGAAGCAAAATACTTGTATGTACATCCCGGTCGGGGTGGATCAGGAATAATGGTAGTTGTACCGGTAGTGGTATGAGTTTCAACGTGACCACCTGTAGCATGATGCTCAACATGATCGTGTTCCCCACCAGAACCTGTGGTGATATGTGGTTGGTGTTGTGTCAGAACACCACAAGCAGATAATTGTTCACGCACGACTCGAGCTATCATAGCTTCATTTGTTTCAGATCCGCTTGTACCAGCAGGTGGAACAATGCCTGCTCCAGGGTTCACTGGTGGTGTAGTATTCGTTTCCAAGTTCCTAGGTGGAACTACGTTCGCTTCCGGATTGATACGTGGTTCCGGATTTGAGTCAACATTCACAGGTGGAATTTGATTCGGTTCAGGGTTTGTAATGTTCTTAGCAGCTTTCTTAGCTGGTCGACCTCTTTTAGGAGCCATTAATCTGCTCACAAGCAGACAATTCAGATCAGTTTAAGAACATTAAAGATATAACCCGTTCTATCACATAAATACAATCCCATTCAGTTACACTGAAAATTTGTATTAAAATGTGATTATAAAGAATACAGTATAACTACATGAATTCAGTCCAGATATGTTCACATTACACACAGATCACACAATTATTCGTATTTATACTTAGTCCTGTTATTTCAAAAACATGTTAGAGTCTTACCCAGCTCATTGCATTGCAACACATGTTTTTAAAGATATGTTCATACAGGACTAGGATATGTTCTCAGTTCATGCACTAAGTTCTCATACAAATATTAGATATGTTCTCGTACAGTATGGCTCTCGTACTGTACTTAAGTTACAGACACATTCACAATTCAGGCACGTTCACAATTTAGACATGTTCTCGTACAGTATGGCTCTCGTACTGTACTTAAGTTACAGACATATTTGCATACAGTATTGCTCCCGTACTGTATTTCAGCAAAATATATATATTAGTTCAATATATTCGCATACAGTATTGTTCCCGTACTGTATTTCAGCGAAATATATATATTAGTTCAACATGTTCTCATATAGATACATTAGTACACAGTCATGTTCTCACATAGAAAAATTAATTATAGTTCACACACATAGAACATTATATAGACAGATATACAAAAACATCCATATATTACAGTACCATAGTTTTATACATACAGAGTTTTAATACAACCAAAAGTCATGATACTCTAAACCCACAACATCATACACTACATCTCACAAACTCGGGATATGTCCATACCAAAATATCCCGCTCTCACAACTACTGATCACACTATATCACATCATATGTACAATAAAGTCACAACTGTTCCGCCTCCAATCAACCCTCACCGCAGAAAATACCATAATCCGTCCAACACCATGGCTATAATGACCAACCCTATAGCCACACATAATAACGTAGCCTCTAAGCTCATGCCCTCTAGCACTCCCATCATCACTCCTCTCATCACTATCACTCGCTGCCAGAATGCAGCTATCATCCCCTGAATCATGGTCCTCCTCATCCTCTCCTCGATCATAGCCCGCCAAACTTGCGAGCCAGCATCCAGTGCATTCATCTGTTCCATCAACAACAGATGAGATGTGAGTATCTCGAACACAGTGGTACGTGTATCTTCCCCAATAGCACGAGACTCCTGTAACTCTAGTCGAGTCCCCTGAAGATCTAAGGTCACCTGGCGAAGCTGTGCCCTAAACTCCGCCTGCTGTGAGGACTCTCCTACCTCATGTACAGTGTCAGGCTCATCCCTAGGCGCCATCTGACGTCTAATAGGAAGACCTGTCGTCTTGCGAGCTTGACCTCGCATACGTCTGAGTCCATCCCATGCTGGAGCTCTCGGTGGAGATGGCATAGGTGCTGGTTCAGGTGCTGGTGCTGGTGGTACAGGTGCATCAGCCTGAGAAGCAGCTACAGATGCCTCCGATGGATCGGAGTCAGAACCCGAACTTGAGCTCGGGGTATCGTCTAGTATCACGTAAGGAAACCGCTGATAAATGTATCTCTCTCCTTGGTCTGCCATCGCTGTATAAACAGAATACTCGAATCAGTACCATGAAAAAAATATATTGAATAATAACATTCAACATACACATGATATGAGATGTCCTCCTATCCTAACGCAACTATTCGTCTTTATAGTTATTGAGGTTCTGCTTGAATTAAAGTAAACTAGAACGCACAAGTGTTGCAAATTCCAGTTGTGCTGGCCAGTCAAAACTGTAATTTGTACTACTTGATTATTCTGGCTTAATTCAAAAACAAGTTTTGTTCAATTGTTATGTTCGGTGCTCTCTGTGTAACTATACGAGCCTATGGTTATAGTCTAGATCTCTAAGTCAACCTAATTCTCTATAACATGTGGCTCTGATACCACCCTGTCACACTCCCACCCCTCGTCACCTCGTGTCTGGCCTGACGTCACTGGACCGGTTGCGGAAGCATAGTGGTGATGTCTCCGAGGTGAGGGGTGACTTACTTGAACCAATATCATAAGCACACAGATTAACTTAAAAAAAATACAATACAGGGTTTCGTCATTACAATCAGTATCATAATTTACAACTAAGTTTATTACACAACTGACTTATTTAATTACTAGTGTTTGAAGTGCTGCCTCACCGAGTGTCACTGTTTTCCTGCAAAAAGATTTAAATTTGAAACGTCAGCACAAAGCTGGTGAGATCGACAGTTCATTTTAAAACAATATGATATGATAAGCACGTTCTCAAAAGTTCAGTTCTGGATAACCATGGGACCTGTATCTAGTTCCTTTCGGACGTCTAGTCTGTCTCAAGATATTACCCGTCGGTACATATCTTAATGCCTCATTATCTTAATGTCTATCATACCATTAAGAAGTTCAAGAAACAGATAACAAACATTCACACAAGGGGAGATGCAATCCTCCCAGCGAATGGGGTGTCAACCAATAGTACTATCAATGTTTTCTGCTCGGCCACACATGGGTTCACTAGATACAGTTCAAAAATGAGGGCTTTCAGTGTCATGATAGAGTTCAGTCTACAGGCCAAAATCCCATGAAATCCCACAAAAGTCACAACAATCACATGAAATCACACAGATATCAGTGATACATATCATATGTTCATTAAAAGTTCAACAATGTTCCCCGATGTTTATAAAAGATTAAAAATAAAAGGGGTTGTACGAAACTCACCTGATGATAATAGGGTAACAGAGTATCACCAACTGATAGTACAGAGATGATCCTGCATTTGATTATCTTTAATAAGTTATTTATGTTCTAGTTTACTGATTAGATCCTTCTGAACGTTCAATGTTAAAGACATTGCTTAGTAAATCATCAACTCGATATTAGTTATGTATTTAATTAATTTAATGCTATATCATACAATGTATGATAATGTAGGAACCTACACTGCATTAGATTCCTAATATAAAGTTGATGACACTCTTGATTAATCAGAATAATCTCTGATTAACCAGATAGTTAATGTTGTTGATTATGATACTGTAACAGTTTCTAGATAATTTAATGGCTTAGGAATGATCAATCCTTGTTATTGATTACCCAAATATCATGAGATATCACAATGTAGTATCATAATAGGTGAAATAACCATGCTTAACATACTAATCTGACTGTTATCATAAACATCAGATAATCATTCCAATGAGTATGTTAATGATTGTGATTAGTTTGAAACACTTGGATTTAACCTTGCATTTCAAGGATTAATCCAACTAATCACCTACATTGTTATAATCAAATGGATTAAACCATTATAATCATGGGTATGGTTTTATGCAAACCGGGCATTACAACGGATCAAAACAAGGATTTAACCGTTAGAACTTCGTGTTCTTTGTTCATAATCAATCCTAGCCATCATCTAGGCAATAATCAACAATCCTAACTATCTCATTACGTTCAAAATCAAGATCTAATCAATCAAAATCAAACTAGAAGGTTTAAACGGATCATTACCTAATCAGACGGAGTTTTGCGGGTAAAAGGACGATCAGAACTTGTAGGGACGATCCCTGGCACGATCGGTGACTTCTGGTGGCTTCAGATGTGAGTTTTGATGATGCTTGGTGGTTGTTTGTCGTCTGAAAACGAAGCAGAAGCGAGGAGAAGAAATAATATTCTTCTGCATGCAATCTAATGAAGATAAGCAACTCATTCCACCGCCTCATCCGTCGCGTACCCCGACACAGAGCCCAAAAATTCTTCGCGTACCACTAAGAAATCCGGAGGAATCTTAGATATTTTACATGCATCGCGTACCGCGGAGGAAGTTCAACTCCTCTATCGCGTACCGCGACGAGGCCAGAAATCCAATACTTAGAAATTTTTCTTCGTTTTTCGATTCCGGGCAATCCAGGACTCCGTTTTGTGCACGGTTTTCACCCACGTTCATCATTTCTCACCTACTATCATTCTGTAACAATTACAAGTATTAAAACAACGTGGATTTCTAGAACGATCAAATGTGTCCACGTCATTGATGACGTAATTCTCGTATGCAACTGTCACAACTTATGACATTTCGTTTAGGTTTCGGGGCGTTGCCCCGAACCCCACAAGGGGCGCTGCCCCCTTGACCCCCGCCCGCTGACTGGCCAGGTATCACTACGAAAAAATGGTTCAAAGCAGCTCATTTGATTGGTAAAGATGTGGATCTAGGACGTTCTTTTCTTGCGTTGACAATAGAAGAGAAAATTGAGATGGTCGAGTTGTATACCGATGGTTCAATGGGATAGTTGTGTATGGTTGAAGTAATTTTTTTTGTTTCACCGTGGTTGTTGAAGTACCTTTTTTGGTTTCAGCATGGTTGAAGTACTTTTACTAGTAAATATGGTTGATGTTTTTTGCTTAAAAACTATGTTTTGTATGTGAATTGGTTTTATCAATGCATATTTTGGTTGGAATTTATGCATCTTTTTATATGTTTTTTTATTTTTTAATAAATATTTGTTATGAAAAAAAGACTTGTGCTAATGATAAAGTTGATATAATTCTCTGTTTATTTCCTATGTACCAAACAAGAGAAATGATTCTCAGCTATATTTCTCTACTGAAATCTCTGTACTACCAAACAGAACATTCAATTCTCATTCTCCAGACCAATTCCCTTTCTCTGCAATTCCATTTCTCTATTCCATTTCTCTACAATTCCATTCTCTGTACCAAACACCCCCTAAGTTCAATCATAGTCTTCCGGACTGTTTAGGTCTACAGATATTAATTAAAGATATTCAAAAAAATAAAAAACATTTCAATTTTTTCGTTTTGCTCAGCGGTTTCAATTTTTTTGAATTCGATTTGTTCGTTTTATTCGGTTAACCGATTAAATCGAATTAAGATTTAGATTTATTATTTTTATTAATAAAAAAATAATAATATATAAGGTTGAATTTGTTTTATTCTGTTTTTAACCGGTTTATTTGGTTTTTAATCGTTTTATTCGGTTGAATTTGGTTTGTCTGAATTCGGATTTCAATTTATTATTTTTATTTATAATATATAATATTGAATTCGTTTTATCCGGTTTTTAACCAGTTTATTTGGTTTTTAATCGCTTTATGCAGTTGAATTCGGTTTTAATTCGGTTCCCTTAATTTAGTATAAATAAGAAAGACTGTCCGATTTCCTATGCCGAAAGATCAATATGGTTTAGCACTTTTCAATTTTTGGTATTGATCCTGGCTTAGAAAACCGAACCGAATTGAATTCAATTGAATACGGTTCTGATAACCACTTCCTGAATTTGATGCGATTTGGTTTTTAGATAGGGAAAAAAATTTGAAAACAGATTAAACCAATTAAATAAACCGTTAACCGAACCAATAATCACCTATAACTAATATTTATACGCTATTATAAAATAGAAAAAATAGGTTACCACACACTTTTTATCAGTGTCATTATATGGTGAAGCCGTACCACACGGGTCTAAAAAACTCGTTTTTATTTATTTATTTTGTAGTTTTTTTTCTTTTATCTTTTAATTTTGCATTACTAAAAAGCTTTTATGCTATGCTATACATCATCTCCTTCATGTGAGACCAAACGTTTTCTACTAAGATATGGAAACTAGTTTTGTTTTCATATTTACATTCCTATTGATGCAAAGATTTGGCACAAGCATAGCTGCTACTCCTTCAAATGTCACGTGTATTGAAGGGGAGAGACGATCCCTTCTTGCAATCAAACATAAGATCACAGACAGATTTAATCTTTTGTCCACATGGAGCGGAGTAGGATGTTGTGACTGGCGTGGAATTGGGTGTGACAGTCGAAATGGTCATGTTGTCAAACTTGATCTTCGAAGTCCAGTGCGTTTGGAATATCTTCCTTACAAATGGCTGGAAGGTGAATTGAGTCCTTTATTACAGAATCTGAAGCATTTGCGTTACTTGGACTTGAGCATGAATGGTTTTTCAGGTAAAATTCCTGGATTCCTAGGTTCGTTTGAACGTCTGAAATACCTTAATTTGTCATACTCTGGTTTTAGCGAGGGAGTAGTTCCTCATCATCTTGGAAATCTCTCAAGGTTACAAGTTCTTGATCTTAGGAGTCTTTTAACCTTCGATGATGCAGGTGCGACTTTCCCAGCGCCTATTGTGGATGATTTGAGATGGGTGTCGTCGCTATCGTCATTAAGGTACTTGGATCTATCAGGGATAGATATTGGTAACCATATTGACTGGTTCCATCCTGTTAACATGCTCCCTTCTTTGCTTACGTTGAACCTAGCAAGCACAGGTATCACCAATATCCCTTCCACTCAATTCGTCAATTTCACGTCTCTAAATTCACTCGACCTCTCTATGAATTACATCAATTCCACCATTCCTCTCTGGTTATCAAACCTTACTGGCCTCATGCATCTAAACCTTCATCAAAATAAATTCCATGGTAAAATTCCTGATTTTATTGGGACGTTCAGCACACTTACTTCCATCGACCTCTCATACAATTCCTTTGATACTTCGATGCCGGATTTACTATGTAATTTGAGCAGCCTCGTTCATCTCGACCTTTCATATAACATGTTTTCTGGTCCTGTTCCTTCAAATATTGGACTACTCTTGAGGCTAGAATACCTAAATCTTCGTTATAATCATCTGAATGATCCTATTCCTGCAAGCCTTGGACTATTCTCAAAGCTCAAGAAACTAGATGTCTCTGGTAATTCGTTGGTTGGAGTTCTTTCTGAAACACACTTCACAAACCTAAAGAATCTAATCCATTTGGACTTGTCTTTGAGTGGGTTAGCTTTGAATTTCAGCTCTCCATGGATACCTCCCTTCCAACTGCAAGTATTTAGTGCAAGTTCCTGCAACAACATCGGACCCTACTTCCCGAATTGGCTTCATACACAGACACTTTGTAACTGACTGGTTCTCCTTCTAGCAACAATAATTGAGCTTCATGTGTTCTTTCATAGAGGACATTTATGTCTGCTGTTCCTCTAACAGGAGTGTGATCATATCTATCTTCTAGAGCATTAGATGGATCTTGACTTCCATCTAAGTCCTCAGGCAACCTTGGCAACATAGGACCCCTGCCTTTTACTGATGATTCTGGACTGCTCCACTCCTGTTCTTCTTCACTAACACAGCCTGTTTCCTCCTCAATGTTCACCCTTCCTGAGTCACTTTGATCAAAATCGAACTCTTGTCTTCTGGCTTCATCCCTTCTGGACTCTGAATGGATTAAGAACTCAGTCCATTCAGGTCTTTGAAGCCCATCAGTTCTTTCCCAGTTCCATGCTTTTGACTCATCAAATTTTACATCCCTAGTCACATGGATCCTCTTTGAATCTGGGTCAAACATCCTATATGCCTTAGTGCTTGGTTGACAGCCCAAGTGAACCAGTTTCTTACTCCTATCATCGAGTTTTTTCAGATTCCCTCCCAGCACTTTCACATATCCAACACAGCCAAACACCCTTAAGTGATCCAGTCTTGGCTTTCTCCCTTTCATTCCTTCATAGGGGGTGATCTTCATTGATTTTGTTGGAGATCTGTTGAGGATATAGACAGCATGTCTTACTGCCTCTCCCCACAGATCTTGTGGAAGGTTCATAGCCTTTAATAAGCACCTAGTCATGCTCATTATGGTTCGGTTTCTCCTCTCAACCACTCCATTCTGCTGAGGAGAGTAGGGGGCTGTCAGTTGGTGTTGCATCCCTGACCCAGCACACAAATCCTTGAAGGCTTGTGAAGTAAATTCCCCACCATTGTCTGTTCTCAGGCCTTTTATCTTTCTACCATACTCAAGCTCAATAGACTCCTTGAACTCTTTGAATCTTTCGAACACTTCTGCTTTAGTTCGAATGAGAAAAACCCACATATACCTGCTGCTATCATCAACAATAAGCAGCATGTACCTGTTTCCTCCCTGAGTCTGAGGTTGAATGGGCCCACACACATCAGCATACACAAGGTCCAGGGATTGTTCAGCCCTGAACTGTGTTTCTTTTGGAAATGAGGCCCTGATCTGCTTTCCAGCCAGGCAGCAATCACAGACTTGTGAGGGGTGAGAGATCTTGGGGAGGCCTTGCACCAGTTCTTGAGTTGACAACCTTCTGATTGCATCAAAGTTTAGATGACCAAGCCTGGCATGCCACAGCCAGGCTGGATTTGCTTCTACATTTGCCATTAGGCAGATTGGAGAGGCCACTTTGAAAACAATCTTGTAGAGTCTATTTGAAGACCTTGGAACTTTCATTAGTAAGCTGCCACTTTCTTCGAATACCCACAGGTGGTCCTCTTTCATCCGTACTTCATAGCCTATCTCGGTGAGTTGCCCAAGGCTCACTATGTTGCTTTTTAGAGTAGGAATGTAGTACACATCAGACAAGACTTTCTGATCCTTTGTCTTACATTCCAGAATTATGTTTCCTTTGCCTTCAATCTTAACACAGGAGCCATCACCAAATCTTACCTTTCCAGTGACACTCCGGTCTAAATCAGCAAACAGGTCCATGTTTCCTGTCATGTGGTTGCTGGCCCCATTGTCCAGAAACCACATCCCCTGTTCTTCAGTCTCATACTTCTTTGGGAGTAGCCGCTCCTCATTCAAGAACACTGCCAGCGCCATCAGAAGTGCTGGTCCATCCTCCCTGGTCTCGGTCAGATTGGTCTCCTCCTTCTTTGGCTTGGTAGGGCACTCTGAGGCATAGTGGCCCATTGATTCGCATTTGAAGCATTTTATCTTGCTTCTGTCTTTGTTCTTTCTTGCATGATAGCTTGTAGAGGGCTGGTCCTGGGCCTTTCCTCTTCCTCCGGGGCCTCTGCCTCTGCCTCGACCCCTCGAGCCCTGTCTTCCAGCACCCCTTGAAGTTCCTTGGCTTGACTCTGGTTTTCTTTTGGCCTGCCATTCTTCATAACTCAGAAGAAGTTGGTCAGGCTTGGGACAAGGCTGTTTTCCCTTCATTCTGGTTCTTTCTTCGAAGGCTTTGAGTCTTCCGATTGCCTCTTGGAAGGACATCACATTCAGGTCGGCAAATTGTTCTATGGAAGCCACAATTGCCAAGAACCTGTCTGGGACTGATCCCAGAAGCTTTCTCACCAAGGTTTTGTCATCAATGGTGGATCCAAGGCTGTTTGCCTTGGATACCAGTTGAGTCAGCCTCCCTGCGAAGTCATCAATGTCTTCAGTGTCGTTCATCTTTATGGATTCCAGTTCGTATTGCAAGGTTTGCAACCTGGCTTCCCTTACACGATCGGCCCCCACGAATCTCACCTTCAAGGCATCCCAGATTTGTCTCGCAGACTGGTATTGTGCCACCTGCAAGATCAGGTCTTCTGGAATCGCCTGGTAGAGAAGAGCCACCGCCATGTCGTTCTTCTTTGCATCGACAGCCATACCGACTCCTGGTTCGAGTGCATCAAGAATTCCATGAACTTTGAAGACGGCCTTGAGCCGAATTGCCCAAATACTGTAGTTATTGACGTTTAGCATCGGACATTGGAGCGATGCCGTGCCGGATTCCTTTACCGTAACCATCGCGCCTGCGTTGCCACCTGCCGCCATATCGTTCTTCTTTGTTCGTCTCTGATACGTCGCGATTATCCTTCGATCCAGTCCGTCGGATCTGTTCTTCAATCAATCCCTTCACCTCGAATCCGTTCTGCTTCGATTTTAGGGTTTCGCAAGAGCTCGATTTGAATGAATCGAATCAACCGAGCTCTGATACCAATTGAAAGAAGGTATCAGATATGAAAAACAAGAAAAACTTTTGTGTGAAATCGATCTCTTTTATTTCACATTAGTCTGCTTGTAAACAAATACAGACTCAGCTTTTATAGCTGGTTATTCCACAACAACTTTTCAAAAACAGGAAATAACAAACTCAACAGATTACAACTAACAAAAGCTATTCTATTACAATGCTTAGTCTAACAGACACATCTTCAGTGGTTAGATCTTTCTAACACGAGTATTAGAGGTACATTGCCAGAGTGGTTCGAGAGCATCTTGTCTCATATTCTTTACCTGGATTTGTCCAATAACCAGATCAGTGGCAAAATGCCGCTATTTCATTTCGATACTAGTGGCCTAACCACCTTGAAGATGAACTCAAACAAATTTTAGGGGTCACTAGCTGCATTTCCATCAAATGTGAACCATTTGGATCTCTCAAATAACTTACTGTCAGGAGAACTCCCTCAAACTCTTGAAACAATGAACTTAACTTTGAAAACTGTTTATCTCTCAGAAAACCGTTTCACTGGAAACATTCCAGTAGACTTATGCGAAGCTTTCTGGAAGGCTTCCTGAGTGCTTAGGGAATTTGAGTGGTTTGCTAGCAATGGATCTTTCAATTCCAAGTTCATTGGGTTCTCTTACAAAACTCATGACATTGCACTTGCACAACAATAGACTTGAGGGGAATCTTCCGTTGTCTTTACAAAATTTGACAAGGTTGGTCACAATGGATATAGGGTACAATTTTCTAGTGGGTGATATACCTTTCTGGATTGGAGAAAACCTATCAAGACTTACAATCTTGAACCTACAATCAAATAAGTTTACGGGTAAGATTCCACTACAGTTTTGTCAACTCAATGCTCTTCAGCATTCAAACTTGGCACAGAACAATATTCGGGCTTCCATTAAGGGAATTCAGTTGGTGTACACCAAGACAATGAAATTTCTCATATCCTTAGATCTTTCAAGCAACAACATTACAGGAGAAATTCCAGATGCTTTGATGAACCTTGTAGGTTTGAAGAACTTGAATCTTTCAAGAAACCAACTTAAAGGACGGGTTCCAATAAGGATTGGAAATCTAAATCAAATGGAATCTTTAGATTTGTCCATGAACATGTTGTCTGGTCAGATACCTCAAAGTTTGACTACCTTGAACTTTCTAGGCTACTTAAACATGTCATTGAACAACTTATCCGGTCCAATCCCTATTGGAAATCAACTCCAGACTCTAGCGGATCCCTCTGTTTTTCAGGGGAACGATGAACTTTGCGGGCCACCATTATCAAGGAGTTGCACAGAAGACAGTTCATCATATAATCATGTTGGGAGTTTGCACTTTATTAGGAGCTGGACGGTGGCTAACTTTGAGATGCTTGAAAACTTTTACACATCAATTCTGGTGAATCTTGCTTGCCTAAGGAGAACTTGTGTTTCGTAGCAAAAGGTATGTTATATTGTTATTTAATGTGTACTGTATGTGGTTACCAACTATAGAAAAAAGACTGCAAGATGTATGGACTTCAAGTGTTGTTTATCATTTTTAAACATCGAGTATTGATATATAATAAAATCTATGTTTCTGTTCTATTGTTTATTCTGTTTATTGATTAGATAATCAAAAGATACAACATCTAAGATACTAAGTTAGCAAATTCCAATGGGTAAAACTGCAAAAAAAACCTTCGGCTATTGTTTGGAAAGTTTACATAGCGTGAGGCATACTAGCAAGTTTGCATCTGGCTTTAATGGAAATTTTGCTGGTGGTTGTCAAAGATCCAAAACAGTTACGAAAATAAAAGATCGTCAAGTAGATGTTCAGAGCAGTACTAGTTGTTAAAGTTCTGATTATAAAAGTGGCGAGATAGTTTTGGATAGATTTTTATTCGGTTATTAAAATAGATTCGGGTTGAATTAGACATTAGATATACAAAATCTTGCTTATTCAGATCGGATATCCGAATTCAACCCGAATAAAGTGTATAAAACATGTTTATTCAGATGTTAAAATCAAACATATTCGGGTTATTCGGATGGTTTCAGGTCAGTTGAGCATATTTCTTATTCGGGCTGGTAGATTTTGCGATATGTTCCACAGATTTTAACAATAAATCGTTATCCGACCCGGTGAATTCTCTAAGCTTGTCTTTAGTTGTTTAAATTTTCCATACTCTATTTTGTGTACCACACTACTACAAAACTAGGCAATTGTCACCAAAATTTATCATTAAAATAAATGGTAGCAAATTCTGCTACCGATTTCTCACCAAATGCAAATTAAAAGTATTTAATATGATACGGTAGCTAAATGGTGAGAAATTTAACTACGTTTTATTTTTGGTTGCAAATTGGTGAGTAAATAATTATATCATAATTTGCCACCATCATAATGGTGGGGAAAAAAAGGAAACCACCAGAGGGCACGTTTAATAATTAGGGGTGTAAACGAGCTGAGCCGATCCCGAGCTCGTTAAAGCTCGAGCTTGGCTCGTTAAGGCTCGAGCTTGGCTCGTTTAGATAAACTCGGGCTCGAGCTCGAGCTCGGCTCTTTAAGAACTATATTTAATAGGCTCGAGCTCGGCTCGTTAAAAAAATTTTAGGTTCGAGCTCGACTCAGCTCGGCTCTTTTACATTTTATTTATTTACTTTAATTACTAATTTAATTATATTTAATATTATATTTTCTAAATTTAACATAAAATATTTGATTTAAATATATTTATCGTAATTTTATATATAAAAATAATTAAATTTATAAATAAACACTTAATATAATAAATAAAAATTATATATTCAAAAAGCTTGTTAAGGCTCGCGAGCATGCTCGAGCTCGATATGTAAAGCTCGAGCTCGGACTCGATAATTAAACGAGTTATATTTTTGGGCTCGAGCTCGGGCTCGTTAAGGCTCGTCTCGTTCGAGCTTGTTACCCATTCGATCCCGAGTATTTCACAAGCTGTCTTGGTTCGTTTACACTTATCTTAATAATTAATCAAGGAGCGCACACAAAAAAAGGAAATCACAGTTGCAAAAATTTGGGAACCGACCTTTTAACCTAGAAAAACAAAAATGCACTTCAAAATCTCCTGTAAATCGTGAAATCACAGTCGAGAAGTGGTGAATCCTTTGCAATTGTACGTGGTGATTGCTATTTGCAGCCGTTGTATTTGCAGTCGTACGTGGTCGTCAAGCCGTTTTCGTCGAGCCATTGTCGCTGAGTTTTTGTCGTCCATCTATTGTAGTCGAGCCGTTTTCCTATGCAATCATACGTATCGAGCGTTTGATTCAGTTTGTTGTGGTGATTTCTGTTTGCACAGTGGAAACGATCGATTGGAGGAAGCTGTGGAATCGCTTGCTTTGGGAAGTGATTTATCAGCAACATCCGTAGATCACTATCGTCGACCCGGCTCTCATTCTCAAGTATTTACGTATTTCACATTTTCACAACTTTTTAGTGTTCAGATTGTTCAAGTATATACATACTTCTAGGGAGAATATTTGAATTGGCTAGTTGGATTGGCAAGGGTCTAGATTACATCACACTTGTGTCGTTTAGGCTGACTTCACGACTTCAAGGTGATTTGTAGCTTTTGTCAAAATTTTAATGAAGGGTCTGTTCTTTCAAGTTCTGCAATTGTTTGCCTACATGTTGAGTGGATTTGAAATTGAATTGAATTGTTCTTGTGGACATAAATAAAACCAAGTATATTCTTTTGTAGGACTAATTTGCCATAAGCCTATGAGAAACGGGTGAATTTTAGTAATGTTTTCATCCAGTTTTAACCATATGCATTGTTTGGTACTCAGCAGCAATATCTCTAAAAGTTGAGTTTAGGTAAATTGATAACATACAGAGGAACCATAGCAGGTTTTTTTTCTTTCTATATTTACTTATTCATATGTTTTCCCAACCATTATTCTTTCCTTCTTGCAGCAATTTCATGTTTATGAAACACAAATTTGAAGTTTGGATTTTATTGTAATATTAGAGGCAATGTTGAGAAATGTGCAAGCTGATACCAACCTATTAGTGAAAATTGACAGCCACAAGATATACCGTTATTTGTTGGGAAGCTAATGGTAGCATATGTTATTTGAACTATTGGCTAGACCAGTTTTCATGGTTTTACACTTTTAGAAGCTAATGGCTGGAGTTGAAGATGGTCTGTTCTAAATGAGAAAACCGGAAAGGTTAGTATCATATTAGGAGCTTTGATATACTTCTAAGCACTAAAAGTGATTTGATTGATGGGATTTGGTACCTTTGTTTAGGCTTGAACTCATATTTTATATGCTTCTTTTGGCCCAATTTGATTGTGTTTTTTTATGCTAATTGATTGCTTAATAGTTGTTTAAGATTCAATAGTTTTTAGATCTCTGTGTGAACCACTTGAAAATTACTTTTGGTAGATTAAGATTTTAGTTTTAATTATTAAAGAGTATATATATAATTTCTATCCATTGTAATTCTAATTTGTAGATCATATACCCAAATCACATTATTGTAAATATGTTGTCTGCAGCTTGGATACACCAAAAAAAAAAATAATAAATAAAAAAAAATAAAGCAAGAAGAGAGAAATTTCCGTGGTGGCATCACTTTGGAGGTATGTGTTGGTGATCTCTCTCTTAAAGTTAATTTTCTTTCTCTTTTATAATCTTTGAGAACATATTCATATTATCTATATTTTATATTGACTCCGTACTTTAACTTACCACAAGATATTTGAACATTGAGATCTTCTGTCATTCGTCCAGGGACTAAAGGTGCTTAAATGAAATAATCTTTATTAGTTATTTTATCAAGGAATAGCTGAGGATAGCAATTTTAGAATATGCATAGTTAACAATTGAATATTAAAATGTTAAATTAGATACCCCTAACAATTGAATTTGTAAACAGTAAATTCTCCAACCTAGCAAATTACCATTACCATTTATGTCTTATCCTCTTGTTGCAGTTATGGCCATGCAGGAGCAAAAAATAGAACACGTGTAGGGATCATTGTTTTTATGCTATTAATTAATATGTAAATTGATTTGATAATACACATTTAAGTTTTATATGTGCAACCATGCTCTTTTAGTTTTTTTTTCTCATGTGGCTATCCAATTATCCATTACTCGACAAACAACATATATATTACATGTTCATCATGTGTGGTTCTTTTTTATTTCTTATCAAGTTATAAAACCGCTACTAATGCTTAATCTGCAAGTTCAGTCATTCATATTTTAATTTTGCATCTAATCTTAATCTTACAGAAAACTGAACAAGAGAAATTGGAAAAGCTTGCTAAAAAGGTTTCTCTCCAGTCTAATTTTCTTTCTATATCTTTCTTTTGATATAGTGTTTCTTCTAATATTCTTTAGAGGTGGCAATTTTGATCTATATACTTATAAGCAGTTCAATATGGGTTGTATCTTATCTCGATCAGGCAAGTTAAATAAAATTTGATTAAATAAATCTAAAATTTTTGATTAAATAAAACTATATGATTTCACTTGACTTAATTGGAGTCAGACCCAATGGTATCATCCTACTCTGCTCATATGTTGAAAAAAGTCAACATTTTCACGGGGTGAATGTTTAAATCCAGTTGGTGTCAAAAAATATATGTGTAGAAATTGGAAATAAAAAACCTTAAAAATTAATATTCATTTTTTTAATGACAACAGTCGATTCGCTGATGCCCCCTTGACTAACTGTCTAGCACGACCGCCCCCATCTCTGTCAAGGGTGCTACCCTAGGACCTGTTAAGGGGCGCCTCCTTGAATCTCGCTTGGTTGGGAGTTTATAAATCTTAAACGAGTACGCACTCCGCATCTCCAAACTATTAAATGACGATATTTTTTAATCACTTACTTAATACTCGATAGTAGAGGTGGGAAAAAAACCCGGAACCGACAACCCAAACCCAAACCAGAACAGTTCGTACCCGAACCGGTGGATACGGACGGTTCCGGATTCTCAGAGAAATCGAAACCGGAAAAAGTGGAACAGGTTCCATCTTTACCCGGAAAAACCCGAATCGTAACCGGCCAAAAAAAAGGTTGGAACTGGTCCAAAACCGAAACCGAATCCGGTTCCACAAAAAACTAGTTTCTCACCTCTACTCGATAGATCCATGAGTTGCTCCTTTGTTTCATCTTCATCTTCCAATTGATTTAATTAGCCCCAAGTCCCAATCACCCAAACCCGATATATCCACACCCGACTGAAAACTGCCATGTCGACCAGCTTCTCCATTCTTCCCGTTAGAGATGCTCAAACTGGTTAATCAGTCCAAAACCAGTTTTTGAATAACCAAATCAGTTAACCGGTCAAAGGCTAGAAACCGGTTTTTCAAGCTTTAAAACCATAACCGATATAATAACCGAAACCGGTTAACCACCAAATAATCAATTTTTTATTGAGTTGGACAGGTTAACCGGTTTGGTCTCTTGAAACCTCAAACCGGTCCCAAACCGCCGGTTTTTTCAAAAATCTAAAACCTATTCCAATAATCAGTTACGAACCGTCACCGGTGAAGGGACTCAAGATGATATCAGTATTAACACAAATGTTCACGATACTTCATTCAATCAATAACTGGCTATATATAGCCTTACAAACAACTGACTCCAACGTTCACCAAGAAAATAGAACAAAACCCTAAGACTCGATCAAACAAAAACAATCTTGACTGACTTTAACAAACTAGACTGACTTTACACATCACGTGGGACTTAACCCTTTATGTAACAAACTGGACTAACTAGACCCAAACATAAATAAGCCCAATAAACTTGATCCAATAACCGGTTCGGTTGACCGGTGTTTTTGTGCAACTCTACTTCCCATGCCTATGTTCTGTTAGTCAATTTGTGGGACCCAGGAATCCCTCCCATTTGGTGACTTCATACATGAGAAAGATATTGTAGCGGTTGTTTAAGCGCATCGATATCTGAATCGTTAATTCAACCGGATTAGTTATATGATTATTGTATGTTACTCGTACGTTTTTTCTTACAGGAGGTGGTGAAGAATACAAAAATATTTGACAGAGGAGGTCAAAAAATAAGTCACAAAAAATAGGTCAGATAAAAATTGTTTCGAGAAAAAAGAAAAACAAAATAATAAAAAAATAGTTAATTCATTAAATATAGCTAAAAACACTATTCATTAAAAATAATAGACAAAAGTTTTTATAATTATCCTCTACATGTTTGCATTTTTTTGAAGCACTCAATTACATTTTCATTAGTAATATTGTAAACTCATCTATATCCATGGCACAAATTATGCAAGCCTTCTATAAATCATCACTAATACGATTGACAAACTTGACTTTGTACGCTTCATCGTCAAAGAAACATATTTTAACAGTCGCAGTTGCAAGAGACAAAATCAATACTAGATTTAATAATCGATATACCAAATGATAAGAAATATGTTTCCTTGTGTCCATCACTCCACCATCACTATAGCAAGCTCAACAATACCATTTAAGTTAGCAAAATGTGAATCCTTTAATACACTATGATTATATAATCCACGATGATGGTCAAGCATAAGCTATTCCCCATCACCAAAATCATATGGATAAAACTCACTTGCGAAAGAGTCATGTGAACTCAAAGCTGCCGCACTTTTAAGTAAGTATGTATTAACCTCATTAAAATTATCACCAAACTCTTGAATCAGCGTGTCCATAACCGTGTTAAAGCAATCAAAATTAAAATAATGCTAATTGGTGATTTTGTTCCTTTGTACTTGTGATCTTGAGTGAATATAATTTTTCTTCATGTATATTATGTTTTTTCATGTAAAGAATATATTTTTTCAAAGGGGGATCAAATCCACATTCTCTAAAATCTTGCAACATTCTTTTCGTTTATTCCACCAATGAAACCGCTTCCACTATGTCTTTATTTATTCTTTTAAAGTGCTCTTGATAAAACGCAAACTTAAATGTTTCAAAATATTCTAGAATACCATTTGCTTGACTTTTGCTAGAATCATTAGGATTTTCTTCTACAATATATTCAAGCACTTTAACAATAATTGAAAGAAATCAATCACACATGTAAGTGTTTTGTAGTAAGAACTCCACCTTGTATCGGTCGTAAGAGAAAACTCTTGGTTCATTCCGGTTTCACTTGACCAATAAGCAATATATTTTTTTTATTTCTTCTCTCTTCGTTTCTAGAAGAATATCTTTCATTTTACTAGAAGCACAAACCACATTCATCAAAGTAGCTACCTTTTCAAAAAAATTCTCAACATCTGTATGTTTTCTTACAACCGTCATAACAACTAACTGAAGTTGATGAACAAACAAATAATTAGTTCTCTATAAATATCAGTCTTGTAATTGTAATCTTTGTGCACCTAAGTAATAAAAGATAAATCCTAGTTGCAGCCCGTGGATGTAGGTCACATCGACCGAACCACGTTAAATCTTCGTGTCGTTTATTTTATGTTTTCTGTCTTTTTTTCTTTGCAATCGTGTACGTGTATGGTTTGATCTGGTTCCGCTGCGCCGCTTGATTCCTAACAACTAACACACACACGAAAGCAGTAAACGACACAAGGATTTAAAGTGGTTCGGTCGATGTGACCTACGTCCACTGTGCTGCAACTAGGATTCGTATTATTAGGTGCTCAAGAGATTACAAGTACAATGAGACATTTAAATAGAGATTACATTTAGGTATTCTAACTTAACCTACAAGCTAAGCCCAACCCGTGTGCGGCCCATTAAGGCTTTAGAAGCCTCCACACTCAACAATCTCCCACTTGGAGACTTTGACAAACTTCAAACTGCACTCCGTCTTCATTCTGTACTTCTGTAATCTTCTTTTCCACTAGTTGCAGCGGCCTTCCTCATCAAGTAACCTGAAGGCCAGTTGAAGCTACACAAAGCTTCAACTTATCTAAGGTAACCACCTTAGTCAACATATCAGCAGGATTATCAGTTCCTCTGATCTTTTCCAGCATCAGGGTACCATCACTAATCAACCCCCTGATAAAATGGTATCGCAGCCGGATGTGTTTCGTTTTGCCATGAAACACTGGATTCTTTCCAAGATGAATCGCACTCTGATTATCACAATACAGAGGACTGTCTGGCTGTTTCTTCCCAAGTTCTTCCAGAAAATTCTTTAACCAAATGAGTTCTTTGCTAGCTTCAGTAGCAGTCATATACTCAGCTTCTGTGGTTGAAAGTGCAACGCTTCTTTGCAATCTAGACATCCAACTAACTGCGGGTCCTCCCACTGAAAAAACATACCCAGTCGTGCTTTTATACGATTCCTTGCATCCCCCAAGGTCCGCATCCGTATAACCCCTTAGAACAGTATCTTTACCCTTGAAACATAAACCCATCTTTGAAGTCCCTTTCAAATACCGAAGCAACCACTTGACTGCCTCCCAATGCTCTTTCCCCGGATTAGACATATATCAACTTACTACCCCAACGGCATGTGTTATATCAAGTCTTGTGCATACCATTGCATACATAAGACTTCCAACAGCTGATGCATAAGGAACCTTAGCCATTTCGGCTATGTCTTCATCTGTTTTCGGACACTGGTCTTTCGAAAGCTTAAACTGACTTCCCAATGGAGTGTTTCTGGCTCTGGCATTCTTCATGCTGAACTTCTCTAACACTTTGCCAATATATTTCTCTTGAGAAAGTTTCAAAGAACCATCCTTACTATTTCTGAAAATACTCATCCCAAGTATCTGTTTAGCAGCACCAAGATCTTTATCTCAAATTCCTCGGACATTTGTTTCTTCAGTTTGTTGATCTCTTTCATGTCGGAACCCGCAATCAACATATCATCCACATAAAGAAGTAGGATGATGTAGGACTTACCGAACTTCTTGATGTAACAGCAATGACCCATTTCACATCTCTTGAACCCATTTCGACCCATGAAGTTGTCGAACTTCAAGTAACATTGCCTAGGAGCCTGTTTCAACCCATACACGCTCTTTTTCAACTTGCAAACCATGTTTTCTTTCCCAGAAATCTGAAAACCCTCTGGCTGCACCATGTAGATATCTTCATCAAGATCATCATGAAGGAAAGCTGTCTTAACATCTAGCTGCTCTAGATGTAGGTTCTCTTATGCAACAATGCTAAGAACAAGTCTGATAGTAGTCATCTTCACAACTGGAGAGAAGATCTCATTGTAATCAACCCCCTTTTTCTGCTGGAAACCCTTAACCACCAATCTGGCCTTGTATCTTTTAGAACCATTACTTTCATCCTTGATCCTGTATACCCACTTGTTCTGCAATGCTTTCTTCCCAGATGGAAGTTTGGTCAAAACCCAAGTTTTGTTCTTTTCTAAAGACTTCATTTCTTCTTTCATTGCAATCTCCCACTGAAATGAATATTTCACACTAATGGCTTCAGTGTAACAATCAGGTTCTCCGTTTTCTCATAACAACAGAAAATTCGCAGACGGAGAATACTTGTCAGGTGGTGTTGTAACTCTGGTAGACCTTCTGACCCAATGTTGAGTTTCGGGTTGTGGAACAGAAGAACCTGGAATCGATGAACTCTAAACTGAAGAAGTCGAATCTTCTTCTTCCTCTGAGCTTTCACTGCCATTTGACCCATTGTCATTTGACTCACTATCGTTTCCTGTGCTTCCACTGACTGAATCATAATCAGTGTCAACTCCTGTGCTCCCACTATCAAAGACAACTTCTGGAGTAATAGACTCTCCAGACTTGTCCAATGTTTCAACTTCAAACTCAACATAATCTTTCTGAATCACTGAGCTTTCTTTTCTGTCTTTGTATAATTCGGCTTCATTGAAAGTGACATGCTTGCATCTGATTACTTTTCTGCTTTCAAAATCCCAAAGCCTGTAACCTATGTTGTTTGACCCATAACCAATAAAAGTGCACTTCTTGGCTTTTGAGTCCAATTTATCTCTGTCAACATCTTTCAACAAACTGTAAGCACTACAACCAAAGACTCGAAGGTGCTTGAGACTTACCTCCTTTCCTTGCCATTCTTCCTATGGTATTTTGAAACCCAAAGGAACTGAAGGCCCACGGTTGATCAAATAAGCAGCAGTATTAACTGCATCAGCCCAAAACGTCTTAGGAAGCCCTGCATTTAACCTCATGCTCCAAGCTTTTTCATTTAAAGTCCTGTTCATTCTTTCTGCAACCCCATTCTGCTGCATTATTTCTGGAACAGTCTTTATCATCTTGATCCCGTGATCAGCACAATAGTTAGTGAATTCAGTGCTAACATACTCGCCTCCATTGTCAGACTTGAGACATTTTACCTTCAAATTAGTTTCCAATTCAACAGCAGTTTTCCAATTCTTAAAAGTAACAAAAACATCAGATTTGTGTTTAAGAAAGTAAACCCATACCTTGCGTGTCGAATCATCAATGAAGGTGATATAGTAATTTGATCCACCAAGAGAAGAAACTGATGTAGGTCCATAAACATCCGTATAGACAAGCTCTAACTTCTGGACTTTGGAGTCTTCTCGGCTTTCACAAACGAAACCCTTTTATGTTTACCGAGTACGCAAGATTCACAAAACCCTGTTTCCACTGTCTTCAAATCTGGAAACATTCCCTTAGCAGCTAACATCTTCATTCCCTTGACACTCATGTGTCCAAGTCGGTGCCACAAATCAGAAGGACTCAGACCTGGTGTGACAGCATTCACACCATCAGCATGTACATCAACCATGTATAAAGTACCTCTTTCAATACCCTTAGCGATCACCAGATTGCCTTTCTTGATTTTCCACTGACCTCCACCAAAACTGACATCATAACCAAGATCATCTAACTTCCCAACTGAAATTAGTTTCCTTCTGAGGTTAGGAATAACCCTGACATCTTTCAATGTCCAAACAGTACCTAGTAAAGTCCTCAAATCAACATCACCAATCCCTGCAATATCCAAAGTCTGATCATCAGCTAAACGAACCTTACCAAGGTTACCTGTTAGCAGATTCTTGATCAAATCAGGAGATGAAACAGCATGAAACGAAGCTCCAGAGTCTAGAATCCAAGATTCAACAGAATTCCCAACACAACATATGTTGGCAGCATCGATCTCTTCACAAATAAGAGCATCATGAGACTCATCATCGGTAACATTATTCATCTGCATCTTTCCTTTTGCAACTAATGGTTTAGGGCACTGACTTTTGAAATGGCCTTTTTCTTTACAATTCCAACACTCAATCTCCTTTCTATTCTTTGATTGACCCCTTTTTCTTGACTTTGACCTGCCCCCTGCTATGACCCCTTTCATTTCTTCTACCTCTTCCTTATGTATTCAACAATGTACTAGAAGATTCGCCCGAACTCCTCTTACGAATGTCTTCACTTAAGATGATGTCACGAATACCATCAAAAGTGAGCTTAGTAGTTCCAGATGAACTACTAACTGCAGTAATTGTGCCTGACCAGCTGTCAGGTAATGATAACAATAGAAGAAGTGCTTGAATCTCATCCTCAAAGTTTATGTCAACAGAAGCCAAACGTGAGATAACCGAATTGAACTTATTGATGTGAGCAGTGATCGACATACCTTCCTTTAACTTGGTGTTAACCAACTGTCTGATAAGGAATACTTTGTTGGAGGCAGACGGTTTCTCATACATGTTGGACAATGCTTTCAAAACCCCAAATGTAGTCGTTTCTTTGACAATGTTGTAGGCCACACTCTTTGACAAAGATAACCTGACAACACCCAAGGCTTGCCTATCAAGTAAATTCCATTCAGCATCCGTCATTTTTTCTGGTCTGTAACTCAAATCCAGCATAGGAAGATGTAAACTCTTCTAATACAAAAGATCTTCCACTTGCATCCTCCTAACCATAGTCGTGTCCATCAAACTTTTCAATCTTTACTTTACCGTCTTCTGCCATTGACACTTACCGAACTATCACTAATTTAACCGATATGGAGAGCAGTGAACAAACACAGCAATGGCGGCGGCCGGAACTTGACGACTGTTCTATTGAACACTGTCTTGGCGGCCCACTCGGATAAAATCAGCCATAAACGTAAGAAAACACCGGAATTAAACAATTAACCGGTCTACGAATGGCGGCAGCAGCGGAAACGGGACAGAAAACCTTCTGTCCACGGCAAAGTATGTTGTTTGACTGTTTCTGGTCAAAATCGGACCTTTTCTAGTCAAAACAGGTCAAAATCGGACCTGTTTGGTCAAAATCGGACCTTTCTGGTCAAAATCTGGTCAAAATCAGACCTGTTTGGTCAAAATCGGACCTTTCTGGTCAAAATCTGGTCAAAATCGGACCTGTTTGGTCAAAATCGGAGCTTTCTGGTCAAAATCGGACCTGTTTGGTCAAAATCGGAGCTTTCTGGTCAAATCTGGTCAAAATAGGACCTTTCTGGACTGAACCAAGAAGAGTAGGGTTCGCCGGAACCCTAATCGGCGGCTGGACACACTCGTCGGAACCCTAATATGGGATGACGGCGGCTGAGAAACCCTAATCGGTGGCTGAGTCCCTCTCTTGAACCCTAATCGCGATTCACGTTCAAAACTGGTTCAACAGAACCTTTGAACAGCAGCAACAAAACCCTAATCAGACTATTGTTTACTGATGACCGGAATCCGGCGGTGGCGGCGGCGAACGGCGGTGGCGACGGCGGCGACTCTAGGAACAAAAGTGTTAGGTATGGTGTGTGATCGATCAAGAACCGTAGCTCTGGTACCAGTTGTTGGGTAATCACACACACGAAAGCAGTAAATGACACAAGGATTTAAAGTGGTTCGGTCGATGTGACCTACGTCCACTGTGCTGCAACTAGGATTCGTATTATTAGGTGCTCAAGAGATTACAAGTACAATGAGACATTTAAATAGAGATTACATTTAGGTATTCTAACTTAACCTACAAGCTAAGCCCAACTCGTGTGCGGCCCATTAAGG
Organism: Mikania micrantha; assembly: GCA_009363875.1. Lineage (NCBI taxonomy): Eukaryota > Viridiplantae > Streptophyta > Magnoliopsida > Asterales > Asteraceae > Mikania > Mikania micrantha. Next base: position 9,671,073 of record CM018697.1, on the reverse strand, counting down.
CTTTAGAAGCCTCCACACTCAACAAAGCATTCATTTTTGTATATAGCTATATTTCGATAAAGATCAGGGTGCTGACTTGATGACATTTAACAGGATCATACAAATCATATATCTAAAGTACATCTTGCAATTATACTATTTCAAAAGAATGCAGTTAATCTAACTATTGAAAGTTATATTGTATCTGACCTGTTAGTAAGCAAACATATTCAAAAACATTACCTCTTAGTCTTTGAAGAGTCATGAGGTAAATAAAGCATGTCTTGTACTCTTGTTGCAAACTATTTTTCAATTGACAGGTGGACAAAATTTATAGATATGTCACCATCCTGTAGGTCAAAAACAGAAGACCCTAAATCAAACCCGTAGTATGATTCAAAATTACACAAACATGGAAGAAGACATAATACACACACACAAAGCGCAACACACATACAACAACTAGTTATAACTCACCCGCATAGAGTTTAAACAAAAACATACACACATATATATAGACGTGTTTCACACACAAAACCTACATAACAAAAGAAATAGTAAACATAAAAAATCACACACATACAATAAACAATAATCATACGAACCTAAAAAATCAAACAAAAATATGAGATTTATACCTTCTTCGTGTTAGGTTTACGAAGACCTTTAGGGAGATTAGGGCAGCCGGCCCAAGTCTGGCCCTATGTTCCGCCCGTTTAATTGTTTAACCTAATTTGATCTCTATATATACCCTTGTGATGTGATTGTAATCTTTGTACTGAGCTTAATAATAAAATACCTAGTTGCAGCCCGTGGATGTAGGTTACTCCGACCGAACCACATTAAACCTCTTATGTCATTTATTGCTTTCTCTTGTGTGTGTGTTAGTGTGTGTGAGATAACCTCATAACCCCAACTAGTACAAGAGATTAGGATCTCAGTGTCACCACTAATCACCACTGCTATTGCCGGAAATCACTGCTGCTGCCGTCGCCGGATTCCGATCACCACTCGTCAGACATTGTTCAGAGGTTATGATTGAACCGAATATTAAGGAAATCGTGATTAGGGTTACTGAAGAGGTTGCCGTTGCCGCTGCCCTAGATCTAGGGTTTCTGGGCCACCGCCGTCGTCATAGCTAGATTAGGGTTCCGGTGAACCCTAGATGTCACGATTTGTTACCTATAGCTACCGATTGAGTGTTCTGGGGGTACTAGTGAAACCGAACACACAAATACCCAATAACATACACATACGAATAACATACACATACGAACATAGTGGCGGTGGCGGCGGTGGAGGAACACTCACGATTTGTTATAATCGGTGCTCCTCCAACGCCGCCGCCGATTCTTGTCGGATTAGGGTTCCAGCGAACCTGTTTTGACCAGAATAGTCTGTTTCCGACCAGAATTGTTCAGAATGCAGTTGTTTGGCGCTTGCTGTTGTTTGGGGTTTATTTGACCGCTTCTGCTGTTGTTCGGGTCAGGTGTGTTCGGGTTTGTTCCATCAGGTTCAGATTGGGTGTTATCGAGGTTTGATATCGCGGGTAAAAGGTTTTGTTTGGATACTGGGTTAAAATCTACTTTGTTTGACTGACGTATTATCAACATTGGAACCAGGTTGCTTTTGATGAGATTATGTTTGTCGTTATGGCTGAAGACAGAAAGTTCTCGATCGAAAAGTTTGACGGTTCGGATTTTAGTTGGTGGAAAATGCAAATGGATGCATTGCTTTACCAAAAATACTTGGATATGATACTAGACAAAAAACCGGAGAAAATGGAGAAAGCTGCTGAAGCTCTATGGGATGCCAAGGACAAGAAAGCTAAGGGCATTATTACATTGTCATTGACAAGAAAGGTTGCGTTTAACATCATGTGTGAAACCAATGCTCGTGGTATGATGGTAGCGTTGTCAAATATGTATGAAAAGCCGTCTGCAGCTAACAAAGTGTTTCTAATGAGAGAGTTGTTTACAATGAGGATGAGAGAAGGAAGCTCAGTTACCAAGCACATTAATAATCTGAATTCCATTCTGTCCAGATTATCATCTATGGGAATGAAATTCGATGATGAGACTAAGGTTGTACTATTGCTATCTTCACTGCCTTATAGGTGGTCCGGGACGGTGATTGTTGTTACCAACTCGGTGGGAACCGACGAATTGACATTTGAGAAAATCCGGGACTTGGTACTCGGCGAAGATGTTCGTCGAAGGGGTGCTAAAGCGGGATCTTCTTATGAGATATTTTATGTTGGCAGGGGAAGGGATAATAGCCGAGATAGTGGGAGCAACAAGGGTCGAGGCAGGAGCTCGTCTAAAGCTCGGCCTAGTGTGCGTTGTTGGGACTGCAACGAAAAAGGACATTATAGGGGTAAATGCCCGAATAAGAATTACGGCTGAGGTTCAAAGAATTCTGGTAGATTGAACGTTGCTGAATCATGTTATTCTGATGATGATGCTTTGATACTTTGTAGTGAGAGCAGTATGGAGTCCTGGGTCATGGATTCCGGTGCATCATTTCATGCTACCCATAGCAATTATGGCGTGCGGAATGTTAAAGATGGTGATTTTGGCAAAGTTAGGCTTGGGAGTGGCGAAGTTCTTGATGTGACTGGCATAGGGGATTTGGATCTTGTCACCACTTTGGGTACTACTTGGACTTTGTGTAACGTCAGAGTTCAACCGAGACTTGAAACGAAGTTGATCTCCTTTGGGTAGTTGGATGAACAAGGTTTGGACGTTAAGTTTGGTAGTGGAAGGTGTAAGGTCGTGAAGAAGAATCTTGTGATTGCCAAAGGTTTCATGATCGGGTCGTTGTTTTTGGTGTCTGTTCCGTCTGGGGAAGTGACTAACCCTGTTAAGACGAATGCCAAAGTCGGGCTAGCTGATTCGAGAGTTAAACGAGTTCAGTTAACAGCAAAGGACTCTGGGACTCTAGGTACTCAATTTGAGCATATTCGGAGGTATGAGCAAAAAAGGGATTTCCGTGACAGTGGGAGCATAGAGAGCGTTCAGACACAGTTAGGAAATCGACGTTGGGTTCAGAAGACCAGGAAACCGAATGAAATCTCTCCTGAGAAGTTGTTGTTAGTGGGGAGTGTTTCTCTGAGAATCCCGATATTTGATGGTTCAAGTCTATGGGAATCGGCTGGGAAGATGAGAAGACATGGTCTGTTATGACTGAGTTGGGGCCTTTTGAGGCCTCAACGGGCCCTAAATAACTAACGAGAAGGCCGCTGCAACTAGGGTGATTGTTGATCGAAGACAGTTTGAAGTTTGGTTTGTTCTTGGGAACTGTACCTGAAGACTTCTGTTCCTGTATGTTATAAAGATAACTGAAGTTATTGGATGATGGGGTTGCTGTGTGCTTTGGATGGCAGGCTTGATTCTATCGCAAGGCCTCCGAGTAAGAGATTGTTAGGTTTACGATGGCCTTCAGGGAGATTACGGCAGCCGGCCCTAGTCTCGCCTTATGTTCGGCCTGTTTAGTTGTTTAACCTAATTTGTATATCTATATATACCCTTGTCATGTGATTGTAATCTTAAGACTGAGCATAACAATAAAATACCTAGTTGCAGCCTGTGGATGTAGGTCACTCCGACCGAACCACGTTAAACCTCCCGTGTCATTTATCACTTTCTCTTGTGTGTGTGTTAGTGTGTGTGAGATAACCCCAACACTTCGAAGCTCTGATAATCAATGAACTTGATTTGACAACCAAAAAAAATCACATTAAACAAACTTACCCAATATATTTCCACTCTTCAGTAGGGTCTGAGGAGAATAGAGACAAACCTTACCCCTATCCAAGTTGGAATAGAAAGGTTGCTCCGAGGAGTCTGCAGTTCAAAGTTATCGTTTGAAGATATTCATCCCAATGCTTTTAACGTTATTTTCACAAAATAAGTAAAATAGCGTTAAAATTATTGCAATTTTACATTTGTCCCTTGAGGGCCTATACATATATACGTTATATGCGTGCACCGCGAATGGGGCGTTTAATATTTAACAACATAGAAACTGGTTCGAAGGTCTAGACATCGAAAGAACTAAAATAAATCTTCATTTGGATTTAACCACATCAAGCCTCTAATTTAAGAACCCAAAATTTTCATTTAAGTAGATTGTACAAACCTTAAATCATGTCAAGCTTCTGATTTAGGAACCCTCAATCTTCATTTGAACATCGATTGAACAAAACCTGATATCTAGAAATAAAGACTGCCATGGCAAAACCCTAGCCATCGGAAATAAAGACTACCATAGTGCTATCTTAAAACTGCCACTATCTTCTAGGTGTAGTGTGGTGTTCACCGCCGCTGCTCATCACTATTGTTCTTCCATGTTGTGTCGCTAGGATTGCGTCTATGTTGCGATAGTCGTGGTGTTTAGGTGGGAGACAGGTAGAATCGAGAGAGACAAGTGGAATCTTTGATTTTAGGGTTTTTAGGTTGGAGACGGGTATAATCGAGATAGAGAGGGCGCATATACCTAATCTGCGTATTTGAATTGGAATTAGGGTGAAGTGGGTTGCTTTATGACCTGTACATGAAGCTTTACAACTTGTACATCTCTTAAATTTTAGAGCTTTTTAACACTCTCTCTCATATATGTATTGCATAGCAATAGCAGGAAACCCACGTGATGCGGTGGTGACGAATGTTTGCTAATTAAAGTCAAATGGACATGAACAATCCTTGTATTACTAAACGCGGATGAACAATCCTTGTATTACTAAATGCGGATGAACAATCATGGAGTTGATGAATGATCGAGATGTTGATAAACAATCCACGTGTGATTAGAAACATTAATTAATAGTAGTCATAAGAATGACCATATTGTTGTCACGTGCATGTATGTGTGGGTGAATTGAACAATTTGACAGTACAAAGCAATGGGAAACTAGGAAAAAATAAAAAAACATTTATAAGTTTTAACCAAAGAAGAGTTGCAGAACATGTGTGAGAGAACAAAATCACATTCCTACAATTTCTCATGCCAATAGGCTTTTAAAGGGCTATCCGTGCTCCCACAAACAAGATCCTAAAAGAGATGAAAGCATAGTGAGGTCAAAAAATTCTGCTAAAACTAACCACATTCTAACAAATGAATTCCAGATTAATATTTTCAATGATGTCTATTAGCTGATATAATTGTCTCCAAATTAGTACAAGAAAAATACTTTACATATTTATAATTAGAGACTGTCCACTATCCAACGCTTTCCAGGATTAAGAATTCATTTGCCTTTGATTTGACACACTACCATTTCTAAACAGGCATAAGAAAAAAAAATGAAAATTTCATATAATTACCTCATCTATTCCCAGTTTATGGGAGAAGAAGCGATTATTAAAAGTAAATACTAAGCCATTAGGTGCAAATGATGTAATCACAATCCCTCTGCCAGGGGATTCTTTGATTTTACTTAACTGTGTCTTGAATTCTGCAACATGTTTTGCAGATGGAAGCACAACCAGTATAAAAGAACAAAGAAAAAAACTTCAATCACCATTTTTTTTGGCAAATATGCAAATGTAGGAGTAATGTTAACACATACATACATATCTTCAAGTGTGTTCTTCTTTACATCAATAACAACCATTGTAACCTGAAACATGCACAACAGGGAAATCTAACTCGATGTAGAAACTGGCATGTGATTCACCATTTGAAGTCAACAGAACAGAAATCTTGAAAAAAAAAAAACATCTAAGCTCAAACCTAAACATTTGAAAATGATGCATTACAAATAGACTATCCAGAATTAGAATCTAAGCATGTATAAGTCATGTTTGCAAATAAGATGAATACAATAACAATATTGTTCTCTCAAAAAAGTGTACTATATAGGACTTAATCAAGATTGATCAAAGCTTAAACTAAGACATGCAAAACACAAGTTTGCAATACATTAACATCTCTCAAACCAGTTTCAATAATAAACACAAGAACTAGTATTTCAACTAAGTTTGCATCAGATAATCGTCTCTCAAACAAGTTTCAATACTAGCATAACATCTAGTATATCAACCTTGCTTGCAATAGATAAATACATGTATCAAAATAGGCATATATATAGTAAGGATTCTAACTAAATAGACTAAAAGCTTTGCATCGAATGATTTTGATTCTATGTATACATTGTTTGAGTAAACATATGTAACATCCTGAAAAAATGAAAAGTAAAAGAGAGGGTATAAAAACTCACTTGATTTCTTAGCTAAATCCTATATCTTTAAATTGACTGAAATGAACAAAAACACAACAATGACTAAAATCGGCCAAAGCAGGTCTAGAACGCGAGACCTCTAGTTCTCGTTCACAAGCATTTTGTAAGCCCCAAAACCCACCAACACATGACACGTGTTTTTAAACGACAAATCAAAATAGGTCCTAGATTTTTCAAACAGACAAATGTAATTAACATCTTAAACACCCCACTTGAATGGACTTTACAAAATAATTGATGTTAATTAAACATTCAACAACCATAAAATACATTAGAGTTGTTCACAAAAACCTTTGTTTTAAACCAACAAAGAAAAACCCCAAACATGTTTGATCCGAATCCTTGCAAGGCAATCCGATCACAACCGCGTTCAACCCTTCCGTTCACCTGAAAACACCATAATTAAGTCACCATTAGTTCATTAGAACTAAGTAAGATCACCATGCCCTCCCACCCGAGCTTACATGACCAAAATAGTCAATTTTGGTCAAATTCAACACTTGGCGTATGAGTTTGGCGTATCTGGGGCATATCACAGAAATTTTGTGAGGTTGGCGTATCCATTGGCGTATCCACTGGCGTATGATACGCCAGCACCACCTGCACGACCAATTTTTCTGTTTTACGCCATCTCGACCCATTCCACTCGATTCCGACCATTCCAATACCCCCATAGACATTATATAACACCATATAATCATATTGAACACCATAATTCACCAATTTATGACCATCATGGTCATAACATCAAACGATTTACTAACGGGTCGTTTGCACCCAAAACTCCTTTGAAATCTTATTCCACAAGATTTCTCAAGTTAAGTAGACCACACCACTTGTGTTTTACTAACTTGTATTACACCCAACAAAGGACATTCACACACCATGTGAATAATCCAATGTCATGATCACACAACTTGTGGTTCAAAACACCAAATTAAGTCAATTTCAACTATAAGTTCACACACCTTGTGAACTATTTTCATTCAATCACCACACACACAAATAAACACTAAGTCAATCATGGACTAGCATTAAAACACCATACCAACAACAATCAAGCAACATATATCAGCTATTGCTTATTATTGTATATCAACAAACACCAATATCATCAATTCATCATAAAGTCAATCTTCTACAACATATTCATTTATGCATAACACCATTACACATAACAAATAGAAGATTGGGTGACTTACCTTGTTCCAACGCGCTATCCACTATAACAACTTCTTTCTCGGGTCGTTTGGTGCCGGTTACACCTTCACTATCAATTCCTATTATCACAACTAATAGGTTTAATATAAAGTTTGACCACAATTAGTCAAAATACACCCATTCACCCCAATGTCACCATTTTAACTTAATTACTTCCAATTGACCATTAACCATAACAATTCACCTTTGTTAAGTTTATAAACCCACCTATTTCATATCACCATAGGTTTTAAACAAATTTTTAAGTTAATTACCATACTTGGCATTTCATCAAACACCATGTATGCACAAGTTCTTCTCCTAATGATCATTCATCATTAACACACCTATGTAACTCCATTATTTTGTTTAAAAATGATCAATTTCATCATCATCACTACAAACAACAACAATTTAGTGATAATCATCAAATCTCAAACACTCACTATACACACCATGTTCATCTACTACATGAACACCCCAATCCCCCATCATCATAACATATCAATTATGAAGGAGAAACAATCAAAAGTTGTTCCTACTTGATTATCAACATCATTAACAACATTTGACACCCTCAAAACACCAAATTTGAGAGTTTTACCCATCAAACCCATACCCCCAATGGTGACCCACGCAAATCCCATAAAAACACCAACAAATCTTACCTAGATGTAGTTTGGTGCAAGAAGAACTCTATTTCAAACTTGCATTCAAGATTAGATCATGAGTCGATCACCAATTTGATCATTCTTTGGAAATTTCTGGGTTTTTCTCCTTGTTCTTTCCTCTGCATGTCGACACCCACCAAGGAGATGGTCTTATGACCAATTTTGACCAGCCCCAAGGTCATATAACCCCCCTTTTAATTCAACTTTCAGCTGTTTGCATAACTAGCCCCTCCATTACCAGTTAAAACTAACTAACTTATGACTAACTTAGTTAGATTAGTTAACACCACCATATGGTTATAATTTAAATCAAATATTTATTAAAACTCCCACCAAATGATATTTAAGATAACTAAATCATACAAACACCCTTTAATTAAATAAACACAATCATACACCAATTATGTTTTATTTATAATATTTCACCAAAATGGGTTGTTACACATTTACCGGTGGACTATGCCTTGATATTGAAATTGTAATCGTTTTAGTCATATAAAACATATAAATTTAGATTTTCCCCCAATTGATATAAAACCCTACATTTGAGATTCATCAAATTCGAAGGATTAACGACTTGTGAGTGTCAATAACCATAGCGTTATTAATCTACATCGAAAAACGAACACAAGGAGCATCAAACATACTTGGATTGTGTTGTAGTTGTATGAGTTCGGTTGAAGCACGTTTAGAACGGAAACGCTAGTTCAATATGACGTCTGAGAGGGTCTGGAATGGGGCTTTCAATACCAGAGCTTTCAAAACTTGAGTGCCAATATGTGTGTGAGTTTAATTTGATTTTTGTAAATGTTTAGGTCGATTTCTCGTTCACATTTGTTTAAAGGGGCATTTACATATTTTCCCCTCCAAATATCATTTATTACATATATACCCAATTAAAATATCCAATTAAATATTTCCCCATTTTAAAAGATAGTTCCCCTTCAAAATAAACTAGTCAATTACATATTCCCCCCTTCCAAGAGGAAATATGTAATTGATTTTAAAGGTTGGGTAAATATGTAATTAAGGCTCTCATTAGGGGGGTATATGTAAATAATCCTTGTTTAAAAGCTTCGGATTATTTGTTTAGTAGGATTACCATGCATGTTTAAAAACATAAATTGATCTCTCTATCTCGTCCAGAATTAGCTATCTAACGCATATCTGCAGTTGATTCGATTTTTGATTGCCAAAATCTTGGTTTGGTTGATTACCCGTGATGTTTGGGTATACAAATATAAGAATGACTCATTTAAGAACGACACCTAAATTTTCATTTGTTTAAAATTTGACACCACTTTCTTCAAAATCGAAATGTAGAAACCTTAAGGGATTACAAATCTAGTCATATATTTGTGAATAGATTAGCTCTCTCAAAACCCTTACTAAAGCATCAATTTTTCAACACCATCTAAATAACTATGCAACTGCTAATGAGATTGTACGTGATGAGGTCAAACAAGAATATGAAAAAAAAAATATTAGAACATCATCTAAGCAAGTTATACCCTTCAACTTGGGGCTAACATCAAAATAAAAATGACAATATGAAGTAGGAGGAGTTTTAGCACAACATGAGTACCAAAAACCAACACTACTTATTAACATATCAAAACGATGTTTCCATTATATGACGTATTAAAAATCAAGAACATAACATAACATACCTTTTCTTATAATTCATCTTCATTACCTCACTTAGCTATAACATCGAACCAAATTATATCACATATTTACTCAGGCTAGCATATTTCAAAACTAAAAATAATCTTTTCCACTACTCAAACATTTTTATAATCAAGAACCTATCATATTGATGGACATAGCCAAAAAAGAATTTATATAAAAACAGAGCAACTTACATTCTTACATCGAAGGAAGACTTGGTAATTAAGAATTTCAAAAACATTCTCAAAATAGGTAAGAAAGAAACCAATCATTAGTAAACCTAAAAAGAAGAAATAACAAATAATCCTAAAACAAACTCAATTTAACTCATATTAAGTTTGCTTTTTGACCCATTTAACTCTTAACTTGTAGATGAATCAAATAAAATTCACAGTTTGTTTATAAATTTCCTTGAATAAAGCTAACCAATTCAATGTGTTTATTTTTTTAATAGTAAACAACAACTGCACAAAAGGAAACAAAATTAGCAAAGGTAAAAAACACAAAGTGAATTATGAAACAGAGGTTATATTGACTGGTTAATTAATTAATAAATTAAATGGTTAATTAATTAATAAAATTATGAATTAACAAAAAAAACACCAAAGCTTGAATATTCAGCTGGGAGAAAACTCACGTGAAGTAATTATCCAAAATTGTGAACAGGTTTCGACGGCTTTGTAATCCAGCTTATATACTCACGGGTTAGATACTTAGATGATTAGATCTAACAAAAATATATTTTTACCTAAAATGAGTATGAATCAATACAAATTTAACATATATAATGCTAAAAATCTAAAAACAAAAATTCAATACAAAAAACAAAATCTAGTAAAAAAACAAAAAAATCAGCACAAAAAATTAAAAGTTCAATACAAAAAATCAAAAATTTAGTAAAAAAATAAAATCCAATGCAAAAAAATTAAAATCCTTTACAAAAAAACAAAAATAAAGTACAAAAAAAATCCAGTATAGAAAAACAAAAATACAGTAGTATAAAAAAATTCGATAAGAAAAAAACAGAACAATAAAAGAATACGACATTACAAAAAATAAAAATTTAGATACGTTTTAAGGGTTTTCTCTCTAAAATCAATCTTTGAAGAAAAAAATTTCGGTAAGATAAAAAGCTAATAATAACTGTTGAGGCACAGGTGATTAATAGTCGACCTGTAAGAAATGATATAAATTTAAATTTTTGAAAAATTAGTTAGAATTTAGGAGTAAAATTGTTTTAAAATAAATTTAATAATTGATGTCATTCAAAAATGATATTGCCTGTAATGAGAAAATGATTATGAAAAGAAAACGGGGTGCAAAAGCTGAAGCCACCTAAGGTAGCATTACAAGTATGTGTGGCTACATAGTCTTGAAAAACTTCAACCACATCTTAACCCAAGTGCGCCTCATAATTCAATACATGGGGGGTAGTGATCGATATCCCTATATACTATCACTTGTTATTTTTAATTTTTGAATTACAAAAAAGATTTTATGACATGCAACACATCCTAAGGATGCTGAATGGGCCGGGTTGCTAGTTTCAACTCAATCCGAGCGTGAAAATTTTACACTAACCCGAACTTGACCCGAACCCGACAATCATGTAAGAGCCACAAACATAAACCTAACTCTATTTTTTATGGGTTGACCCGAATCTCACGTTGTTAACCCACCTTATATCATCTATACGTATATATGTAATCATATAGGTAAACTTGCTTACATATATGTAATCATTCAAAAGTGTGCAAAACACTCTTGGGTGATTTCAAATACGTAATCAAACTGTGATAAAAAAAAAACACCGGAAAGTTGTTTGAAATCAATATGCTTTGAATTTCCTGTCATGGCCATTGTCTTCGATCCGGCTTGAAGATACAATTGAAAATAGTATGTACCTTTAAAATACAAGTCCGACCAGATTTTGACGTACAGCTTTTGTTCAAATTCTTGTTATCCATAAAAATACAAGTGAAAATAGTATGTACCTTTAAAACATCATCTTACAAAAAAAAAAAAAAAAAAAAAAAAAAAAAACCTTAATATAACGAAAGAAGTTCACTACAACTTTACTGGTATAGTAATATTATAAAAATAGCAAGAATATAGCAGGGAAAAAAATACAGAAGCCCGGAAACCACCAGACAAATATTTATACAATTTTGATTCTCTCGGTTTTCCCAATACATTAACTGTTATAACATAACAAATTTTTTTAAAGATATTATAATGTATATAACTCTAGAAATGTTCGTATAATTTACTGGTTTTAATACATAATTAACTTAAAAACTATAAAAGATTATTTTGATGATGCTATATTAATTTTAACTAGTCTATTACCCGTGTGAACACACGGATTAAATATAAAATATTAAACAATTAATAATAAAAATTTAAAAATAATAAATGATGATATTTTTATATAAAATGATTAAATTATGTATTAATAATTACTTTAGATAATAAAACAATAATCAAAATTTTTAATAACAATAGTAATATCTTTAACATTCTTGATTTGTGAGATATTTGAACTACCTAAAGTTAAAAATCTAATTAGTTAATTTTCTATCAAAAACTAACTATTTTAAAGTAAGATGAGAATGTAATATTTTTGTAATTATTAAAGTTAGAGAACATAATTTGAAATTAACGTTAAACATACAAGACAAAAAAAACTGTAATTTTTATCATCATTTACATATTTTTCTGTTTATATTTTATTTTTTTAAAATATTTTTTTAAAAATTTTTTTTGTAAAACTATTATTTTGTAAAAATAACAAATTGAAATATTTCTTATTTTTTTAAAATTTGATATTTATGAAATAATATATTTTATAAACTTTTTAAAATATATTTTATGCTAAAATAATTCGATTTAAATATATAAAAACTATTTTTAAATTTGCAAAATAAAAATAGTATCATTAGTTATTATTATTATTATAATTATTCAATAAGATAGAAAATATAATTTATTTAATAGGAGAGATAATATAATGTATTTAATAAGATATAATTAAATAAGTGCATAAAAATTTGACAAGTGGCATTATGGTTTTATAATGTGACAAGTGGCAAATAAACATTTTTGTTTATTAAAATAGATAGATTTATCAGGACAAAAGATGAAGATTATGTTTCAACCACGAACACAGTCCCCCACGTGTTCATCGTGTTTTGATGCTTGATTATGATTACGCTAGATGATACATCTTTGTTTTGATTGTAAAAGTAAGGGTTAAAAAAGTAAGAATGGCTATTATATAGATAATATACACTTTTTTTTTTTATCTTTACTTTTGCATTACTAAAAAGCTTTTACGATATGCTATATATCATACCATGAATGTCAGACCGAACGTTATCTTAATCAAATATGGAGACCAATTTTGTTTTCTTATTTACATTTCTGCTACTGCAAAACTTTGGCTCAAGCATGACTACTACTTCTTCAAATGTCACGTGTATTGAAGGGGAGAGACGATCCCTTCTTGCAATCAAACATAAGATAACAGACAGGTTTAATCATTTGTCCACATGGAGCGGGGTAGAATGTTGTGAATGGCGTGGAGTTGGGTGTGACACTCGAAATGGTCATGTTGTCAAACTTGATCTTCGAAGTCCAGTGTCTTTGGAATATCAAAAACGGCTGGAAGGTAAGTTGAGTCCTTGTTTACAGAATTTGAAGCATTTGCGTTACTTGGACTTGAGCATGAACGATTTCTCAGGTAAAATTCCTGAATTCTTAGGGTCGTTCGAAAGTTTAGAATACCTTAATTTGTCAGGCTCAGGTTTTAGCGAGGGAGTAGTTCCTCATCATCTTGGAAATCTTTCAAAGTTACAAGTTCTTGATATTAGGAGTATTTTTATTATGAATAGTGGTGAAACTGTGTGGACTCTCCAAGCGCCTATTGTGGATGATTTGAGATGGGTGTCGTCGCTATCGTCATTAAGGTACTTGGATCTATCTGGGATAGCTATTAGTGACCATACTGATTGGTTCCATCCGCTTAACCTACTCCCTTCATTGCTTACTTTGAATCTGGCATCATCGTTGTATATGATCCATAAAACCCCTTCTCTTAAATCCGAAAATTTCACGTCTCTTAATTCACTCGACCTCTCCATGAATGACATCAATTCCACCATTCCTCTCTGGTTATCGAACCTAACTAGTCTCATGCATCTAAACCTTCATGATAATAACTTCCATGGTAAAATTCCTGATTTTATTGGGATGTTAAGCCCTCTTGCTTCCATTGACCTCGCGTCAAATGTTTTTGAAATTTTGATGCCAGATCTGTTGTGTAATTTGAGCAGCCTAGTTCATCTCGACCTTTCATATAACAAATTTTATGGTGCTGTTCCCTCAAACCTTGGACTACTCTCGAGGCTAGAATACCTAAATCTTGGTTATAATAAGCTGAGCGGAAACATTCCCATGGTTAGCAACCTCGTTCGTCTAGACCTTTCAAGTAACAAGTTTTCTGGTCCCGTTCCCTCAAACCTTGGACTATTCTCAAGGCTAGAAGATCTGTATCTTTATGATAACCAATTCAATGGGAACATTCCCATGAGTCTTGGACAACTTTCAGAGCTCAAGAAACTAGATCTCTCTCGTAATTCATTGGTCGGAGTTCTTTCTGAAACACACTTCACAAACCTAAAGAATCTAATCCATTTGGACTTGTCTTTGAATGGGTTAGCTTTGAATTTCAGCTCTCGATGGATACCTCCCTTCCAACTAAAAATATTTAGCGCAAGTTCCTGCAACATCGGACCCTCTTTTCCGAATTGGCTTCGTACACAGAAACATCTTCAGAGTTTACAACTTTCTAACTCGAGTATTAAAGGTACATTACCAGAGTGGTTCGAGAGCATCTTGTCTGATATTCTTTACTTGGATTTGTCCAATAACCAGATCGGTGGCAAAATGCCGCTAGTACATTTTGATACTAGTGACCAAAGACTTTACGAGACCTCCTTGAAAATGAACTCAAACAAGTTTGAGGGGACAATAGCTGCATTTCCGTCAAATGTGAACCTTTTGGATCTCTCAGATAACTTACTCTCAGGAGAACTCCCTCAAACTGATGGATCAACAAACTTAAACTTGAACGTTGTTAATCTCTCAAAAAACCGATTCACTGGAAACATTCCAATAGACTTATGTAGGGTTCGTGGCATCCAAGTTTTGAATTTATCACAAAATAAACTTTCTGGAAGGCTTCCCGAGTGCTTAGGGAATATGAGTAGTTTGGAATCAATGGATCTTTCAAATAACACCATAACAGGGCTTGTTCCAAGTTCATTGGGTTCTCTTACAGGACTCGTGACATTGCACTTGCACAACAACATACTTGAGGGGAATCTTCCGCTGTCTTTACAACATTTGACGAGGTTGATCACAATGGATATAGGGTACAACTTTCTAGTGGGTGATATACCTTTCTGGATTGGAGAAAGGCTAATAAACCTTGCAATTTTGAACCTCCAATCAAATAAGTTTACAGGTAAGATTCCACTACATTTTTGTCAACTCAATTCTCTTATGCATTTAAACTTGGCACAGAACAATATAATTGGGACAATCCCTCCTTGCTTTGCTAATTTAAGTGGTATGATCACCGATCAGGGTAACACGGTATACGATACGTATTACTATGAAGAAAATATTTTGGCTTCCATGAAGGGAATTCAGTTGGTATACACCAAGACAATAAAGTATCTCGCATCCTTAGACCTTTCAAGCAACAACCTTACAGGAGAAATTCCAGATGCTTTGACGAACCTTGTGAGATTGAAGAACTTGAATCTTTCAAGAAACCAACTTAAAGGACGGGTTCCAATGAGGATTGGAAATCTAAATCAAATGGAATCTTTAGATTTGTCAATGAACATGTTGTCTGGCCAAATACCTCAAAGTTTGACTAGCTTAAACTTCCTAAGCTACTTGAACCTGTCATTCAACAACTTATCTGGTCCAATCCCAGTCGGAAATCAGCTCCAGACTCTTGCGTATCCTTCTTGTTTTCAAGGGAACGACAGACTCTGCGGGCCGCCACTATCAAGGAGTTGCAAAGGAGACAATTCGTCATATGAACATGTTAGTAAAGTTGAAGCTCAAAATGACGATGAAGAATTTTGGCTTTATGCTGGCATGGGCGCAGGTTTCGTTTTTGGATTTGTGGGATTACTAGGGAGTTTGCACTTTATTAGAAGATGGAGGGTAGCTTACTTTGAGATGCTTGAAAAATTTTACACATCAATCCTGGTGAATCTTGCTTGCCTATGGAGAACTTGTGTTTCATAGCAAAATATATGTTATATTGTTATTTAATGTGTAATATATGTGGCCACCAACTATAGCTAACATTAAGTATTGTTAATCGTTTTAAACTTCAGTATTGATATATAATAAAATCTCTGTGTCTGTTCTATGGTTGATTCTGTTTTTTGATTAGATAATCAAAAGATACATCTAAGATACTAAGTCAGCAAATTCCAATGGGTAAAACTGCAAAAAAAGCCTTCGGCTATCGTCAAGTAGATGTTGAGAGCAGTGCTAGTTGTCAAAGCTCTGTTAATAAAAGTGGCGAGATTCTGATAGATTCTTATTTGGATATTAAAATAGATTCGGGTCGGATATAATTTTCTTATTTGGAATGGATTAAATATTGGATATACAAAACTTGCCTATTTTGGATTGGATGTCTGAATTCAACCTGAATAAACCAAATAAAACATGTTTATTCAAATGTAAAAATCAAGCTTATTCGGGTTATTCGGATGGATTCAGGTTAGTTGAGCATATTTATTATTAGGGCGATTTTTCGATAGGGTCCACAAATTTTCACAATAAATTGTTATCCGACCCTGTGAACTCTCAAGAGCTTGTCTTTAGTTGTTCATATAAATACAAATATTAGTATTATTATTATTCTCACCTTAAATGATTTTTGATGTTTAAACTTTACAAAGTTATATGTTTATTATTCATGTTATTTTAGAAAGGTGTTTATTATTAATGGGAGTATATAAAAGTCTAACCCGACCCGGTGAACTCTCTAAAGCTTGTCTTTAGTTGTTCAAATTTTCCATAATTAGTGTCAAGGTCAAACAACTAGGACCTTAATTGTAATCATGTTCACCCATGGCCATCTTAAGCATTTAATTTGGTGGCCCAAAACAGATATAAAAAATAAGGGTCATCTTTCGACTGTAAATGAAAACTCTCTCCAAGATTGAGACACAAGTATAAATGATCATGAAACAGAAATTACAAAAAGTATAAATCGCAAACAAAATGCGTACATTAATTACTAGTTTGACAATCTTGACACAAAATAAGGTAAATTGATTGATTTACGTGAACAATTATTTTACTTTGGGTTGAAATGGTTAACACTATAACATATAACAAGTTGAAATGACTAACACCTTATCACAATATGAGTCAATATTAGTAACCTAAAAACTATGTTAGTAGAATGAATTTAAATGCGTAAACATTTTCTATATTATGTTTGATGAGAAATCACTAAAAATTATTAAATTAGACTATTTTAAGTTGAAATAAATTGAGACTTTTTGAAAATGGCTCATTTAGATACAAAGTAAGTTTTGTTTACAGCTTATCCTGACTCACACTTATTCCAACCCAAAATCTAGAGGTGCACAAACCGATTAACCGGTGGAAAACCGGTTTTGAAATAACCGAACCGGTTAACCGTTCAATGCATGGAAACCGGTTTTTTATCAATAACCGGTTTTTCAAGATCCAAAACCGAAACCGATATATAACCGAAACCAGTTAACCGCCATATAACAGATGTTTTCTAAAGTTGGACCGGTTAACCAGTTTGAAAAACGGGTTAAAATCCGGTTGGTGTCTTGAAACTTCAAACGGGTCTTAAACCACCAGTTTTTTCAAAAACCTAAAACCGATTTCAATAACCGATTTTTTTTGCATGTTTACCGAACCCGTCCCAACCACCTATTTTGAAAGGCTTATTTATTACAAATATTAAAACAACCAAAAATATTACTACATTAAGAATATGTTACAATTAAAAAGTCGATTTATCCTGAAAATTTTAGGCTCTTGGATTTTTAGAGCCCTAAGATAGGGTTTTTATTTTATTTATTTTATTTTATTTTATTTTTATTGTGAGCCGTCCTTGTGTTCACCACACCATACTGCTAGTGAATCAATACCCCAAATCGAACTGACCCAAATTCCAAACATAAGACAAACAAGATCGATAATTGATTTTAATTAACAAAATAAACCAACACCGCCATGCACCAATTTGAGATTTCTAAAAATTCCAGATCAATCCTAACCATAAAAAACGAATTAAGTTTGAGTGTTTTTGTTATATATTTTAGTGTAATTGGATTAATTTTATTAACCAATGTGAATCATGACATTCATTAAACAAGTTGGGTGCATGATGCACATTTGTTTAAAGTCTTATGATTCAATGATGGTTACAATGGGGCAGGGTCCCAGGGCAGCGCCCCCGGATAGATAGGGGTCAAGGCTTGAACCATTAGTTGTTTAAAATACATGTATTTTATTGATAAAAAATTCCATCTTAAGTTAAAATTGTAACATTCCTGAAAATTTTTAATAAATAAATACATTTATTAAATATGACTACGTCATTTAAAATATTCATCTATGAGTTATTATACATATATGATAAAAAAAACAAATTTAAACATCTTTAATATAGATATATATGGATGTATATGATTAAATAAGTACGTAATTATTTAAAAGTTAACAAGTTATAAGCATAAAAGCAAAAACATAGTTTAAAGTTTATTTATAAGCTTATAATAAGATTTATAAGATTTAGAATTTATTTGTAAATAGAAAAAAAAAATTTTAATTACAAAATTTTAACAAAAATCACAAAAACCATTTGAAATAATAAGTAAAAACATTTATAAATACTTAAATTATTATAGAATTTATTTTATACAAATAGAATTGTTTCAGATATTTATAAAGTCCATTTTGAATTCATATAAAAAATATATTATTAAAAATGTGTAAAATTCATTTATACATTTAAAATATTTATATAATTAATTATATAAAATTTAAAGTATTTCTAGAAATTTATTTATAAGGTTCAAGGGTTAATAATGCCAAGTACTGAAACTTAAAAGAAAACTGGGAGGGTTGTTCTTGCCAACATCCCAACTTCTTTTCTTCTCAACCCATCTAAACCATGGTACCCGAGCCATACCCGTTCTTGATCCAAATGTTTGCCAGACCATATTACGCGTTTCCAGCTCAATCAAAACTTGTTTTTAGCAAGGATGTGATTGCGACAATCACTAACCATCATTAATTAAGCGAGTTAATACCAAAATCAATCGAAAACTGTTTACCCAAAATACGAACATTTACCGAAATTAAAAATGAATCCAAACTCACATAAAAACCAAATCAATCAGCCCTGTATATTCTTTTGAACACTTCGAAGGTATCTGTACAAAGCAAATACTCTCACAAAAGCTCTGGAGCTCTGATTAAAGTGACAAACTTCGGACGACTCAAGCCTCGTGCTCTCAAGCAATACAAACTAAAACCTTAACAAAGGTAAACATTCAGTACATCAAACTAGTCGATTCTTACTTCTAAATAAAATCCCTATCCCTGTTATCACAATCGAGACACTAAACGATCGAATTTGAGGGGGATGTAAACTAGGGCTTGTCGAATGTTAGGGACTGAAATGGGGGAATCTGATACGGGGTTTATTATAAATATCAAGGATCTGGAAATCTTTCACGAACGGATCAGCCGGTAACCACACGTGCCTTCCAATTTGAGGTCGCGGGTTCGAATTAGGATACAAACGGTTCAACCCGTTTTTGGACCATTTCTTTTATAACTTTTAACCTAAAACTTATTTATTTATCTATTTATTATTATTATTATTATTATTTTTTATTTCTGATTCAACAGAAAGTATGTATATTTATATATATGTACTATGTAAAAAGAAATATATATATTCTGTTTAAATAAAATTTTACATATATTATTATTATATATATATATATATATAAATGTTAAAAAATTATAATTTAGGGTTAATTACATATATCCCCTTATTAAATTCATTAATTACATATTTACCCAATCATAAAATTAAATTACATATTTCCCCTTTCTAAACCAAATATATTACATATTTACCCATTTCATTAAAAAAAAACTATGTATTTTCTATTTTACCCTTAATGAACTAACTAAAAGTGATTTACATATTTTTTCCTTACTAAGGAGCAATCTTGGAATATGGGGATATTTGTAATTTTAATTTAACATTGGGGATATATGTAATTTTTGTGTTTAACTAGTATATGTGCCCAACGCGTTGCTGCCGGAACTATGTATAAAATGTGTTGGTAATAAAAACCAACTCAATTGAGATCGGGGGAGAGATGAAAACAAACCTTACCCCTTACCCCTACCTCAATTGAGGCAGAGAGGCTGCGTCGTGAGAGTCCTCCGACTCTTACACATTAGCTATCGTTATGATTAATTTTCAATTTTATGCCATTTCATAAGAAAAAGACATCAGATGGGTAAACATTGGCAACATCAAAACCCAAACACTAAAAATCGAAAGATTTAAGAGAAAGAGAGACAGAACATGAAATGCAAAATTTCGCTTCAAAAAAAATTTTCTGCATACATGAAGGGAAATCATAAGAAAGACGAAGATGTATATCATAATCTCAAGCATCTGGATTTTACATGCATCCTCAAAGATCAATAAAGGATTTATAATTCATACAGGATTGCTGATTTTTGCACTATATTGAGGGGCAAAAATCGGAGAAGGTGATGTATAACGCATCGTTATATGAAGGACGATATGACGGTTACCAGGGATGGAAAGGAGAAGAACAATGGAGTTAACGGAGTGATGACGGTAACTGTTGGAAAGTTGATTGGAATGACGGAAAATCAACGCTAAATAAGATATATATAATAAGGGGATATATGATATTATCCCTATAATTTACTACTTCAAGTGTATACATTTATTTCTTTATTTTAGATGATAATGATAATAAAATAACTTCATAGTTATATGAAATTTTTAAATATTATCGACATAAATATTTAAAATGTTTTAATTATAATATGTGACCAACTTTTATTAACTTATGTTATATACACAAATACATATTTTATACATATATTTTATGTTTCACATAAACCCTCTTTTAGAGATTTTGAAAAAAATTCTAGATTATATAAAACATTCTTATACATTCTATAAAATTTATTTTGCAATTTATAACATCCAATAAGGTTTTAATCATCATATTAAAAGTTTTCATAATTTCTTATCTCATGCTTTTATTTAAAAAATTTTATGATAATACTTTAATTTTTTTTTAAAATAACTATGAAAATATGCTAATATTTTAATATTTTGTTAATATGAAAACAATCATAAACTTTGTAAATATCATTTCATGAGAACCTTCAACGAATAAACCAAGAAAAATTTTAAAGATTTAAGTATTCAAAACAAAGCCGAAACCGTTGATCCATTTTGAATTTAGGAAAAATCTATAAGAGAGAGAGAGTATGTTAACATTATTACAAATGAACTATATAGGTGAACATTGAAGTTGTTACACATATTTGTGAACTACCATTTGACAACTATTGTGCACACCTAAACATATTTGTGAACTACCATTTGAACTTAGCTTAACTTCTAAACATTTTCATGTGAACTTAGCTAATGGCCTTATAGTTTGTGAACTTTAGTGAAGGATATGCATTGATCACACACATTTAGTGACTATGATAGATCTATTGAACCGACCATCCCATCGTTGTTTGATTTACCCTTCGGGGAGGCCCGCGGTGATAGTTTACTACTTTAGCATTGTTAGGAATGCTAGAACATGGTCAGAACATCATTTTGTTAACATGGATGATCCGCTTTACTTGCTATTTCATTTTAACTATGTTCATTATGCTTTGTGTTCACATATGACATCATTCATAACATTTTTGAAAACATATTTTGGTGTGAGTATTCAAACTTATGAAACTCATCAACTATTCGTAGTTGACATTTGATTTTAAACATGTTTCAGGTGAAAATGACAAGTTAGCTATATTAACGAGCTTGGATTAGTTTACATTTAATTTGTATTTAATTTATTAGAATTGAAATTATGTAACAGTTAGGGTTTGAGAATTTGAAGCAATGTAATTATTGTTTGAGTTTAATGTTTGAACAATTTGCAACTTTATACCTTGTGCTATGAACAATCTACACTTCGTACCGTCCCGATGTTTCCGCCATCGGTGGGGGAGTTACAAAAATAATTAAAACATTTAAAGTAGAGATGGGCAAAAAAACCGGTTCCTAAACCGAACCCGATTTTCAACCCGGAACCGGAACCGGTTCCAACCCGGTTCGTACTAGACCCGGTTCCAACCCGATTGAACCCGGCGGTTCCTAACCGGTTCCATATTTAAATTTTTCAGGCGGGTCCAAACCGGTTCCAACCCGATAGATCGAACCCGGTTCCAACCCGGTTTCAACCCGGTTTTGACCGTTTTAACCAAAAAGTCGAGTTCTAGCAGTTGAACTAGCCGTTTGGACCGATTTCTAGCCGTTTTTTTAATGTTTTTTGGTCCAAAACTTAGTATAAATTGTTGTGGCTTGGTTTAGTTTGATTACACACTTGAAAACGAACAATCTAAGCAAAAAACTCTCTCGTTTCGTACACCCGACTGCTTTACTCTCTTTGTTTCGCGATCCATTTTTACTACACTCGTATTTTAAACAAGTATAACCTTGTTAAAGCAATGGCTCAATCTACATCTTCTGTCTGTCAAGGTTCTAACGCCAAAGTTACAGTTGTCCGTGTTCTTACTCATAGTAGGAACATTGAAATATGGTGTAACTGGGATTTAGTTGAGATGGGTGATTGGTCTCAAAAGGCTCGTTGCAAGTATTGTGGTATGCTTCTTGCAAAAGAATCAAACACGAGTTTGAAGAAACATATTACCAAACCATTTTGCAAGGCGTTGAAGAATGATCCAGAAAGTCAACAAACAAAAATTAGTAATGATGGTGGAATTTTTCACTACAACGTAGACGAGGTTCGTGATAGAATGGCGAAGTTCGTGATTCAAGAGGCGTTGCCGTTTGGACATTTCGACAACCCTCGTTTAACAAACATGATTCGTGATACGCTTCAGCCTCGTTATAATCATGTAAGTCGAAGGACGCTAAGGCGTCATTGTTTAAAAATGTGGAACAACGCAAAAAAAGATTTGATCTTATATTTTGAAAAACTAAACACTGGTGTAAACTTAACTACAGACGTTTGGTCTGCACCACATGGTTTACCAGAATCGTATATTTGCGTCACCGCACATTGGGTGGATCCCGTTTCATGGCAAATGATGAAACGTACGATTGCATTTGAACTTTTCCCGTATCCACATACGGCTAAATATTTGTTTCAACTATTAGATTTCGTAATAACACAATTTAATTTGGAAAATAAACTATTTTCAATAGCATTTGATAATGCTTCAAACAACACTGCTGCAGTGGAAAAATTAAAATTAAAATGCACACCATTTTGCAACGGTATATTTTTCCACAGTCGATGTGTAGCACATATTATTAACTTAGCGGTGCAAGACGGTCTTTCTTCACCGAATCTTGAAACTTTCAAATGTGGTTTTAGAAATATGATACATGATGTTTTTAAAAAAAGTAGAAAAACATTTGCCGATTACAAAAAATTGTGTAAAGATACGAACAGACCTTGTTATGGTCCTAATTGGGATGTACCTACTCGGTGGAACTCCACTTTTAAAATGTTTGAAAGTGCTTTAAAACAAAGAGCAACTTTACAAACATTTCATACGAGTCTTTGTGAAGGTGGTTACGCCGAACAATTTTCGGACTTGGCTTGGGAGAATATTCAAGATTTAAAAGATTTTCTTGAAGCTTTTAAAACCGCCACTACAAAATTATCAGAGGTTTATTATCCTACTAGCCCATTGGTGTTACCAGAATTGTATTTGATGACGTCAAATTTAAAAAATTTTGAAATGAAAAACCAAATGTTTGAAGAAATGATAACACCAATGAAAGTTAAATTAAAGAAATATTTTAAAGATTTACCACCCATGTTTACTTGTGCCGCTGCTTTAAACCCAATTTTGAATTTTACGGGGTTGAATGTTTGATAGACGAAATAAATGATAATTTGGATATTCATGAAGAAGATCCAAATTTTTCAAATGATGCAAAAAAAAGTTTTCAACATAGTTTAGAAAGTATGTATGAATTTTATTTAATTAAATATGGTCCTAATATAATCATACGTACGAGCACGAGCGCATCAAGCTCGAGTAGTAGACCTCGTGATCCGCTTCTTAGTTTATTTAATACCGTTCGTAATGAAACTGCAAAACGACAAAGGGGTAACACCCCTTCAAGTGAGCTCGGAAGGTACAGTGGAACAGATTTTGTTTCCACTTTTCAATCCGAGGATTATCACAATTTAGACCTTTTGTCATGGTGGAAAGGAAAGGAATCCGATTATTCGATTCTATCCACTATGGCACGTGATTTACTAACCGTCCAAGCTTCTACGGTAGCTTCGGAATCTGCGTTTTCTCTTAGTGGCAGGGTATTATCTTTACGAAGAACAAGACTTACTCCGGAATCAGTAGAGATGTGTATTTGCTTAAAAGATCACTTGTACGCGATCGATCGAATTCAAAACATAACAAACCTCGAAGATGAAATCGAACTTGAAACAAGGGTACACGAAGAGGAGGTGGAGGAAGGATTATCTCCCGACATTTCCGATGAAGAACTTGCACAAGAAGCTCGTGCTCGTAAACGTACGCAAACGTAAGCGGGAACGAGCACGGAATAAAACGCATGTTCTCAAGTTATTGTATTTGTATTTATCTTTTTAAGTTATGTATGTCTTTTATTTTTTTAAATAATTAAAAGAGAAATAAATGTTAAATATGTTATTTTTATTTTTATGTTATGTACTTATGTATGTAATTTATTGTAAAATTACCAGAAACAATATTGAATTTTTTTAATATCATTATTTTTTTATTCATGTTCTTAAATCAAGTATTTTTTTTTATTATTTATGTATGTCTTTTTTTTAAATAATTGAAATATAAATAAATGTATTAAAAATTATTTTTATTTTTAAGTTATGTATGTAATTTATTGTAAATTATTATAAATAATAATGAATGTTTTTAATATTATTTTTTTTATTTATGTATTCAAATTAAAAAAAAAAAAAATTAAACCGAACCCGGTTTGAACCCGGTAGGTGTACCCGGTTCTGGACCCGACCCTACCCTACCCGGTTCTACCGGTTTTAGATCTACAAATGTGAAACCGGTTCCAAACAGGTTCGGGTTTAACTCAAAACCGGTTCCACCGAACCAGGTCCATTTTGAACCCGGTTCGGGTTGGGTTTTGAACCCGGTTTGCCCGCCTCTGATTTAAAGCACATCCGATAAAACCGTAATTTACTCTTGTTTTTATAATAAAGTAATAATAGATGTCATTCAAAAACAATATAGCCTCTAATGGGAAAATGATTATGACAGGAAAATGGGGTGCAAAAAAGCAGTAGCCAGCTAAGGTAGCATTACAACTATGTGTGATTACAACTTACAAATTCTTGTAAGACTTCCGAAGGGTGCGTTATAATTCAGAATAAGCGGGAAGTAATATCTCAACCTATTATTACTTAATATTTATAATTTATAATTTATTATTTTTGCATTAAAAAAAGTTTTATCTTCCACTACTTAACGAGACTCAGCTTTCTCTTACTACATAATGGAGACCAATTTTCTTGTGCTTTGAACATTTATGCTACTATAAAATAACTATACGTTATTATAAATTAAAGAAAGCAAATTTTATTAAAGAAGCGCAAACTCTATGGAAAAGGGTGAATGGAAATCGTCAGACAATACTATAACCTATGTTCTCATCCAAAAATTTATATGGCTACCGTTGGATTAATTTATAGGTGGCATGTAATGGTACACTCCACTATACGGGGTATTGTGGCGTAGTGGTGCATAAAAAAAGCGGTTACACGAACCGAACCGGTTTTGGGACCGGTTAGAAACCGGTTATTGGTAACGGTTTGGGCTACGTGGAAAAACCGGCGGTTCGAGACCGGTTGGGAGTTTGTTGGGTGAACCCGGTTTGGAACCGGTTAAAGGAAAACCGGTTAACCAGTTTGAGTGTTCAAAAAAACTAGCCGTTATAGCCGTTGGAGCAAAATATAGCCGTTGGGACCGGTTTAACCGGTTAACCGATTAGGCCAAAAAAAAAGTAGCCGTTTTTGTTACCGTTTCTAGCCGTTAAACAATTTTTTGGACCATTTTGCCCCTAAACGTTAGTATAAATAGATGGAGATTGTTTTGGTTTGATCACACAATATCTTACAACATCTCTCCTTCTTAAACGCTCGAAAACGATCAAATACGCTAAAAAACGATCCCCTACTTCTTCTCGATTCAATCTCGATTCAATCTCTTCTTCAATTACGTTTGTAAATCTTAATTCAATCTTTATTTCATCCATGGCAAGCTCACGAAGTGCTCATAGTTCCGTTGGTGTTGGTGCATCCACTTCAAACGAAGCAACCGTTGTTAGAATAAAAGCTACAACGAGGAATAAGGATCTATTTCAACATTTCGACTTATGCGAAATGTCGAACGGTGTCGATATGACACGGTGCAAAGGTTGCGGTACTTTTCTTAAACCGGAATCTAATTCTACTTTAAGAAGCCATTTGACGAAGCATTGTGTTGTTGTCAAAAATAATCCCGCAAACGATCAAGCACAAATGTCTCAACTTTGTAGAAGATAACTTGTGATAAGTGTTGTGTAGATTACATAACCCGATCGAACAAGTGGTCTCAGAGTCTTGGCTCTTAACTTAAGCAACTAACCATTCTTAAGTTACCGTTTATGTATCTTCTACTACTCTTTGTTTTTCAATCTACTTCAAAGTCATTATGACTACCATCAGCAAGCATGACACTAAGAATGATACTCTCAATAAGCCTCCCATGTTTACTCCTATGATTATGATACATGGAAGGTCAGGATGGAGGGTTTTATCAGGAACCAAGACTTCAAACTTTGGAAGTCAGTTCTAGAAGGACCATTCATCCCAACTATTGCTGTTGCAGGCACCGGTGGAGAACCTATGCCAAAAGATCCATTTTTATATTATGATGAAGATTACAAAAAGATAGAGGTAGATTCGAAGGCATTATGGCTGATCCATATGACGATTCCCAACTCAATCATACATGCATTTAAGAAATGCAAATCTGTACAGGAGCTGTGGAACTCTTTGTAGCAGATGTATGAGGGATCTGAATATGCCAAAGAAAATAAGAAAGACATGCTGAAACAGAAGTTTGAGAACTTCTGTCAAGAGAACAATGAGAAGATGACTTCTCAATATCTAAGGTATGTCCAGTTAGTTGACGAGTTGGTGGCTGCAAGTGTAAAGATGGAGAACCAAGACATTATAAGAAAGTTTCTTAGATCACTTCCACAAGAGTGGAATATCTACTCTGTTGCCATTCGGATGACTGAAAATCTGAGAACTTTAAAGCTTGTGGAACTATTTGGTATACTTAGTGCATACCAAATGGAAATTGATGCTCAAGAACCTAGATCTTCCTCTATACCTTCTGGTTCAGCAGCCCTATATGCACCCATCTATAATCCACCGTACCAAATTACCAACCCATCTACCACTCAACTTCCTCACCCATTGTCACTTTTCCTGAAGCCCCTACTCCATCAACCTCTCACCCAAACCCATTCACTAACACAAGTCCACTGCTTACTTCAAGCCAAGGCGCGTTTATGGCTGAAGAGACCAACTACTTCCATCTGTGCTAGGAAGATTTAGATGAAATTCCTGCTGATGATCTTGAGGAGATGGGCATCAATTACTAGATGGCCATGCTCTCCTACAGGGCAAAGAAGTTCTATCAAGGAACTGGTAGACGGTTTAAGAAGCACAACATGAATACCGGATTTGGCCTGGACAAGTCCAAACTAAAATGCTTTTACTGTCAACAATTGGGGCACTTTGCCAGAGAATGTAAATCTCCAAAATCTCATCCTTCAACATCTAGACAGCCATACCAAAGGCCATCAAGCTCATCCAATAGTGCCAATGTTGCAGAACAACATGATTTTTCAGATTGGAGCTTCCAAGCTGAGGATGCATCTATCTCCAATAGTGCCCTGAAGGCCAACGACTCAACCTTTACATTAAAGGTAACTGAAGATATGTGCACACCTGAATGTTTAGAAAAGTTAAATGCTTATAAAAGGTTTAATGCTCAAGTCTGTAATGAGCTTGAGTCTTTACAAGTTGTCAAGGAAAATTTCTTTGAATCTGAAAGAAATTATAAGGAAAAAATAGAGGAACTGAACAAGACCATTTCCAGTTTAAAGCATGAAGACACTAACAAACAGTGTCAAATTAACAATCTTTTGGAAATGTTAACAACTGCCAAGACGGAACTTGTATTGGCTGAGTCTTACAGAGACAAATTTTTGAGTCAGGGTGAAAAGTATGAAAACTTTTTAAAATGAGTGATACAGCTGAATTAGGAAACAAAAAGGGGCTGGTTTGGGTTATAACAAAATGGAACCCCCATCTGCATATACCCCGATGGTGGAGGTTCGGTGTAAACCAGAAGTTAATCTTGTGTATGATGAAATTTTGGATATACACAAGATTCAACATGAAAATGATTCGCCTGAATCTAGGCCAACTCAATCATCTCACACATCTGAAGATGACATTTCTAAAAATTTTGAAAAGTTAAAAAATAGTTTCTAAACAAAAGAAAATCAAGAAAAACAAACCATTATGTTCAAACTGGAAGTACATCTTCAGATGATTATGTCACTTGTCCATCTGACAAGTCAAAAAGGGCTAGATCAAAGGATAGTAAAGCTAGTGTTTCAGGGATTCAGGTAAACCGCCCAACCAACATGCTAATTGGAACTTCCAAACAATCAAGTTCTATGAACCATAGCTCAGCCATCTTCAAAGGAGAGAAGCCTAAAAAATCACTCAATAATCAGACTGTGTGTCTGATGTGTGGTGAGACAAATCATTTTGTTGCTGACTGCTTCTATAATCCAAGAAGCATAATTCACTCTAAACCACAAGGAAGAGGAAGAAAAGAAAGCTGGAGTAAGTCATCTGTGTCTTCAGAAGAACAATCTACTCCAGAAAGAAGAAAATCAGTCAAGAAGTCTTCAGAAGAAGACACTTCTGACAATAAAAAGAGAAGAAACAAAAGATCTTCCGAAACAAAGAGGCATCGGAAGCAAAAGTTAAAAGTGCTTCCTACGCTCAGCATTCAGGAATAAGAATTGCAGAAGAAAAACCCTCTCACAAGATGAAGTTCAAATCAACAGAAGCAAAAGCAAAAGTTGCTTTCAAGGGCAGTCAGAAGAAGAAAACTTCTCCAATAGCTCCAAAGGTCAAGAAAATTTGAAAGAAGAAGGAAACCTCTGAACTAACAATTCAACCAATTAATCAACCAGCCTGGTCATCATCTGTCCTACCTAGGATGATGTCAAAGAAATTTGTTTATAATGATGCCAATGGAAAACCCAAGACCACATGGGCTTGGGTTCCCATTCGAAACTAATTCACTTTTGGTCATGTGCAGAGACAACAGGAATCAAAAAGCAACTTGTGGATTGTTGACTACGGCTATTCCAGGCACATGATAGGCAACAAGACTCATTTGCACAAATATGAACCATTCTTTGGAGGGTCTGTAGCATTTGGAAGTGATCCGGTAGGAGGTTATATCACAGGTAGGGGCACAATCACTAATGGCAAGGTAAGCTTTGAGAATGTGCATTTTGTAAAAGAACTGAATTACAATCTACTAAGTGTATCACATGTGTGTGACCAAAAGCACAATATGTTGTTTACTGAGCATGAATGCATTGTCCTGAAATCAGGATTTGTTGTCCCTAATGATCAAATTCTACTCAGGGCCCCTAGAAGAAACAACATGTACATGCTGGACATGAGCACAACTACATCACTCAGTAATATAAGCTGCTTTGTCTCAAAAGCTTCACTTGATGAATCATATCTTTGGCATAGGAGACTTTGTCTTGTAAACCTTAAAAAAATGAATAAACTTGTCCAAAATAATTAGTAACTGGTTTACCAACAAAAGAGTTATTGGTGTCTTCCAAACCCAAAGCACCAACTATTTCATCATTTTAAGGTTTATTAGTAATTAGTTTAATATTAATTTGATTAGTTTAAGGTTTATTAGGGTTTAGTAATTATGAGTTTAAGGTTTATTAGTTATTAGTTTGATTAGTTTAAGGTTTATTAGGGTTTGGTAATTATGAGTTCAAGTTTTGATTATTTTAAGGTTTATTAGTTATTAGATTAATATTAGTTTGATTAATTAAGGTTTATTAGGGTTTAGTAATTATTATTTATTAGTTTTAGGTTTGATTTGTTAAGTTTTTATCATGGTTTTATTAATTTAACTTTAAGGTTGAAACGTATAATAGAAAAAAAACGGTTCAATACGGTTACGGTCTAACGGATCAAACGGATTAACGGATAACCAAAAAAAGGTTAAAAAAACCGGTTTTTGAACCGGTTTGGCCGGTTAACCGGTCCGGTTTATACCCGGTTCGGTTTCATAGGTTTGAGATTTTAGGTTAAAAAACCAGTTAATAACCGAACCTAAAAACCGGTAAACCTTGTACACCGGTTTGGACCGGTTAACCATTTGTGCACCACTTGTGAGGCGTACTAATTAGAACATGTGTTATCATCAAGCCCCTATTACTTCACATCATCATACATATGTTATCATCACTTGCACTTATCATTATCATTACATATTTTATCATCACTCTCCCATGACTTCCCTATCACTCCACGTCATCATTTTCTTTAGTAAATATTTTATTATTTAATTTTATATTTT